>CM064883.1:20755626-21213908 GCA_003313485.2 Penstemon barbatus | reverse complement strand
TTTGCTCTTTTAGCAAGCTCATCTCTTCCTTAAGCTTAACAAATTCTCCAGCAATAGTAGTATTATTTAACATCATTTGCTCTAGAGAATCAAATAGTTCATTATTTTGAGGAGTTACCTCATCCTCGGAGTCATCAGATTCCTTAGCCATCAGGCAAAGGAGAGCAGGTTTCTCTTCATCAGAAGATTCTTCATCAGACGTGTCTGAATCTGAATCAGATGAGTAGACAGCAGCAAGCTTTTCTGCTTCGGCTACCATTGCTTTCCCTCTTTGATGTTTTCTTTCCTTTCTGATTCTCTTCTCTTCCTTAGTGTATTTTTCTGCTTTTGGATATGGACAGTCCCTGATGAAATGTCCCAATTTCCTGCAGTTGTAACACATTAGTTTTGCTTTATAATCATCTTTCTCTTGGGAAGAAGAGTTAGGTTTAGAAGTAGAAGCAGCATGATTGTATTTGTTTTTCATCTTTCTCTTATAGAACTTCTTGAAATTGTTCATCAACAATGCTACATCTCCAGCAGTGTACTCCTTCTTATTGAGTAGAGATGCTTCATCAGATGAGTCCACATCATTGCTTTTGTGAGCTGGTCTTCTTGGATTTTCAGCAGCGACAAGTGCAGCTGTGGGACTTGAAGTTGAGGTTTCTTCAACACCTATTCTAGGCAGTTTATACTCATACGCCTTGAGTACAGAGAACAGCTCTGTAAGAGAAATCTTCCCCAGATCTCTTGATTCTTCCATAGCTGTCACCTTCATATTGAACTTGGGGGGCAGGGCCTTTAGAACTCTGACGGTGATCTCCTTGTCAGTAAAGGTCTTTCCCAGCTTTAGAACTTCATTCAATGTTCTGGTAAACCTGGTATCCATCTGATCAATGGTCTCTCCAGATTTCATCTTGAAGTTGTCCAGCTTCTCCAAGGCAACACTGAGCTGATGCTCTTTGATGGCGTCGTTTCCTTCACTCATGTCACGAACCTTGTCCCACATTTCCTTTGCAGTTTTGCAGTGTTTGACCTTGTCAAACCGATCATTATCCAGGGCTTTGGTCATGATGAAACGGCCAACTTTATCCAGATTGAACAGCTTTATTTCTTCGGCTGTCATCTCTGTCAGATCTTTTTCCACCACCATTTCAGCTTCATCTACTATGATGGTCTTGGTGAATTTGAATGGACCTTTAATGATACATGTGTACATGTTGTCATTATAGGCTGCTAGAAAGATCTTCATTCTAATCTTCCAGTCCTCAAAGGACATACCAGCAATGTGGGGAACATGACTGATACAATCCATTTTTCAAAAAGTTTTGATTTTTCAAAAATATGCTCTTTTGAAAAAGCTTGAAAACCTTTGAAAAACACTTGGATCAAGCTCGTTGATCAGGCAGCTGATTTAAATGAACCACCTGCTCTGATACCACTTGTTGGTCCCAAGTGGTCAGAAGAGGTTTAGAGGGGGGGGGGTGAATAAACCTCTTTAAAATTTTTCTTCAATTTAACTTTAAAACTTTCACTTTAACTGAACAGACTAAGCTGATCAGATTAGTTAGTTACAACTCTGTTCGCGAACAAATCTTTGAACAGCCTTGTTGACCACTCGTCTGATTGTTACTTAGCTGATTTTGTCAAAATCAGTTTTAATACTTAGAGTACTTGCAGCGGATTTTCAAAGTGTTTTTCACAAGTAATCTTAGTAGTTTGAAAAATGTTTCCCCAGTTTTGTAAACTCCTTTTTAACTCTTTTTCAAACAGTTAACTTAATGTGTTTTTATGCAAACAGAAAATATGCAGATTTAAAAGCAATGTAAAAACACAAGTAATTTTTATAGTGGTTATATGGATTTGAATATCCTTTAGTCCACTCTTCCAAGTCACACAGATCTTGGGTTATACTATAATCACAAAGTTTACAGTATACTCTGCTTGCGTCGAACAACAAATGAAACGACCACAAGTTCGCAATAGGAAATCACACAGAAGACCTATTCTCTGAAGTTTGATCACTCACAAAGATGGATCACAACTCCGCACAACACTCTTGTTTACAAAATCACTCAGAAGATGTATTTTTCTTGATTCTTCAACTCTGCTTTCGTCAACAAATGACTCGGCTGATGAGTGAGCTGTTCTTGAGACTTAAAGAATTTTGCTTCGGAAATTTCTCTCAGAAAGTGTGTTGCTTTTTTCTTCTTCGTCTCTTTCAGCTATTTATACTTGAGGATTGAAAAGTGTCCGTTGAAGAGAGACAAGATTCAAATTCCTCGAGTACTGGTCCTTAAAAATCCGCGAACGGCTCTTTTGCAGTCTGTCCGTACTATGAACAGTACTATTCTGCAGGCAGCATTAAATGCACCCAGCTGATGCGAAGCATTTCTTCAATCATTTGTCTTTAATAACCTTGTACTTCAGCATTTATTACTCCAAGGGGCATTTATTACCGTTGGGAACACTTCATGATCTTCTTCACATTGCTGATGAAAGTACGCGTCTGATGGCGAACAAAGCTGATCTCAAACTTGAACAAATCTGATTTGAGTCGGCTGATCTTCATCAGTCTGATGACTTAACTTCAGCAGATCAGAAGTTTTGGACCTTGAAATTTTGACTCTTCTGATGTCTTCTTTACTTGGTCAAAATTCCTTTAAAGGGATCATCAGCTAAGTTATTCCATACTTAGCCAATCTTGAAGTTTTGGAATCCTTCAAAACCTCCCTTTACAAATTGTCTTCAGAACCTTCATCTTCATCCTTATCCAACACTTACGTTGGAGTTGATCCATTCTAAGGGCAAGAGGTAACTAATGTCGTACCTCGTTAGATGCCATTCACCACAATCAATCATCAATTGACTAAAATTTCAGGGAATTAGCAATAAAATTTATTAGAATATACATGCACTCTAAAATTTTGATTTTTATTAGACACCTTATTTTGGTATTGGTAAACTTAACATCATAACAAGGAGAAATTATTAGGTCAACAATGGAAACAACATTATTATTATTAAAAAAAAAATTATTAGATTCGAGTAAGATAGCCACTAATTGTAATTAATCATTGGTTAAGGAGTTGTTGTCCCTTCTCTCACTTATTATGTTCTTCCAAACCTTCTCATTTTATCTATCTAAAACCACTCATGGCCTCTGTCTTTATGTACACATAACTAGTACTTACTATATAATATAGGAGTAGATAAATATTCATGCATTAAATCCAAACAAGAGTCATAGATGGGTCCTAAAACACATTTTCATGAGCAGGCAAACAACATTATAAACTCATATTACTCTTTCAGTACTTCTCTCAAACACTTTGGACTCGTAGCTCATTTTTGTACAAAAACATGGACAAATTAATTTGAACAGGCAGCCATGTTCCTATGTTATTAGCTACATGCATTAAACGAGATGCATTATCTAATGCAGCGACATGCATTAAACGAGAGACTAAACAATCGAGGATTTATGCCATTACCCCCAGCACCATCAAATAGACTTACATTATCAAATGGTTTTAAAGTCTCCCCTTACATACCAAGTTAATTAATCTGTCTTTCTGTACACACAACTAATACTTACTATATAATATAGGAGTAGATAAATATTCATGCTTTAAATCCAAACAAGAGTCATAGTTGGGTCCTAAAACACATTTTCATGAGCAGGCAAACAACATTATAAAATCATATTACTCTTTCAGTACTTCTCTCAAACACTTTGGACTCATAGCTCATCTTTGTACAAAAACATGGACAAATTAATTTGAACAGGCAGCCATGTTCCTATGTTATTAGCATGCCGTCCAAAGTGCATGAATAACATATTAGAGAAAAGCTAATAACATGGAAAAATTAACACAATACATTGAAAAATTAACACAACCACCATCATAATTTGCAGAATTAGAGAAATTAAAGCAACAAAACTAAAAGATTTTCTCACCTCTTACGAGCTTTATCTTCACATGTGTATCAAAACGTCCCTTAATTTTGATAAGCTTCCATCAATTTTGATAATTCTTGATAAAATCGATTAGATTAAAAAAGCCCCAACTTTTCTCTGTTTTGATAGAAGTCGATTATATGTTTAATAGCCCTAATTTTTTTTTATTTTTATTGTTGAAAAGATAAGTGGATAAACAAAGGATAATTTTGTCTTTTGAATTTTTTTTAAAAAGGGTAATTTTGTATTTAATAAAAAATTTAATTTATATTTAAATTTTAATATGACACGTGTCACCAAGTTAAGTGCTATCTTATATGCTATCCGCCCCTCGAAATCTTATTTTAGACAAGCCCATGTTTCTTATTGCCTCCAAAAACATATTTGCTTTTGAATGGGCCGATTTAAATATTCGGTCGAGTAGGCCTAAACTTATACGATAAATTTAATAATCCAAATGAAAAAAAAACAACTTAAAAATTATATTTTCTTTAGTACAAAATATATGAGTAAAGTAGTTGTAGGGAACCGTTCAAAGAATGGCCATTGGTAGGGATTAAAACTGCAATTTTATCTATCTTCAACTAGCAAAATTTCAAATCTCATGGTATAAATAGATCGAGATTCAAGAGTGAAAAAAACACAACATTCACTTGCAGGCAAAATCTGAAGCTCAAACTCTCGAAGCAAGTTCTTTGACCTAAGTCATCTGTTGACAAAACCAAGTTGAAAAAAAAAATAAACACTTACAAAATCTGAGTGATATTTTCAACTGAGTGTTTTAAGAAGTGTATATTATATCTGAGTGAAAAGATATAGCTTCATAGTTAGGTTATCTGAGTGATTTCCTATTCAGAACTGAGTGTTCTATTTTGCTACTTATCATATTTATAAAAACCCAAGATCTTTGTACTGGCTATTATGTGTTACTAGTATAACATAAATCTCCACGATTTAGAAGAGTGGATTAAGAGGATTTGTTCCTGTTAAACCACTATAGAATTTCTTGTATGAGTTACCTAATTGCATTGCATCGCATTCTTTATAAGCTAAGTAAATCATTTCTAAAAGCTACGACTTTTAGGAATTAAAACAACAAGATCATTGAGTTGTATTGAATTATCTTAGTCACATTATGTCGAAGAGGTACTTTAGAAATTTAAGAAACATGGATTTAATTAAAGGACCTAACAATCATTTTCTTTCATCAATGGTGCTACACAAAAACAAAGGAGATAGTGTATCACAAAATGAGTATGCTTGTATAGTTGGATGTTTCATGTATATCATATATTGTACGAGGCCAGGAATCGTCTACTCAATCAATAAATTGAGTAGATATACGAGTAATCCAAGGAAGTTTCACTGGAAAGCACTAAAGAAAGTGCTTGGATACCTAAAGAATATCAGAATATGCATTGCACTATGAAAAAATCTAGCTGTCCTCGAGAGATATAGTATTGTAAATTGAATTTGATTCGGAAAAATCAAAATCCACAAGTGGGTATGTATTCAATTTAGGAGGAGAGGCAATTTCTTGGAAATCACTTAAACAAACGTGTATAGCTCGATCCACAATGGAGTTGGAGTTTATAGTTTGGATAAAGCTGGCGAAGAAGTCGAGTGACTTCATAACTTCCTAGAAGATATTTCACTATGGTCGAACCTGTGTCAACCATATGTATACATGGCAATAATCAAGCGACTTAACATAGAGCTCACAACTTTATGTATAATGGTAAGTCACGACATATTCGTCTTCGACATAATACCGTGAGACATCTACTCTCGAATGGAATAATTTTCATCGACTTTGTGAAGTCAAAAGAAAACCTCGTGGATCGGTTTACTAAAGATTTATCTGGTGAGAGAGTAGAATGTGCATAGAGGGGAATGTGCTTAAAGCCTAAATTAGACTACGTTACCTTGTATGGAAACCTAACTTGGCGACTAAAGATCCCACGGACCAAGTTCAATAGGCCAACAAGTTCTCACTAACTTAAAACTAAAGCACTTAAGAGTTTAACTCTATCCCATATCTATGATGCAATAAGTGCATGCCTACTGTGTTATTTTATAGGTTAAGCTAATGACATTTATATCTTGTCTAAAATAAGTGGAGTATGGTAGAATACTCCTGATATAAATGGTCACCTATGTAACTGTGAGTTGGGTTTTCTCGTTGAGAATTATTTTATAGGGTGAAATTCTCTAAAGCACTCGCATTACCAAGAATGTTCAGAGCCAAAATTAACACAACCGAAAGCTATTAAAAAATCTGCCAAATATTGTGTTAATTTTATTATCTTGGCTTACATCAACAACCGACAATTCAAGATGAAATATTTCACCAATCGTATAAGTAAATCCAATAAACTTCAATTAGGGAAGGTTCAGGATGAAATATTTCACCTATCCCGATGCAGTATTATTCTAAATAATACTTCGAAATGATATGTTATGTGAAACGGGACATGAAGAACAATTTCATTCATGTGGTAGATTGTTAGGGTTTTCAAGTAAAACCCAATTGTTTGAACCCATAAAAACTTAATGTGAATGAAATTGAGGAAATAAGACTTTCTCCCACGTTGAGTTTGAGATTTAACTATTTATATAGCTAAAATTTGGTATAAGGATTGGGCCCCTTGGGGCTACCAAGCTTTTAGTAGGGTGAGGACCTAGGTGATCAAATGTTCTCCATGCGCGTGTCGCCGTCGCCATCCAACCAGCTCGTCACGGTTACGGGTTATGGGCTTCAAAAGATTTAATCTGTTAAAGAAAAAATTAGTAATTATTTTGACCCAAACATTAAAGCCCAATTAACTTAAAGTCCAAAACCTAACATGAGAGACTCACGGTTGATCCGATCAATTGGATCCACGGATAACCCGGTTTTAGAAGAAGATCCGCGCGCATTTTTATGTGAAATGGTGTGTCAGTTTGGTCCAAACTGAACCTGTTGCACCTGTTCGAACGAAATGGATATATCCGAATAGATACACCCCTCCAAATACAACTTTTCAATTTCAATAAATAGGAGAAAAATCTGGCCAATTATTTACTTCCATTTTTAAGCATACAGGAAAATACTCTTTCCTCTTTTTTTCATTCTTCTCTCTAAATATTTATCGAAGTTCTGTCTGTTCAAGTTTACTGTGTTCTTTCTTCATGCAAACAAATAGCATTCAATTGTGGTATCTTGAGAGACAGTGATCAACTGTGTGCATCGTAGATAGCCCGAAAATATTATGTTAAGAAGATTTCATTCGCAACAGCAGTCCCACTCTTTTATTTCATAAATCAGCTTTTGATTTTCCGTGTTATAATTTCACGGTCAAGTATTTAATTATTGAACATTTGAACTAATGTAATCTCCTTATATTGTAAAATACAAGTTTAGAGCTTTTTCTTTTTGTTTCTACATCTTAAAACTTTTTTAAGTTCTGTTTCTGAACTTCCTCAATTTTTTAAACGAAGTTTTTGAAATAAGTCATTAAATTCTGTTTATATACAATATAACATTGATTATTTTATTCATTAAATACAATTCATTTACTTACAATTTTGAAACCAAATTACCGTAAGAATTCCAAAATTTAATTGAAAACTGTTATTAATCTATTTACTGCTCCGCTACTTTGATTTGTTTTTTTATATAGTACTATACTCTATATTTTCATTCATAACTTTCAATTAAACAATAGTTAATTATTACTATAGTTATTATAAGAAATATAGTAGGAGTATATTTTTATTACACATAACACCAACATAATATTATTTTATTATATTAAAAAATATCCTAAAAATGTCACAAAAACATAAACTAATTTCTTTCATTATTTTAACTTAAAAATCTAGACGTTGATATTGAAAATCTATATATAAAAATTGTAATAAAGGAAATAAAAACATTACAAATCCATGCTTATATTTTCGATGGACTACTATGCTGATGCCCTAGTTACATTTCCCTTAAAAATATTATATATGGTGCTATTGCATATGATGTCTTTAATTATTTTAATGCCTTGGTTATAATTTTTATATATAGACTTTTCAATATTATTTTCTGAATTTTTGGGTTAGAATCATGGAATAAATTTGCTTTATGTTTTGAGTATTTTTGAAAGAAAAATTGCAATATTAATAGAACAATATTCAATGTTTTAATATCACTAGAATCGATTCAAGTAGTTGTTAAGAGAAGGGTAAAATGAACATTTAATAAGTGAAATGATTTGTTGACAAAAAGGGTGTGATTACCAAAAAATAAAAGTTGGGTATAACTATCAAGTAACAATCCCAATATAACATTATTAAGGGCATTCTTTCTACATATTCCATCAATATTTTCTTACGGTAAGGAATATTTTAGGAGTATAAAATTTCAGGGGGTCTACCTGTAATTTTTTAAAACCTCACCTCAAGGATGTGTGTGTAAGTTCTACTTTAAAATAATAAAGGTGTCTTGAATGATTGAAGAAGATCCCAGTCTTTGTCCGAAAAGGCTTTTCTTTTCTTTTTTTTTTTAAATTGAAAGCTGATGATATTTTTATTCCCAAATGTTTGCTATAAATTTTGCATCGGACAATACATGGCATCAAGGAACTGTTTGCGGATAAATTTAGCATCGAGGAATGCCTCGACGACATCGAGCAACCCTTGGCATCAAGAAGTGCCAAAATATTGTTTATAGTAAAACTGACATCAAGGGGTGCTTGGCATCGAGGGATTGACATCGAGGTATGATTGGCATCAAGGTGTGCCAGAATATTGTTTGCTGTAAACCTGTCAGTGAATCCCTCGACGAGCCAATAGCTCGACGTGAAATACCTCGATATGGTATAAAATAAATGCGGGCGTGCCAATGTTTGTGCGTGCAAACATAACGATTTGAAAATAGACATGTTGATATCGGTAAATTGATAATATAAGTGTCCTGACAAAGACATGTTGATATCAAAATAAGTTGTCCTGATAAGGCTGACTTCTAAACGATGTGACAGAGTAGGCAAACACTACCCCTAGTCCTTTTCTATGCCTGCCTGGCCGCAGGACTTAAACAATTTATGAAAATCTCTCTTTAAGTGCCAAAAACTTATGACCAATCGATGGCCTGCTTAACATATCAGCGGATTTGAAAATCAGCAAATGCCTTGACAATCAATCAATTTAAATAAACACCTTGACAGAAAATATAATCTTGACAAGAAACAGCATATCAATGGAAATCAATTGTCGTAAAGTATATTTATGTAAAAAGTCAAGACGTACGAGCCAAACGACTTCCATTAATAACAAAAGAATATTGGCAAGTTCCCCGATGTACAAACATTACAAAAATATACAAAACGATAAGTCTCCTGTTTCGGCATAATCTGCCAGATGAGTTGATAAATCTTTTAAGTTCTGAAAATTGACTCCTTGATCGGCAGGTAAACCCGCCGATGAGCTGATAATGCATGATAGAACATTATGTTGACAGAAAGTAACATTGACGACGGGAGACCCACCGTCAATGGTTCGCCCAACCTTGATGGATGGCCATCAATCGGGCTCCTGATCAGCGGGTGGCCACTGACCAAGGCATCGACGGAGCAGATGGCTACTCAGCCGATAGCCGTCAAGCAGATGGCTACTTGACGACGAGCTCATCAAGCAGATGGCTACTCGATGAGTTTGTCATATAAATACGTGGGCACTTACATGACGGTTACCAGCGAGCTACTTGGTTGATACGAGTGGTTTCGCTCGAGTCAGTGTCAGCTGACGGCGGAAGAGAGCGGCGGCGGCGGCAAGACTTCAGGCTGTCGAGGGTTGCTGGTGGCTGAGGAGGGACGGTTGATATCAGGGGTTCTACAGGGTGTTTGCTGAAAAAGAAGCAGCGGAGCGCTGGACTTCCGGAGAGGCGTTGAGCCGATCAGTGTTAGACTGAGATTTTTGATTGATTGTGTGTGTGTCCTGCACGACTGACAGTATCGAGGTATTTATAGTTGCTGGATTGAAGAGCTGATGGCCAGAAACTGATGCCTTGACAGCCACTTTTCCACCTTCTCCACTACTTGAAAAACCTTCCACTACTTCCACTACTTTGGTGGCAGTTCTTTTGTTGCTGAAAATTAATGTTAGTGGTGATTTAGAGAAGAAGAAACGTTGTGTTTGAAATTGAATTAATGATAACTAATTAAGAGATTTTTAAGGACTTAGTGTTTTAAGCCAACTACTTAGCTTAATCCTTATCCCTTAATTAATTAATCATTAATTAAATAACAAAGCAACAAGTGGGCCCCAAAAATGGAGAGTGGCCGATCTGGGGTGGGCCATGGCCGATTTGGGCCGCTCGGGCCATGGTTGGTCCTGGGTCAAGCCCTGTTGTCTCACAATTTATCCAATTAATTACCCCTCTAAACAATTAACGGCCTTTATTTATAAAAACAGGCCAATTGATTAGACTTGGCCCAATTAACCTTAATTAATTAGTCCATAATCTTTATTAGCTAAAACCATCAAGCGGGTCGAGCCCGTTTGTAATTAATCATTACTTGGCTTTAATTAGTAATTAATTAACTTTAGCCTATTAATTAATTTTATCAATCAATTAATATATTTTTGGCACAAATGTTAATTAATTGCGAAATTGGGTCGAGTTTTGAAATTGGGCTCATAGCCAACCCAATGGTTCGATTGGACCCATTTTCGGTCCAAATTGGATCCGATTTGGTCTGATCCGTTTTGGAGTGACTTGATTCGGCCCATATGCCATTTTTGGCTTGTTACATCGAGCCGTCGTTCCTCGATTAGTCGAGGGTGATTTTTTGGGTACAAACAATGCCCCCCGTAAGTCGTATCTGATAAATTTTATCCGGAAATAAAATTTTATCGGATAGACTTAGTTAAAAAATTCCCCTTTTCCTTACTCCTCGATTGGCATTTAATTTTATCATGCTTTGATAATTAAAATTGGCCATTTTTAGCCAATTAGATTATATCAGCATTTTTGGGATTTTGGAATTCTTCCCAATCTGTTAATTCCTTTGCCAGATGTCAACTCCCCAACTCATTCCCAACTCCCGGGTAAATTCAAATGAAGCCTGGCACTTTGATGGCTTCTAAATTAATTAGAAGTCTATTCTACACACACTTCCCAACATATCTACTTTATTCCTTTTCAAATAAAACTCTTCTACTTCCCTGGGCCCCACACTCACTTTTCCTACTCACCTTCTCCCTCTTTCTTCCTTACTTGTTCGGCCGACTTCTCACTCCCAACCTCCATAGCCAATTTTTCTCCTTCAAAATTGAGCCCCTTTCTTCGAATTTCTTCCTCCAAAATTGCTAGAATCGGATTCTCCATCACCCAAGGAATCCAAAACTATCACCATCTTCCCCAAACACCCTAAAATCCGAAAAACCCATACAAATCCCTCCATAGCCAAAAGCTTCGAAGCTTTCGCACTTGGGCTGTCCATTTTGTTTTCTTTGCCACCCACGGCTTCTCCTCCACCCAAGTCATCAAAACCGAAATACCCACTCCAAGAAATCCTCCAAAGCCGAAAAGCTTCGAGTTTAGCCACCCACCACGAAATTTTGCTTCTTTCGCAGAGTTACTATGGCCGGAGCTCGGATTAAACGGAAGGATGTTCGGATTATCACTCAAGCACTCGAAGACACCCCCCTCGGAGTTACAATCGGCCCTCATCACACCCAAGCCGATTTGCCTTCGTCGGCGCAACACCCACTCATACGTTCGATAGAGTCACTCCCATTTGCCACGGGGGTGAAGGAGTTTTCGTCTACCACCCGTGGGTGGCCATGGGCGGGTTCCCTCACGCATTCCGAGTGGCTTGTTTGGTGTACCCGAGTCGAGAGGACATATGCTTCGACTTGGCGGGACTGTGGCATCTATGATGCCATTCAATTTTGTAAAACGGGAGTGTCTCTCAACCTTCCCTTGATTCGTGCGGCGGTTCAGTTTTGGTCCAAAGAAGATAACACCTTTCATTTTGCCCATGGTCCGATGACGCCCACTCTTCTAGATATAATGGCTATCAGTGGCCTCGGTCCGATGGGGCGTTATGTCGATCCAATACCGTCCGCGAGTGACGAGGCTTTTCATTTTCCGACAGCTGTAGGTGGGGGGGACAATGCCGTGTCATACGGACCCGTGATCGGTCGGTACAAGGGTCTGTCCGAGGCTGTCGAGGTAACGCATACGGAGCACATGCACTTTTTGACTCTATGGTTATCGAGGTACCTCTTTTGCCACCCAGCTTTGTCGGTAACGAAAGAATATAATGCCCTCGCAATCTCCCTTGCCGGGGGTGAACGAGTGGCAATTGGGCCTGTCGTTTTCTCTACTCTTTGTACTGGTATCGAGGGATTTTTGGCCTCGAGTTGTTGTTCTTTACAGGGGCCTATTTGGTTGTTGCAAGTTTGGTTACTTGCTTATTTTCCGGATTTTCGAGTGTTTGATGGTTATCCTGTTGATGGTGAGATATATGCTTTGTTTGTGGCTAGACAGAGGGCGCCACCTTGCAATTTTTATTACTTTTTCAGCAGGTTCTACAGTCTTGAGAAAGGTCTTGCACCGGACTTTTCAGTTTTCTATCCGTCGGTGTTATCGACCTACGACCCCTCTATGTCGGCGGAGGACTTTAAGGAGTATCAACGGCTGTGGGCCAGTTTCTTGACACCTAGGGACCTTCCGTCAGGATTCAAAGTTACTGGGGCCAGAACTCCGACAAAGCGCAAACCTTACAGGTGTTCAGTCCGCTTTTACCCTGCGCACTACGTGGCTCGTCAGTTTGGATTGGTACAGATGATACCTCGATATGGTGACTCCTTGTCTGAAAGGAATGATAGGTTGATAGAGGTGGATGATATGGACAGCTTTGATGAACTACGGCGATGCTGGCGGGCGGCCCGTGACGCTTTCGTCTTTCGGCCCTTCGCTCCTACTCCTGTTGCTTCCCCTGATTTTGTTGATTGGTGGGGTGATTATATTGCATCGACCCGTCAGGAGTCTTTTCATGCTGTTGTTGCAAAGTACGAGGTTCCCAATCATCCGGAGATTATTTCTACCGACGGTCCTTTCCTTGACCAGTCGGCGGCTGCCACCGTCAAGGCATCTAAGAAAGGTACATTGTATGTTATTTCTCGTTTTGAAAAATTTTACAATGTGATTTGGGACCCTGATTGTAGAGATAGGGTGTATGAACAAGCCATTGCCAATTTTGAGTCGATGAAAAATATTAGAATAGGAAAGCCATGTTGGCCCATGCTAAACTAGCCAAAAAACGGGGAGGTCCCGGCGAGGTTCCTCCTTGGCACACTTTTTACAAACCTTTTGGCCTTTCTCTTCCATTACTCCCTGATTTCATCGAGTCGTCGGGGTATGTGGTTCCCTCCGTTGAGTCTAGCACAAGTATTAATTCACAGCCTCGTAGTCATCAAGGTACCTCCCAAGTTACTTTTACGGGGTATCAAGCTGATGACCCTCAGGCCATGTCGAAGATATATATCTTGTGTGAATACAAAGACGGGGGTACCATCGCCCTCGATTTATCAGGTAGCCTTACCGTTTTTCTTCCTTTGGTCGCTGTTATGTACTAACACGTTTGTTGGTTTCGCAGGAAAGAAGTCATCGGCTCCTTCGGCTGATAAGAAGAAGAAAGCTGCCAAAGAGCCGATTATTTCTACGGCCATTCCGCTGCAGATCATTAGTCCGTCAGGACCGTCGCCTGTCGTGTCTCACTCGCATCAAGGGTCTGAGGCTCACTCCTCCGTTGACAAGGTAACAGATCTTTCTGTTGTGTTCATCCGGCGCTCTCGTCGGCTATTTCAGCAGCGAGGTGGCACGAATGCCATAGTCGTAAGCAGTTCCGACGAGGAGGTAGCCTTTACTTGTTTTAACTTGCTATATTTTTTCGAACTTATTGTGATACCTTGTTGTCTGTCAGGAGGTCAGCTCGAAAGGCAAACGTCGAGTTGTCAAGGAAAGCACTCTGCCTCGCAAGAAAGTTCGAAGGATGGCTGACAGTTCGACGGACAGTGACGACGATGGGTCGCGTTTTCAGCGAGTGGAGATTCCACCTCATCCGCCTTCTCCAGTACACGTCGAGGAACCCCTCGTCGACCCTGTCGTCGAGGTGACATCAGGCGATGCAGTCGCAGCCCCTCGAGAGGTTGAGCCTCCTATCCCTCAGACCGTCCCTGTCGAGGAGACTCCTGTTGCAGCTCCTCTTCCTAGCCGAGAGGTAGTTTTCATCATCAAGCCATTTGAAATCTCCTTACTTATTTTGTACTTGATTATCTTTGTCTTGTTCTTGACTTCACAGGTCCCTTTGTCTAATCAAGTCAAAGACACCTCTCAACGGCTCTCTCAAATGTTGGCTCGGTTCGCTGATATTCATGCCTTGTCGATGAGCTCCTCTTCTCAGACTCTGTCGACCGTATCTGAGCCATCGAGTCACACCCTTTTCACTCCCGAAGAACTTGCTCAGTTCGATGGGCTGTTGTCGAACCATCAGAGCCAGCCGCTGAGGTCCTGATGATAAACATGGGACCATCCCTTGACGACTTGATGCGTCGACTGTTGTCCGCCAGACTTCCTGACGATAAAGCGCCTTTTTATTCTGACTTTGCAAGGCGGTTTGGCAACATGAGGAGCGAATTTAAGGAAAATGACAAAGCTATCAAGGCAAAGACCACTTCTACGTTTCCTATCGAGGCTCTCCAGGCACGATTTAATGAACTGTATGTTCAAGGTTCCAGCCTCAACAATTCACTCATCCACCTCCGAGACTCAGAGGCCGATTTGATCACGGCCATTGCCAAGCTACAGGCGGATCTGGATTCGGTTCGAAGTAAGATGAAGGACGTTGTAGGGGAGGCCGAGTCAGTTACGGTGGAGCTGTCTAACACCGCTGATTTGCTTGACGAGGCGAAGGCCGCTGAAAATCAAATGATCGCCAGAGCAAACGCTGCAACAGCTGATCAGGCCAGGATCGAGACATCCCTCAAAGAATTTCTGGAAAGGTTTACACAAGACTTCTTGCGCTGATTATTCCGGCCTGCGAGCCGCTGATATTGGCACCTGTGCCTTAGTACCTTGATTTCATGGACTTGGTTTATTTCTTTGTTTATGTATTGGCCTGACGGCCACAGACTTATTCACTTTCCTGTTGATGTAATGGCCTGACAGCCATAGACTGCTTTTCTTTTTCCTTGTCAAAATTTGTTTTGGCCTTTCATTGTGTTTTCCGTTGAACCATAAAGCAAAAAACAGACCACATATTGAACCTCTGAACTATCAACCCGACCCCTTGACGAAACAATTTTGCAAACAGAAAGCGCTACTTTTTTCTCAACAAAACTTAGCTAAAATTGTATCAACTCACAAAAGATTTTAATCAAAATGCCTTGATGTAAAAAATTCGCAAATCGGGGAATAAGATTTAAATTAAAATGGAAGTATTTGTAACAACGGAAGTAAATGCAACTACTAAAAAAAAACACTTTTAAAATCCTACCTTGAACAAACGAAAAGGGAAATTAAACTTGACTGAAAAGAATAAATCCTACTTATATTTACAGAGGGATCGGCGCGTTGAAGTACTCTTGACGCCGTTCGATTTCCAGCTCCAAAGCCCGCTGATGCTCTAAACACAGCGATTCCCAAAGGGTAGGCCTGAACTTTTTCAAGTATCTTCCATTGATGGGGTCTCGACAGAGATTCCCATCTGGCTTTTTCAAAATGTAGCCCCCACCTCGGGTTATCGAGTAGACTTCATATGGTCCTTGCCACGTCGTGCTCCATTTACCATACTTTTTCTCGCGCTGATGAAGTGGCAAAACAGTCCTCCAGACCATGTCCCCGACGTCAAAGTGTTTCCTGCGTATCTTTTTATCGTAGCATCGGGCGACCAGCCTCTTCTGTGCCTCGATTTTATCTAACGCGGCAACTCTGACCTCGTCGAGCTCATCAAGCTGTTGGAGCATACTTTCAGTATATTCTTCGGGCGACAGCTCGTTTTGCTGCATCACCCGAAGTGATCGGACGTTGATTTCCATTGGTAGAACGGCATCCTGTCCATAAGTTAGTTTATACGGAGTGGTGCCAGTGCTTGTCCGTTTGCTGGTCCGATAAGCCCATAATGCCTCTGACAGCGTCAAATGCCAAACTCTTGGGTTTTCATCAATCATTTTCGAGATAATGTCCTTAAGGACTCGATTAGAAGCTTCCGCTTGGCCATTCCCTTGTGCATAATACGGTGTTGAATGGACCAACTCAAAACCCATTGATCTGGCAAATTCCTTGATCTCTTGACCGACGAACATCAGTCCCCTGTCAGTGACAATGGTCTGTGGCAGGCCAAACCTGTGAATGATTAGGTCCTTGATGAACTTCATCACTTCGGCCTGATTGGCCTGTTTGAGCGGTTTGGCCTCTACCCACTTAGTAAAGTAATATGTGGCCACAATGATGTATCGATGGTGTTTGGAAGATGAGGGATGGATTTCCCGATGATATCGATGGCCCAGCATCTGAAAGGCCATGGCTTGATTATCATATTCATCTCCTCGACGGGCATCCTCTAGACCACCCCAAATCGTTGGCATTTCTCACAACCTTTTGCCAACCGTATACAATCTCCGACCATTTTTGGCCAGTAATAACCATATCGGCGCAGCAGCCATGCTAATTTGTGGCCGTTTTGATGGACCCCACAAATTCCTTCATGAGCTTCCATCATAATTCTCATGGCTTCCTGTTGATCGACGCATAACAGGAGCACGCCGTCATGGCTTTTTCTGTACAACTGATCTCCCATCAAGACATAGTTGACTGCCCTGAGTCTCGTCTGTCGAGAGGTTCGGTCCGACGGATCAGCCAGATATTTTCTGATCGGCTCTCTCCAGTCATCAGGGTCCTGAAACACACTCAAAACAGTCAGGATATTGTCTCGATACATAATCGACGGACAGTGTCGTCTCCTGACGACGTAGTGAGACTCCTCGACGTCGTCAGGGAGATCGATACCAGTCGCCAATTGGGCCAAACTGTTGGCCTCGCTGTTATTCCTCTCGTTACATGATAACATGTAACATCAACAAACTCCGACAACAAAGACATCGCAGTTAAATAATATTTATCAAGTGTTGGGTTTCGGCATTTATAAGTACCTTGTATCTGCCTGATAACCAACTGCGAGTCCCCGACGATGACGACAGACTTATTGTCGAGCTCCCTGAGCATTTCTAGTCCGATTATCAAGGCTTCGTATTCGGCCTGATTGTTAGTACATTCAAAGTTAAATAGAATTGATAGCTTAGTTTTTACATCTGATGGAGAAATCAAAACGATACCTGCTCCGCAGAGTCTGTCGGTTCTAGACCCATCGAAGGCCAAAGTCCATGGCCTGATCTCTACTGTCATCGAGTCCAGTTCCTTGAGAACGGCTTGATCAATATCGAGACATGGATGGTCAACCAGAAAATCAGCCAATACTTGGCCTTTGACTGCTTTTTGCGGTACGTATTGCAACTGATATTCCATCAATTGGATGGCCCATCGACCGATCCGTCCCCTCATCACAGGCTTAGCTATCATATACTTTATCACATCAATACCAGAAATAACTAACACTTTCACAGGCAACATATAATGACGTAATTTCTTGCAAGAGAAAAACAAAGCAAGGCATACCTTTTCTATCGGGGAGTACCTTTGTTCTGTTTCTGTCAAGTGCCTGCTCAAGTAGTAGATTGCTCGCTCAAACCCATCATCGTCGTCTTGTGCCAGAAATCCGCCGACGGTGTCATCCGTGGCAGATATATTGTAACACCCCGTAAATTTAAAATATTTTAAAATAAAGTTATTGAATTAATAACCCGATTTTGTGTGGCGTATTTTATTTTTAATAAACATAGTATTTCTTTAAACCTAAACGTACAATTAAAATTTTCGAGCAAAAAAAAAAATTGAACTCTATTTTGTGCTTTGTGTGCATTAATTATTTCTTATGAAATATTGGACTTAGAAATAATTTGAAAAACATGTCTATTGCATTTTAAAAACATTGGGGTCATTTTGTAATTTATTTTGGACCTAAGTGCGCAAAATTTTATGTTTTGGGGGCAAAAAAATGCACTTTACCAAAGCTCAAGGAGCAAAGTGCAAATTCTCCCCAATCTTTTAAAATCCTACATCAAGCAATGTAATGAGTGAAAAGCCAAGAAATCAACTTTGGCCATGCCCCTATGAAGTAACCATGCCCCTACTTGAAGTATAGCCATACCTCCACCCCTTTCCCATTCAAACACTTCACCACTCTTTTTATCCACCAAAATCAGATTTTATGTCTCCCCTTCACCATTTGTCTTCTTAAAGAAAATAAGAGAGAGAGAGATAGAAGAGGCAACACAAAGAAAATTTTCGGATACACACAGCACAGTCTCGGTTTTTCCACTATTCCGCCTTCGTCCACCGTTGGATCGTGCCCAAATTTTTCCTGAAGGTCCTACACACATGGGGCTACATATTGACCGTTCGGATCGTCGTTTGGATCTCCCAAAGTGAATCCCCAGTCGTTACACATTTAGAAAGATAGTTTTCGGGTATACTCAGCACAGTTTCGGTTTTTCTATCATTCCACCTTCGTCCACCGTTGGATCGTGCCCAAATTTTTTCTGAAGGTCTTACACACATGGGGCTACATATTGACCGTTTGGATCGTCGTTTGGTTCTCCCAAAGTGAATCTCCAGTCGTTACAAGTTGGTGAAAAGTAAGGAGAGGGCTCTCGTCATGAACCACCATCGGAGCCGCCACCACTACCACCGGAGCCGCCACCACCACCGTCTGAGGTCTGAAAGTGAAGAGAGCTTCCTACCCTTCTTTGCTTTGGGTAAAGATCCACATATGCTTGTGTTCTTTAATTGATTGGATTTTATTTTATTCTTTTTTAAAAAAGTGTCTTCAAAGAAAAATGGAGAAAAACTTACATACATATATAAACAGTAATAGATTTAAGTTATTGCATTATTAAACAGATTTCATTTTCATGTTTGGGTTGAGTTTATGGATTTTCTTTCAAGACTTAGAAATTTGTGTTCATTTGCACAAAATATGAATATTCAAGAACTTTATTCTATCCATTTTAGTTTTATGAAAAGTTGTTTAGTTTATATTCAACATCATATTTTAATGTAGTTTTGCTTGGTTTAAATAAATGTTTACTAGATATTTGGATCTTGATTTATTTGTGTAAGAAAGTTAATGTTTTTTTAAATATTCAAACTTTGGGGTATTTTTGAAAGATTTTAAAAGTTGAAGGGTTGAGGGTTGCGATTTCTGTTGGGAGTAAAAAGAGACTGAAAATATAACTTTTGTTTGATATTTGGTTAGGGTTGCTTGAAAAATATTTGTTTTAAAGTTTGTTTCGATATTTTGCAAAAATGGGAGTTTTGAAACATTTGGGGTTATTTTCGTAAATCTGAAAATAAGGGGGGGGGGGGGCAAAGGTGCTGTTTTGTCACTGTTTTTACATAGTAACTTTTATTAACTTTTGATTAATTAATTTGATGTAGTGCTTTGTTCGCTTTTGTTTTAAGATTGAAAATTTGTAATTTTTACGAAGAAAAATTATGATTAAAGAACTTTTGTTTCTCATTGTTAGATTGGAGTAAAGTTATTTAAACTTGTTTTTAATCTCAATTATATATTGAAATTATGCATGATTATTTTTAATATTTCTTAAATGCTTGGATCTTGAATTTTTTTTCTTTTCAAGAAAGTTGATTTTCTTAAGTTTTGAAAACTATGGGGGTGTTTTTGAAAAGTTTAAAACATGTGGGGTTTTTTTAAAGCTTTGACTTTTGAAGTAACAAGATACTTAATACTCTTTTTTTTATTTGATTTTTTTTTTATGAGTCTAGTTAAAAATCTTATGATTTAAAGTTCGTTGCAAATTTTTGAAAAAATGGAGGTTTTTAAAAACTTAGGGGCTGTTTTGTAAATCTGAAAAATGAAGGGAAGAATCTGAGATGTTAATTTAGAAAATCCTTGTGATAGAATTTTCTTTAATTATATTTAAGTAAGATTATAAGATAAGTTATTAGTCGTATACGCATATGCTCAGGTTTCGGATACACTTCATTGAAGAATATAAAGTTACTTGTAAGTAATAACTTAACTTAAAATCTTTAATTAAACATTTTAAAGCTCAATTAGAACGGTTTTGTTCTAGTTTAACTCTTTCGTGGCTATGTTTACCTCGGTTCATGAACGAACCATAGAACCTTTAGATCGGACGTAAATGTCCAAGTTTTGATCGTGGCTTCGATATTGAACAACCACGATTCAATTGTTTCCTCGACTAAAGCATTGCTTTAGTCACACTAGAATCCTTGTGGTGTGATAAGATTCTAAGATCGTTACATAAACGTGTACAGGAACCGAAGACGCTACTTTTCCGCATTTTCTCGAGAATCATAAGCTCTTCAGGTGAGTGCTATGTGTTACTTGTGTGTAAGTCTAAATGTGCTAGTAGGTCGAGTCATAAATGTAACTTAGTTACTAAACGAACAAGCATGTGATGTATGATAACATAAAGAACTCGGCTGCTAGGACAAGTTACACGTTGAATTATTGTTTATGTCTATGTGCTTATGAGTCATTGATATTGTATGTTGAACTGTTATTGAGTTGTTTACCGATTTCCTGTTACTGAACTGTTACTGTTACTGTTACTGTACTGTACTGTTTACTGTTACTGTGTGGGCCCCTATTTTGGTGTGCGGAATCGTGGTTAACCCGGAAGGTAAGGGCCGGAGGGTTACCTCGATCCACCGTAGACCCGCTTCACGAGCCAAGTGTGGAGGTTACACTTGGGGAGTGAATGTCAAACTCCTGGCATTTGACGTCAATGCGCACTGTTATGTAAGGTCGCACCTTACTTGGAGTGTTCGGTGGTGGTTTTCCTGACTGTGGATTGGAGGGTAAGAGGAGAACGGCATCAACAAATGTTGGTTACTTGTTTAACGTGCTTAAATTGTTATAGCATATGTTCATTATTGTACTGTTGTATATGTTGCATCCACGCACATGTGCACTATAGCCTCACTAAGTTGGACGATCAACTTATGCATTCCATGTTTCAATCTTTTCAGCTACAGGTGTTTGGGGTAAACGATAGTTCATGTTGCGGTTAGGTCATCACGGTTGCTGTCCCACCCTAGTTCCAGAGAGTAATTAAACTTTTGTTTAAATTCTTATTCGATTTTAAGATTTTCGTTTAAACTCATGTTTTAAATCTTCTATAATGTCTAAGTTCATTTTTATTATATCTTGCTAAATATCTTGGTATTTTAGCTAATTTTGTAAAATGGGAATATCTATCGAAAATGATTTTAAATTTTATAAAATGTTAATTTTAATCTTCTTGTAGTTCTATTAGGTCCCACAAGTTGTTTCACCTTGTCATGTCATCCGTTAAAATTTGTTTTAATTACTTTCGCTTTAAACTTAGTAACCAAAATTATTTTTATTTCGTTTTAAACCGCTTCCGCTTAAAACATTTAATTATCGATTTTTAATTTATCGTTTCTTTTAAAAGATTACGATATTTTAACTCTTCTTTTTAAAATAATAATAATTTTTCGACCGTCATCCGACGGACCCGCGGAGTCGGGCCGTTACAGATGGTATCAGAGCTTCGGCTCAAGGCCAGGATAGGATCCTCGGATTTGTACTGAGGGGTTAGTAAGGTGGGAATCACCGTCATGACTTTAGGGTGCCTACCCACATTGGGTAACTCACTTTTAGGACAATACCGCAACTGAAATCATATGTGTAGTACATGTCTTTGGGATTAATGGTTATTTTTGCTTGATTCTGTGTTTTCTTGATTAATTATTTTGTTGGTGGTATCATGAATACCATAACGTTATTCGAACTTTATTGTTGAAATTATTGTCTAGTTATGATTGTATATGTGTGCACTCCGTGATTTTACGTAAATTGAAATATCTGAATCAAGTGACCTTTCTTGAAGTACATATAGCATGACTAAAATAGCCCTAATCCTTTTGAATTCCATTATCGAGTTTACCTTACTCATAATTCTGATTCTAAACGAATCCATCTCCAAATTGATCTCTCGACTTCAGTAAGCTCTCTTGAGCCTAACTTCGCTATAATTAATAGTTTCGCCCTTATTCGAATGTTGGTACTTATTCATTTTTGAGCTTGTGATCCCTAGATGTCTTTCCTTCATCATTTTGGCGAATCAAATTGTTATCTATGTAATCTTTCTTTCAATAGACAAAATATCATTCAAATTTCATTGACACCAGTCTTGTGTTCTAACTCGTCTATTACATGTTCCTTGCATTCAACTATGAATCACTTTTGATAGCGAGCAACTTCATTTTCAATTCTAAAACTATCCTATATTCATATATTATCTCTTTATTTCCGCTCGTGTTTTTCTGAAGTTTCTAAATGTGATTGCCCGATTGTATCTTTTCCTTCATGTTATGTAATTTACCGTAAAATATTCTTCAATCATTTTAGCCTCATTCTTGATATGGCTTCTGCAAGTCGTGCCCTTAATTACCTTTAATCTGACTCCTTGATTGTTTTCCCTGAGTGCTTATCGACTCTCTCAAATAACATGTCTCTGTTTATTGGGGATTGACTTCTTGTATCCTATGAAGCTTTTATATTGATCCCTTATTTTTGTACTCGTTCAGAGTTTACCCCTCCCTACTTCATGAGATACATTCTTGTATTGACTTCGTAAACCAAAACTATTTATTTTTGTCGGATTCTATGATTGTTATTGTTCCTTGTCCTTCTTTTTCCCGAGCCTATTTATTCCGTTATGATCATTTTGAAATTATCCATATGATTTCACGTTACTCTTTTTGTTGTATTTAATTATACAATCTTCTAAATTTCCTGAAGGAATTGAATTGTCTCAGTTTCTTTTTAACTTCACGTTTTCATTTGTCCATTCATAAATTGTCATTCATTTGTCTATTTCATTCCTTTTTGCGAGCCGCATAAATCAGATCAATTTATTCTCAATTTCTTTTGAACTTCGGACTTACCTTCTATTTGTTTTGAACTTATTTTTTATCCCGTCTCGCTCAATTTGATCGTTTCAATTTTCTCAGATTTCACTATTGAGCTTTATTTGTTTTCTATTGCATCTTGTTGCAATCATTATTGAAATGATCTCTAAATCACGTCATTTATTTTGACTTGCTTTTCAAATGACCAAACACACTTTAATGTTTTGGTTATTATCGTCATGATACTTGTTTCGACTTTCTATTATCCTTATCGATATCCTTGATCATCTTTTTACTTACACCATTTGAAATGGTTAGGCTCATCCCTTCAGTTATTCTTATCGGTGCGCCTTAATCGTTTTCCTTGTCACTTATATCGAACTATTCATTTGATTATCTTGATTATCGATATTTCAGTCCTTTTGCAATCTTCGTTGATTCTTCCTTATGTTGCCATTGCTAATTCTTATCTTGTCGTCTTGAGCATCTTGATTCGATCATCTTTTATAATCCTTATCGTGTCTCTTCATTTGACTCATTTTGTTCCTTGCGAGAATCCCGAGTCAAATGTCATTCAGTACCTTTTGAATTCTCTGGGCCAAACTAAACTATATATTGTTATGTGAGTAGTTTTTCTTTTGAGAAGAATCTTAATCCGCGACATAGGAGTTGGAATTATCGTCGTATCTCATTCTACCGCGTCATGATTATGCGTAACGTATATGAAGTACTACCTCGATCATCTTCGTGAACCTGACTGCATATCTTAAGATCTTCAGAAATATCTAACGTACAAACGAAGACAAGTTTGCATACTCATCTAGATGAAGAAACAAGTGAATTCCATTATGGCGTGGCCAGAGTATAAAAAGGCGACTTGGGAGTTAGAGAAAAAGATATGTCAGAGTTTTGAAAACGCCTAATCTACGATAGAACATTTTCGCACACTCGTTGTAATCAAGAAGGCTGCAGATTCTACAAGAAAATGTTTTATGACGCACACAGAGTAAGGAAGAAACGTTTCGGGAGCAAGAAAAGAAATACATCGACATTAACCGTACCACGCGAATCTCAATAACGAATTTGGGGACCAAATTCTTTTAAGGAGGGAGGATTGTAACACCCCGTAAATTTAAAATATTTTAAAATAAAGTTATTGAATTAATAACCCGATTTTGTGTGGCGTATTTTATTTTTAATAAACATAGTATTTCTTTAAACCTAAACGTACAATTAAAATTTTCGAGCACAAAAAAAATTGAACTCTATTTTGTGCTTTGTGTGCATTAATTATTTCTTATGAAATATTGGACTTAGAAATAATTTGAAAAACATGTCTATTGCATTTTAAAAACATTGGGGTCATTTTGTAATTTATTTTGGACCTAAGTGCGCAAAATTTTATGTTTTGGGGGCAAATTAATGCACTTTACCAAAGCTCAAGGAGCAAAGTGCAAATTCTCCCCAATCTTTTAAAATCCTACATCAAGCAATGTAATGAGTGAAAAGCCAAGAAATCAACTTTGGCCATGCCCCTATGAAGTAACCATGCCCCTACTTGAAGTATAGCCATACCTCCACCCCTTTCCCATTCAAACACTTCACCACTCTTTTTATCCACCAAAATCAGATTTTATGTCTCCCCTTCACCATTTGTCTTCTTAAAGAAAATAAGAGAGAGAGAGATAGAAGAGGCAACACAAAGAAAATTTTCGGATACACACAGCACAGTCTCGGTTTTTCCACCATTCCGCCTTCGTCCACCGTTGGATCGTGCACAAATTTTTCCTGAAGGTCCTACACACATGGGGCTACATATTGACCGTTCGGATCGTCGTTTGGATCTCCCAAAGTGAATCCCCAGTCGTTACACATTTAGAAAGATAGTTTTCGGGTATACTCAGCACAGTTTCGGTTTTTCTATCATTCCGCCTTCGTCCACCGTTGGATCGTGCCCAAATTTTTTCTGAAGGTCTTACACACATGGGGCTACATATTGACCGTTTGGATCGTCGTTTGGTTCTCCCAAAGTGAATCTCCAGTCGTTACAAGTTGGTGAAAAGTAAGGAGAGGGCTCTCGTCATGAACCACCATCGGAGCCGCCACCACTACCACCGGAGCCGCCACCACCACCGTCGGAGGTCTGAAAGTGAAGAGAGCTTCCTACCCTTCTTTGCTTTGGGTAAAGATCCACATATGCTTGTGTTCTTTAATTGATTGGATTTTATTTTATTCTTTTTTAAAAAAATGTCTTCAAAGAAAAATGGAGAAAAACTTACATACATATATAAACAGTAATAGATTTAAGTTATTGCATTATTAAACAGATTTCATTTTCATGTTTGGGTTGAGTTTATGGATTTTCTTTCAAGACTTAGAAATTTGTGTTCATTTGCACAAAATATGAATATTCAAGAACTTTATTCTATCCATTTTAGTTTTATGAAAAGTTGTTTAGTTTATATTCAACATCATATTTTAATGTAGTTTTGCTTGGTTTAAATAAATGTTTACTAGATATTTGGATCTTGATTTATTTGTGTAAGAAAGTTAATGTTTTTTTAAATATTCAAACTTTGGGGTATTTTTGAAAGATTTTAAAAGTTGAAGGGTTGAGGGTTGCGATTTCTGTTGGGAGTAAAAAGAGACTGAAAATATAACTTTTGTTTGATATTTGGTTATGGTTGCTTGAAAAATATTTGTTTTAAAGTTTGTTTCGATATTTTGCAAAAATGGGAGTTTTTGAAACATTTGGGGTTATTTTCGTAAATCTGAAAATAAGGGTGGGGCAAAGGTGCTGTTTTGTCACTGTTTTTACATAGTAACTTTTATTAACTTTTGATTAATTAATTTGATGTAGTGCTTTGTTCGCTTTTGTTTTAAGATTGAAAATTTGTAATTTTTACGAAGAAAAATTATGATTAAAGAACTTTTGTTTCTCATTGTTAGATTGGAGTAAAGTTATTTAAACTTGTTTTTAATCTCAATTATATATTGAAATTATGCATGATTATTTTTAATATTTCTTAAATGCTTGGATCTTGAATTTTTTTTCTTTTCAAGAAAGTTGATTTTCTTAAGTTTTGAAAACTATGGGGGTGTTTTTGAAAAGTTTAAAACATGTGGGGTTTTTTTAAAGCTTTGACTTTTGAAGTAACAAGATACTTAATACTCTTTTTTTTATTTGATTTTTTTTTTATGAGTCTAGTTAAAAATCTTATGATTTAAAGTTCGTTGCAAATTTTTGAAAAAATGGAGGTTTTTAAAAACTTAGGGGCTGTTTTGTAAATCTGAAAAATGAAGGGAAGAATCTGAGATGTTAATTTAGAAAATCCTTGTGATAGAATTTTCTTTAATTATATTTAAGTAAGATTATAAGATAAGTTATTAGTCGTATACGCATATGCTCAGGTTTCGGATACACTTCATTGAAGAATATAAAGTTACTTGTAAGTAATAACTTAACTTAAAATCTTTAATTAAACATTTTAAAGCTCAATTAGAACGGTTTTGTTCTAGTTTAACTCTTTCGTGGCTATGTTTACCTCGGTTCATGAACGAACCATAGAACCTTTAGATCGGACGTAAATGTCCAAGTTTTGATCGTGGCTTCGATATTGAACAACCACGATTCAATTGTTTCCTCGACTAAAGCATTGCTTTAGTCACACTAGAATCCTTGTGGTGTGATAAGATTCTAAGATCGTTACATAAACGTGTACAGGAACCGAAGACGCTACTTTTCCGCATTTTCTCGAGAATCATAAGCTCTTCAGGTGAGTGCTATGTGTTACTTGTGTGTAAGTCTAAATGTGCTAGTAGGTCGAGTCATAAATGTAACTTAGTTACTAAACGAACAAGCATGTGATGTATGATAACATAAAGAACTCGGCTGCTAGGACAAGTTACACGTTGAATTATTGTTTATGTCTATGTGCTTATGAGTCATTGATATTGTATGTTGAACTGTTATTGAGTTGTTTACCGATTTCCTGTTACTGAACTGTTACTGTACTGTACTGTTTACTGTTACTGTGTGGGCCCCTATTTTGGTGTGCGGAATCGTGGTTAACCCGGAAGGTAAGGGCCGGAGGGTTACCTCGATCCACCGTAGACCCGCTTCACGAGCCAAGTGTGGAGGTTACACTTGGGGAGTGAATGTCAAACTCCTGGCATTTGACGTCAATGCGCACTGTTATGTAAGGTCGCACCTTACTTGGAGTGTTCGGTGGTGGTTTTCCTGACTGTGGATTGGAGGGTAAGAGGAGAACGGCATCAACAAATGTTGGTTACTTGTTTAACGTGCTTAAATTGTTATAGCATATGTTCATTATTGTACTGTTGTATATGTTGCATCCACGCACATGTGCACTATAGCCTCACTAAGTTGGACGATCAACTTATGCATTCCATGTTTCAATCTTTTCAGCTACAGGTGTTTGGGGTAAACGATAGTTCATGTTGCGGTTAGGTCATCACGGTTGCTGTCCCACCCTAGTTCCAGAGAGTAATTAAACTTTTGTTTAAATTCTTATTCGATTTTAAGATTTTCGTTTAAACTCATGTTTTAAATCTTCTATAATGTCTAAGTTCATTTTTATTATATCTTGCTAAATATCTTGGTATTTTAGCTAATTTTGTAAAATGGGAATATCTATCGAAAATGATTTTAAATTTTATAAAATGTTAATTTTAATCTTCTTGTATTTCTATTAGGTCCCACAAGTTGTTTCACCTTGTCATGTCATCCGTTAAAATTTGTTTTAATTACTTTCGCTTTAAACTTAGTAACCAAAATTATTTTTATTTCGTTTTAAACCGCTTCCGCTTAAAACATTTAATTATCGATTTTTAATTTATCGTTTCTTTTAAAAGATTACGATATTTTAACTATTCTTTTTAAAATAATAATAATTTTTCGACCGTCATCCGACGGACCCGCGGAGTCGGGCCGTTACATATATATAATTTCAAGGGTTTTCCCTTGATAGGCGGCATCATTACAGGCGGCGTTGTCAGCTTATCCTTGATTTCCTGAAACGCCTGCTCATGCTCCGTTTGCCAGCAAAACTCTTCTTTGTCCTTCAATTTTAACAAAGGCGAGAAGACCTTTGTTTTTCCAGCCAAGTTAGAAATAAACCTCCGTAAAAAGTTAACTTTCCCAAGGAATTGTTGTAATTCCTTCTTCGTCGACGGAGGTCTGGCCGTCAAAATAGCTTTGGACTTGTTTTTTCAATCTCAATCCCCTTGCGATGTACTAAGAAGCCAAGAAAATTGGCTGACGCAACTGCAAACACACATTTCAAGGGGTTAAGCTTTAACTTATGTTTCCTCATTTTGGCAAACGACTTCGCCAAATGTGTTAGATGTTCGTCGTAACTAGCCGATTTAATAATGATATCATCGATGTAAATTTTAACAAAGTCATCGATGTACTCACTGAAGATGCAGTTCATGGCTCGTTGATAAGTTGCTCCGGCGTTTTTGAGTCCGAATGGCATCACTTTCCATTGGAAGGTGCCTATTCCGCCGGGACATTGGAAAGCCAGTTTTGGCACATCGTCAACAGCCACAAAAATCTGATTGTACCCTGCACTTCCGTCGACGGCTGTCAGGAACATATTGCCAGCGGCAGCATCGATTAACATGTCCGCCATTGGCATCGGGTATTCGTCTTTGGGAGATGCAAGATTTAGGTCCCTGAAATCGATGCATATCCTGATTTTCCCGTTCTTCTTCATCACGGGAACAACATTCGCTACCCACTCCGGATATCGGGCCACTTCGATGAAACTGGCCTTCAACAGCTTCTCGATTTCTTCCCTGATCAGTCTGCAGACCTCGACAGACATCCTTCGCAGGGGCTGTTTCCGGGGTAAGTATCCGTCAAGTATCGGAATACGGTGTTCTACCAACTCTCTGCTCAATCCTGGCATCTCGTCGTAATTCCAGGCAAAACAATCCTTATATTCCTTCAACACTTGTATCAATCGATCCTTCTGGCCATCCTCAAGCAATGCGCTGATGTAAGTTGGCCTATGATCATTTTCGCTGCCTAACTCAATCTCGATAACAGGGTCATGTACTTGGATCTTGCTGTCGTCGAGCTTGGCTGGCGCCGTTGCTAGCTCATCTAACTGAATTTCATCGCCGACCGACGGTGGCGTTTCTTCCTCGAAAATGAGATCGCCTGTATAACATTCGGCCACGTAGGCCCGAAACTTGCGAATCAAATCGGCGCATGCCTCTTGCTGCGGCCCGATAACAACAATCTCATCGATCTCTAGTCTGTCGGCCTTGTAGGCCGATGGTCCTTCGTCATCAGGACAGTTCATGAGGACTGACAGTGCTGTTCGTGCGGCCCTGACTCCTTGACGTTGCAAGGCCGACTTAGTTCTTTGGCCAAACAAGCCATTTCAAGTTGTGTCAGCTTCTTGCTCGAAGTGACTTCCTGCGGTCGTCCGTATTTATCCTGTCCAACGAATCTGTAAGGACCTACGTCATCTCGATAATACGCTGCCTCGACAGCATTGATCTTGGCGGTGAATGGCCTGTTATTGGCCATAATGATTTCAGGTTCGGGGCGTCTCCCCAAATTAATAAACACTGATGCAGGGAGTACGGTACACAAAGGGCTGAGTGAATCCAGTCCCTTCCCAGCAAGGCGTTGTATGAGGTGGCAGCATCAACCACAAAGAAAGCGATTTTCAAGCTGGTTTTTCCAATCTTTACCTCGACGGGTAGAATACCTAGCGTATCAGCTTTTCCTCCTGTGAAGTTGCTGACGATCACCTTTGTCTCCATCAGGTCCTCGCTGACTTTACCCAGCTTATACATCGTCGATGCAGGCATTACGTTGACGGCTGCCCCGTTGTCGACCAGCATTCTGTCGATGGGTTTTCCGTCGATATGGCCTGATACGTACAGTGGCCTGATGTGTCGAGCCATGAAAGATGGTGGGTTCTGGAATATAGCTTCGACCCTCTGATTCCAATCGATCTCTTTCTCGTCGTCGACCGATAACAGCTCTAAGTCCTCTGCCACTTGTACTACTGGCATACCCTCATCCCAAAAGCCATCAGTGGAGTACTCCAGTTCCTCGTTGACGAATTCAACAAGTTCAGAGTCAACGGCGTTGCATTCCATCGTCGTCGAGCCGTCTGTCGGCTGACTAGTGGCAGCACTTTCCACTGTCTTTGTTTCTATTTTCTTGTCGATCGCTTGCTTATCGACCACCTGTTTCTCGATTCCTTGCTGCTCAGTAGGTCGATCGGCCTGTTTCTCGATTTCCTGGCCAGATTTGGCCTCGACGGCCTGACCAGTTTTGGCCTCGTTTTCTTTACTGCCTTTGTCGTCGTCGAAGATCTCGGCAAATTTTGCCTTGAGATCATTTCCATCCTCTTCGTCAGACAACAAGTCGTCCTCCGCCATTATCTTTTATAAGTCAATCGTGCCAAATTGGGCTTTCCCCGGAGTCCACTTGGACGTGTCGATTTGCATCGAGGTCTTGGCCTCGATATTGATCCCTTGGCCAGATTTGGCCTCTATCGCTCCCTGTTTCTGTTCTTGTTCCACTGACGGTGGTTTCTTTGTTGACTCTTTGATCGGGGCCTTCCCCTTAGCCATTTCTATCTCCTTTCGTTGGAGTAAATAACGCCTATATTGAGTTCGGGTCATCTGGTCAACCCTTCGATTGCCAGGGAACTTCAGGTGTCTGACAGATACCCATCGGTCCACCTGAGTATCGGCAGGGGTGTGGACAGTTCGCGGCCTTGATGAGCCTGGCGGAGTAATTTTTGGTGACGGACCATGAGTCCTGTCTCTACGGCTGGCGGTCGATCTGACCTGCCTAATTGGTGTCTTGTCGGGGGATCTCTCCCTGATTCTGCTGTTTCGGCTGGTACCTTCCTGATGCCGTCGAGGCATCCTGGTTTTAGCCTGTTCCCGGCGTTGTTCCGCCGTTGATGTTGTATGTTCAGTATTTTCCAACGGAGCTGGGACTGGATACGGCCCCGTGGGTCGAGGTGGTGGTGGTGGTGGTATCACTTGCGGCTGCGGGGCTGTCTGAGGCGTTGTCTGCGGTTGCAGCATCGTCTGATAAGGATACCCTGTTGGCATGGTATTTAACCAAGGCATGTATGGGCTGTATAATGCTGGATTGAGGAACAATGGAATTGTTGCCAACTCAGTTTGGCATCTTGCACATAATCCCATCTCCCTGATCGTCGGCGAGCGTTCTGGCTCTTCATCAACATACAAATGTTCCCCGGTTGCTGGGTCCGTGACCATCAGCACATTAATCCCCACTTCATTTTGTTGGAAAGGAATGGTGTCAACCGTCATCGGTTTCGTGATCTTCCAATCTGGAGCAAACCTTAGGATGCCCTTGTCAAGGTGATCTTGCACCATCCACCTGAACACTAGACACTCGTTCGTCGCGTGAGTCCAAACATCATGATATTTACAATACGTTTTACCTGCTATCTTCATTGATGATGGAATCACGTGATCCCCTTTGAGTCTCAGGATCTTGTCGGCCAACAGCTGATCGAATATGGCATCTGTCTTTGAGACATCAAAGGAATAGCGTCTCTCTCTGTCAGTCTTATACTCAGCATCTCGTCGTACCAAGTTATTTGGCACCTTGATGGTAGGCTGAGGCTCCTTTGGCTTGGCGAGAGCCGGACAGACGGTGTTCTTGGGGCAGACGACCTCTGCCAGTCCGATCTCGATACCCAGTTGCTCAATCGGTCTGCTGACCTGATTGATCTGCTCCTCGTTGGATTCGGCCATGCCCACTTGATAATAATTCCCTCTGGGCTGCCGACTGTTCTCATCCCTTAGCACTCGCTCGTAACGGACCGCGTGATCGGTCAACTCAAAAAGGTCTTCGTGGTATTGCGCTATCATAATCTTTCTCAACTCGAAATGCATGCCATGGATGGCAATTTTGATGCATTCCTTTTCTGGCAGCGGGATGGCGCAGAACCCTCTGGCCCTGATGAATTTATTCATGTATTCTTCGACAGTCTGTCCTATCAGCTACCTCATATTCGACAGCTCGATGACAGACACCTCGAGTGGGGCCTGATAGTGGTTCATCACGAATATTTTTTCCATGGATGGCCAATCAGGGACCGATCCAGGCTTCAAATTGGCGTACCAATGGAACGCCATTCCTGTCAAGGAGTTGGGGAACAGTTTCAGCTTCAGTTCATTAGTCATGTTGCCACATTCCAAAGAAAATCGAGCAAGATGCTCCGTGGCAGACTGTGATCCCTCGCCCGAAAACAGAGTAAAGTTCGGCGGCCTGTAGTTCAGCAGGAACGGCACCTGATCGATGTATTCGGGGTGAGGCTTATTATACCTCGACGCCCTGTTTCCTTGTCTCCTGACAAACATCTCTTCGGCCTGATTAACCGTCAAGAGGTCTTCTGGACCCTCTGCAGCTCGATGAACAGTCCTGTCATAGGCCAATGAGTTGGCCTGATGTCCTTCCTGGCCGTATCCGACGGCCTCCGATCGGTCCTCCTCGGACCTGCCCCCCGAGTCTGGGCGGGCGTTCCTTGCCTTAGATGTGCTTCCTCTCTTATCCTGGACATTAGATTGTCCATTGCCTTGTTTATAAGGCGTCTCGTCTCTTGATGAACTTCCCCCGATGTGGATCGCAGGACCTTTTCCTTTGTCAACGGCAGTCTTCGGCGGCCCAGTCCAGGCCTGCGCTTGTATGCCGTTAGCAAGAGTGTTGATGCTCTCTGCGAGTGATGTCATTTTCGCCTCCAAGTGCATCAAGGAGTTATTTACAACGTTGCTGGCTTCTGTGTTGGCCAAACTAGCAGCAGTGGCCGAACCCAGCATATGTTCAAACTTGCTAACGACGTTAGACCATTCCTCTTGCTTGGTCTCGAGGTCCCTGGTGAAATTTCGGACCTCTGCAGTCAGCTCCTCGATCCTGTCGGTTCCTTCCATAGTCAGTGGAACCGTTGATAGATTTTCCAAAGTATGCGTTAAGTCAAAGTGTGTTCTTGTCAAGGTTGATCGGGTCCTTCGTGGTACCTGTGATGTCATCTGACGACAACAAGACAATAACCACTTAGTATCAATTGATTGACTGTTTGGCAAAGAGATCATCAAAAGTCAGCTAGCCAAACTTGGCTGAAATCATTTTTATGGCAAATCAATTATGCTTTCATGCCCCCCCGAGCCATCACATTGTGTGGCTGGTGAGTTTTTAACAGAAAAATTTTCATGTCCCACTGGGCGTGCCAAAATATTGTTTGCTATAAATTTTGCATCGGACAATACATGGCATCAAGGAACTGTTTGCGGATAAATTTAGCATCGAGGAATGCCTCGACGACATCGAGCAACCCTTGGCATCAAGAAGTGCCAAAATATTGTTTATAGTAAAACTGACATCAAGGGGTGCTTGGCATCGAGGGATTGACATCGAGGTATGCTTGGCATCAAGGTGTGCCAGAATATTGTTTGCTGTAAACCTGTCAGTGAATCCCTCGACGAGCCAATAGCTCGACGTGAAATACCTCGATATGGTATAAAATAAATGCGGGCGTGCCAATGTTTGTGCGTGCAAACATAACGATTTGAAAATAGACATGTTGATATCGGTAAATTGATAATATAAGTGTCCTGACAAAGACATGTTGATATCAAAATAAGTTGTCCTGATAGGCTGACTTCTAAACGATGTGACAGAGTAGGCAAACACTACCCCTAGTCCTTTTCTATGCCTGCCTGGCCGCAGGACTTAAACAATTTATGAAAATCTCTCTTTAAGTGCCAAAAACTTATGACCAATCGATGGTCTGCTTAACATATCAGCGGATTTGAAAATCAGCAAATGCCTTGACAATCAATCAATTTAAATAAACACCTTGACAGAAAACATAATCTTGACAAGAAACAGCATATCAATGGAAATCAATTGTCGTAAAGTATATTTATGTAAAAAGTCAAGACGTACGAGCCAAACGACTTCCATTAATAACAAAAGAATATTGGCAAGTTCCCCGATGTACAAACATTACAAAAATATACAAAACGATAAGTCTCCTGTTTCGGCATAATCTGCCAGATGAGTTGATAAATCTTTTAAGTTCTGAAAATTGACTCCTTGATCGGCAGGTAAACCCGCCGATGAGCTGATAATGCATGATAGAACATTATGTTGACAGAAAGTAACATTGACGACGGGAGACCCACCGTCAATGGTTCGCCCAACCTTGATGGATGGCCATCAATCGGGCTCCTGATCAGCGGGTGGCCACTGACCAAGGCATCGACGGAGCAGATGGCTACTCAGCCGATAGCCGTCAAGCAGATGGCTACTTGACGACGAGCTCATCAAGCAGATGGCTACTCGATGAGTTTGTCATATAAATACGTGGGCACTTACATGACGGTTACCAGCGAGCTACTTGGTTGATACGAGTGGTTTCGCTCGAGTCAGTGTCAGCTGACGGCGGAAGAGAGCGGCGGCGGCTGACTGTGAGCGGCGGCGGCGGCAAGACTTCAGGCTGTCAAGGGTTGCTGGTGGCTGAGGAGGGACGGTTGATATCAGGGGTTCTACAGGGTGTTTGCTGAAAAAGAAGCAGCGGAGCGCTGGACTTCCGGAGAGGCGTTGAGCCGATCAGTGTTAGACTGAGATTTTTGATTGATTGTGTGTGTGTCCTGCGCGACTGACAGTATCGAGGTATTTATAGTTGCTGGATTGGAGAGCTGATGGCCAGAAACTGATGCCTTGACAGCCACTTTTCCACCTTCTCCACTACTTGAAAAACCTTCCACTACTTCCACTACTTTGGTGGCAGTTCTTTTGTTGCTGAAAATTAATGTTAGTGGTGATTTAGAGAAGAAGAAACGTTGTGTTTGAAATTGAATTAATGATAACTAATTAAGAGATTTTTAAGGACTTAGTGTTTTAAGCCAACTACTTAGCTTAATCCTTATCCCTTAATTAATTAATCATTAATTAAATAACAAAGCAACAAGTGGGCCCCAAAAATGGAGAGTGGCCGATCTGGGGTGGGCCATGGCCGATTTGGGCCGCTCGGGCCATGGTTGGTCCTGGGTCAAGCCCTGTTGTCTCACAATTTATCCAATTAATTACCCCTCTAAACAATTAACCGCCTTTATTTATAAAAACAGGCCAATTGATTAGACTTGGCCCAATTAACCTTAATTAATTAGTCCATAATCTTTATTAGCTAAAACCATCAAGCGGGTCGAGCCCGTTTGTAATTAATCATTACTTGGCTTTAATTAGTAATTAATTAACTTTAGCCTATTAATTAATTTTATCAATCAATTAATATATTTTTGGCACAAATGTTAATTAATTGCGAAATTGGGTCGAGTTTTGAAATTGGGCTCATAGCCAACCCAATGGTTCGATTGGACCCATTTTCGGTCCAAATTGGATCCGATTTGGTCTGATCCGTTTTGGAGTGACTTGATTCGGCCCATATGCCATTTTTGGCTTGTTACGTCGAGCCGTCGTTCCTCGATTAGTCGAGGGTGATTTTTTGGGTACAAACACCAAACAAACACGGTAGTTCAACAATATAACGGTCGAGATTAAGGGTATGGATTTTCATTGGTTTTTTTTATTTGTCTTATCTCTATGAATTTTGGCCTCGAAACTAGTCCCTTTTACTTAATCTTTATGAGCTACTTTCATAAAGTCGTCAGAAACCTTGGTCAATATTTTTACCGAAATCGGTTTCTCACGAATTCATTGGGGAAGCTCCTAATCTATCAAGTCAGGTCAATGAATCATTTCTTGATGATATGAATATGCGTACACATTCCTTTATACCCAACATGATTCTATAGATTTTTTTTGGGGGAAAACTTTCAAGTAACAATAGTGGAGAGTGTGTAAGTGCAACTGTGAAAATTAGTAACCCAAGATAAGATTAGTAAGGGCATTATTTCTACGTATATATTCCATGAATCTTTTCTACGGTGTGTTACAGGGGATAAAATGCAAAATACTTCTCTGTGTTATGCTAAACCTGCAAGAAACTATCCTGTCATGAAATTTTTATTGCGTCAAACTTCGTTGTGCTTTCAAAAACCCTGCAAAAAATACCCAATTTGTAAAAAATAGGTCGTTTTGGATCGAAAAATTTAAAGAAATAATTTTTTAAACACTTCAAGTTGATCCCTACAATTTAACGTGATATATTTTTGAAATGATTTCTTGAAAAATGTAGATCCAAAACGACCTATTTTTTACAAATTGGGTGTTTTTTGCAGGGTTTTTGGAAACACAAGAAAGTTTGGTGCAATAAATAAAAATTTTACAGGGTAGTTTCTTGCAGGTTTAGCATAACACAGGGGAGTATCTTGCATTTTCCCTGTGTTACGGTAGGAATATGTTAGTAGTTTAAAATTTCAGGGGGTCTACATGTAACGTTTCCAAACCTCAAGGATGTGTATGTGATGCTACCTTAAAATAATAAAGGGTGCTTGAATGGTTGGAGAACATGAGAAGATACCAATCTTTGTTAAAAGTCAATTGTCAAAAAAAAAATGAAAGTTGATGATATTTTTATTCCCAGACACGGCTAGTTCAATACCAATAATCCATTGACTTGGATTTGGCATCTCTAAACAAATTAACTTCTCAAAATTTCAGATCAAAATTTATTTGCTTCTGCTCATCAATAATACCAGGAGCTGAGAGCATTTTCATTTGCCAGGTTTTAGTGCTTTCAGAAGTTTAAGGTATGTAGACCTTTTCTATTTACTCTTTTACCTTAATTATCATAACTTGCATTTTTTGGTTTAAACCATATGTTAGATCCTTTAGTTATCATCTCAAAATTTATAAAGATTGGGGGTAAAGTACAAAAGAAATATATTTGTTAATCAAATGTAATGTTGAATTAGTCGTCGTCTAAATTCATGAAATGCTTCACAAGTTCAAATGTTAACTTGAAATAACTTGTATTAATATCTAATAACTCTCTCGATATTATTTTATTGGCCAAACAAATTATTCTCCAAGAGAAAGTTTGAACAGATAAATTATGTATTGCAACCAAATTGTATATCATCAATAGTCAAATTATTTTAAATTATATACTAGAGGAAAATATACTTTTAGCAACGGTTATTAAGATTAAAATCATTTTCTAAAAGATTGAAGCATCATTTTCCACCTCGGTTTTCAAAAATTCAGGTGTCGGATTTTAAAATTAAGTCAAGAGATTTAAGATATTAATAAAAGTTATTTCAAATCAATAAATATGAATTTGTGAAACCTTTTCAAGGAGTGAATATCAAATTAACTCTCTGTGTTATTCTAAATAGACAAGTTAACTCCATGTGATAAATAAAAGGGCAAAATACCTTCATATGATATCCTAAATATGCAACTTAACTCCCTGTGATAAGAAAAAATGCAAAATATCTCCTTGTGTTGCCTCCCTCTAAATTGCTTATTAATTCATATCATAGAGAGTTAAATTGTTCATTATTTTATTTCATGGGAAGGTAAATTGCCCATTTTTATATCACAAGGAGGTAAATTGCTCATTATTTCGTTTCACAGGGAGTTAAATTTCCTATTTATATTTCACAGGAAGGTAAATTGCTCATCAGACATATCACATGGAGTTGCAAAAAATCCCCTTTTCAGACGATCTATTAAATACTGCCTTTGGTTAATTAATACATTTATATCTTTAAATTGCACTTTCCATCCTAATTTTTACACACTTTCATACTTTACCCACCTAATATTTTGAGAAGTTACAGTATACACATTTTGCTGGAATTTTGAAGCTATTATATTCCACCACCGATAATTTTTAGGGGGCGGGGGTAATTTGCAACAACTAAAAAATATGGAGCATGCTGATGCAACTATTATTTTTTAAACGGTGGAGTCTAAAATCAAAATAGTGATTAGAATGGGGGTAAAGTGCGATATTCCCAAAATATTTTTTGTAAACATCTTTTTTTCTTCTTGCTGCGCTACAGATTTCTTAGCTTTGCCAATTATGGTTTGCAATTTTGAACTCTTATTACTTGTTTATAGTTGCAGATTAGTTGTAGGGCTATTATCTCTTTTAGTCATTCATTAATCAATTCCATTAATTTACTTCCTGGGTGTAATAGTCATGCTAATTAAATCTTTAAAACTAACCAAAATAAATTATCATACTACAATAAATCAGTTGTTTGGGGACGAAATTTTCGTAGCTTAAATCTTGGAATATCATTGCCAAAGCATATTTCGTATCCCCAATCATCCCCAAATCCACATCGCTAAAAGTAATATATATGGTACGCTACTAAAACTTCCGTACCCAAAAGTCTTCCCTTTTAGCTCAAAGGCTCGAAGCATATATTTCGTCCCCAGTTGTGGCTCTTTGTGCACAAAATAAAGGGTCCTAAATACACCCTAATACGGTAGCCAATGCCTTGCTTTCGTAGCAAAACGTTCGTAATAAGGGTCAAATTTACAATGAATCTCAACCTTTCTACAATTCTTTGAAGCCCACACTGCCTATGCCACCAAATAATTGGCAATTTTTTAAATTGTTGTGTAAATATATGGTAGAATTAAGTAGAGTTGAATAATACATAGGTAAGTTTGTTGGATTTTGTTATTGAGTTTGAGATTATAGTTAAACTTTATAGTTAACAAAATTTTAATTTTAATTTATCAATCATAAGTTGGCCTTGAATATTTTTAAATATATTTTGTACTTGCTTTTTTTTTTATTACCCAATCGAAATTGGATGAGGTTTCAAAATCTACCAAACCGTAAATATAGTTAGGGCATCTCCAACCCAAAAGAGAGAGGGGAGGAGGAAGGGGGGAGATCCTTATTTTTAAATTTTTTGTAAGATTTAATTACATTGTATTTTTAATTAAATATTCAACATTATTTTTTTTGAAATTGTAAATTTGTCTTTGAAAGTAAAATTTAGACAAATGTATAAATATGAAAAAAATTAATCTAAAATTTTAATTAATTTAATAACATTATAATTTAATTTTTAAATTATTATAAGGAGGGGGAGGGAATAAAGCCATTGGGTTGGAGAAGACCTTAGGGCATTTCCAGTGATGCCCTCAGTCCAAGTCCAGTTTTCCCTCACTCAGTCCAGCTTCTCCTCAGATTTCAAGTCCAGCTTCCCCTTTTCTTTTCATAAGTCATCTCAAATTATTCAATCTATCAATTCCATTTAATTCCAATTCTCATTTTTCCCACTCTCACTTAATAATAATAATAATAATAATAATAATAATAATAATAATAATAATAGCAATAATAATAAAAATTTAAAAATAAATAAATAAATAAATAAATAACAATAAGATATAATTTATTTTAGATGTCTATTTTAGATGGCGATCATATGTAGTATTTATTTTAGATGTCTAACTATTCACCCAAGTGTTTCACTATATAATTGTTAGGGTTATATCGTTTTTAATTTAACGAATCATATGTAAGCTTCATTAAGTTCTTTTAAGGTTTTGTTTTTATTAATTAAATTAAAATTGAGTTTCTAATAATTAACTTTAAAAAAATTTAAAATTGGTACACAATAATACAACAATTAAATACTTAATTGACATGATTTGGGAATAATAAAAATAATTTAATATTGACATTAACTTTTTCAAAATAATACACAAATTTAAGAATTTTTTTAAATTAAAACAAATTAAATTAAATTTGAGTTTATTAAATAAGAGTTACATTTTTATACTAAAATTAACTTTTTAAAAATAGTACACAAATTAAATAAAACTAAGATTAAATAAGAGTTACATTTTATTTAATAAGGTATTTTAAAGAATTTTTTAAATAAAAGGGATTTTATTAAATAAAATAAATAAAAACAAAAAAAAAATGAAAATGAATCAACAGGTGGCCGACAAGTGTCGGCCACCTGCTGCTGGGCGGGCGAGTGCTCGCCTGCCCAGCGAGTGATCCATCGAGATGGATTATTGCCTTGCCTCACCGATTCAGGCGATGGATGGGATTGATCAAGGCATTATTGCCTTGACAACCCCTTTCTTCATTTAAAATGATTTTTTCACCCTCTTTAAATCCCAATCCAACTTCCCATTCCAACATAGGAGATGCCCTTATCCTCCGGCTAAATCTAGACCACTTACTTAAAGCACTCAAGTCTTACATGATTTGACTTAATTTGTCACCTATATTCTTTTGATTTCGGATTATTATTAAGCTGATTATTTATATTTGAGCCACTGCCACTGTGTTTAATCTCTCAGGAATGGGTGATAGGATGGCCCACCTGAGATTGGTTGTGCAGGCTAAAGACCTATTTTTATATTTGAAGAACAAAAGAGATTACATAAACGGTTTAGGGGAAAATTTAAGTATGCTTTCATGGGAGGTGCGCCAAATTAATTCTAGGATGAAACAAGTTGATGCTATTCTAGAAATCTCTGTCTCCAAAGAAAAGTCTGGCGAATACTACATTTTGCAGAAAAAAATTGAAATTTTCCACAAAAAATACACGAAATTCCTTTCTAAGTACCCTATGTTTTGTGGCAATCTCCCAAGTTTGGCAGAGCCAAAGGCCAAAACCAATGTCCTAACTACTGTGCAGAAACGTATTGAACTACCAGAAGTACTAGATATCTTGGCTGCAAGAAATGTAATTAGTGATCTCCAAGCAAGAAAACCAACCATCTTCACCCGCAATTTCTTCGACCTTGCAGGACTTAGCAAAGACATTGCTGAGCTTCACTATCTCAGCAATTTGATATTTGATAAGATTTATGATGAAAAACGTTATCTCAGCAGTTTGATACTTAAGAAGACTGATCCAAATCTCGATGACTATGTTGCAATGGTTTTGTGGTACCTCCATGAAGCAAATGAGAAAGTAATTGGTATTGTTGGCCCTGTTGGAGTAGGACAAACTATCATGAAAAAATTGAACAATCATCTGGAAAATAGTGTTTTGTTTGAATATGGTATTATTATTTGGGTAACTTATCCAACAGATCTTGATGCAAAGGATAAAATTGTTGGGAAGATACAAGATGAGATTATGACGCAGTTGAGTCTACATAAGAAGAAAATCCAGAATCCAATTCAAAATGCAGAAATAATTTCTAGTGTCCTACGGACAAGGAAATATGTACTGCTCATAGATCAGGTTGCATCATACATTGATCTAGATGAAGTTGGAATTAATGAAGAACACTTTTCTGGAAGAGTTGTGATTGCATCCACTCATTTAAACATTATCAATATGATGGCAAATAGAACGGTCGAGATAAAGACCATGGCGATTCACGGTCAGTTTTTTCTCTTATCTTCTCCTCTTGGAATCAGAACCTTTTTTTTTTTTTTTTAAATCTTAAGTTCCCAATACTTTGTATCCAGTTTCTTAGTTACTAAACACCACATATATAAATTTTAAGTTTAACTGTTTAATATATATATATATATATATATATATTTTGTATAAGTTTAGCCCCCTAAACAGAATTCCTGGATCCGTCCCTGACCGTGGTGTAGATCAATCGGAATGTTTCTCGTGGATTGTATTCACTTATGTTACCTTGCTTGAGTGTCTAGTCCAACGTTGTGGATCTCCATGTAGTCCTTTTCATGGTCATTCCTTAAGCTTTTGTGAGAAAATAGTGTTGATTGATATAAGAAATGTGTTTTATTCTCCTCTCTATCTCCTCCTCTTTCTTGATCTCTAAGATCACGAGAGAATTTCATTTTTCATACCATAATTCAACCTACTTTAGGGATTTGATACCACAACTTTTTCTACCGATACATTTGATACCATAACTCAAATCAACTCGACACATTTGATACTTCCGTCAAATTGAAAACGGAATTGTCACGTGATTGTCACGTGGCCGTTAAAACTTTGCACATTTGATACCATAACTTATGTTGACTGATAATTTTACCCCATAACATTTCAGGTTACCAAAAAAGCCCCACATCTCCAAATTTAGTGACGATTTTAGTCCACATTGTTACCAAATTTCCAAATTGACTCGAATAAGACCACGTGCTGACCAATTTAGAACTTTACACATTTGATACCATTATTTATGTTGACTGATAATTTTACCCCATAACATTTCAGGTTACCAAAAAACCTCACATCTCCAAATTTAGTGACGATTTTAGTCCACATTGTTGCCAAATTTCCAAATTGACTCGAATAAGACCACGTGCTGACCAATTTAGAACTTTACACATTTGATACCATTATTTATGTTGACTGATAATTTTACCCCATAACATTTCAGGTTACCAAAAAAGCCCCACATCTCCAAATTTAGTGACGATTTTAGTCCACATTGTTGCCAAATTTCCAAATTGACAACGTGCTGACCAATTTAGAAAAATTTACTTATTTTATTTAAATAACTAATTTAATTTATAAATAATATTAATAAATTAAATAATATATTAACATAAATATCACCAAAATTAACAAAATATATTCTTTTTAAATATAAAATTTATATAATAGAATTGATATATTTAATATTTATTAAAATAATAAATTATATAATTTAAAACTATTTAATATTTATTAAATTATTAAATAATAAATAATTTTAATTAAAAAAAAATCCCCACCCCACCCACCACCTCCCCCCTTTCCCCCTACCCCCGATTCCTAGGCAGAACCCAGGCCGTCGGCCTGGGTTCTTCGATCCCAGGCCGGCGGCGGCGGCCTGGGAATCGGGGGGTAGGGGGAGGGGTGGGGTGGGTGGGGATTCTTTTATTAAATTGTAATTATTTATTATTTAATATTTTAATAAATATTAAATAGTTTTTAATTATATAATTTATTATTTTAATAAATATTAAATAGATTAATTTTATTATATAAATTTTATATTTAAAAAGAATATGTTTTCTTAATTTTGGTATATTATTTAATTTATTAATATTGTTTATAAATTAAATTAGTTATTTAAATAAAATAAGTAAAATTTTCTAAATTGGTTAGAATGTGGTCTTACTCGAGTCAATTTGGAAATTCGGCAACAATGTGGACCAAAATCGTCACTAAATTTGGAGATGTGGGGCTTTTTTGGTAACCTGAATGTTATGAGGTAAAATTAGCAGTCAACATAAGTAATGGTATCAAATGTGTAAAATTCTAAATTGGTCAGCATGTGGCCTTATTCGAGTCAATTTTGAAATTTGGCAACAATGTGGACTAAAATCGTCACTAAATTTGGAGATGTGGGGCTTTTTTGGTAATCGGAAATGTTATGGGGTAAAATTATCAGTCAACATAAGTTATGGTATCAAATGTGCAAAGTTTTAACGGCCACGTGACAATCACGTGACAATTCCGTTTCCAATTTGACGGAAGTATCAAATGTGTCGAGTTGATTTGAGTTATGGTATCAAATGTGTCGGTAGAAAAAGTTGTGGTATCAAATCCCTAAAGTAGGTTGAATTATGGTATGAAAAGTGAAATTCTCTCCTAAGATCATAGACTTAAGTTTGTTTATTATTATTTTCCATTATAATAATAGACAAAATTTCTCATATTTTAATTTTGAGACTCTTCATCTCCTCACTCATAATAGCTAGTACACGGTTATTTGTTTTGAAAATTGGAAGAAATTAAATTTAGGATTCCAATTTTTAATGAAGAAGGGTAAAAATGTCAAAATAGCATTTAAGTTTATCTTGAAATTCTAAAGTGACATGTATTATGAATTTTTTTTTCTCTAAAGTGACATGTATTGTGGAATGGAGGGAGTATGTTATTTTATAAATTTTACCCTTTTTACTAATACTTGTTATTAATGCTAATTAATGCTAAGCTTAATTGATTAAAATGATATTTTGGATTTTTTTATTCAAAAAGTGATTATTTATGACAATCTTTAGTTCGTGTGCAATCCTCCAAACCAACAATTAAAAAAACGGGGGGAGTAATATAGCTAATTATTATTTTAATAGATTATATCTATGTGAGATTTAAGAAATCTTCAATTTTTTTACGTGCTTCATTCCACCCGCATCTTTTTGTATCCCATTTAATAAATTTGTCTTAATTTCCAGATAAGGATTCCTCTTCTGCATCTATCTTTGAACGGGGTGATGAACAGATTTCTTCTTCTGGAAGGGGTAACATTCCAGAGGAAACATTTTCTGATGGGCATAATGTATTGGTTTCGGAAAGTTCACCTCCTTACTCATACTCTGCGAAATACTGTAGTGAACAGAGATCTAAAGATAAAATTACTTATCAGATTACAACTGTGGATGAAAAAACAAAAATATCTGAAATTGAATCTTATCATTCTCAGGCTAAAATTACTGATCAGGTTACAACTGTAAATGAAAAGACAAAAATACCCAGCAGGTTAATGCTGCTAGAAGATGCACGAAATGAAATGATGACATTTCTTACAAGTTTTGATCCAACGCATGAAGATGAATCATCAACTTGCAGGGAAAAGGCGCAGTTGGAGCCTGAAACGACATTTAGTATGGATGCAGAAGAAATATCTGTGGAGCAAGCTGAAGCTGAGGCTGAGGCTGTTAATTTGCATTCCAGTCACAAGTTATCTTTGGATGATACTCCTAAAGGTATTACAATTTCAGTAACGGGCGAGATGTCCAATTTTGTGGACCTCAATTTGATATTACGCAATTTCTCTTCACAAGAAACGCAGCTCCTGTTGGACCCTGGCTTGAGCTACATTGATTTGGTTCCTAAAATGGAAGATTACCAGTTTCTTGTAAAGAAAAAGTTTGATCATCAATCGTCAGGACCACTTGAAAGTGCCCCAGTGACTACTGGTGCCTTAATTCCAGAACATCTGGTCTTGAACAAAGATATTTGTGGGACAAATGAAGTTGCAGCATCACATAAATGGGGTCAAGCTTGTATAGTGAACTTTATAGAAGAAAACTTTGCTTCGCTCCCTGAAAATCCAAATTGTCCTAACCTCGTGCTTTTGTTCCTTCAAAGAAACAACCGGTTGTGTAGTATTCCTTCCTCGTTTTTTCAAAACATGCCTGCTCTCTGCTTTATAGACTTATCTAATACAAGAATAAGGGCCTTGCCTAATTCACTTTTCACTCTCACCGGGCTTGAAGTGCTTATGTTGAGAAATTGTGATTTTCTTGATGAACTTCCGAGTGAAATTAGCAAACTTGAACATATAGAGGTGCTAGATCTTTCCGGCACTGAGCTCCTTGATCTTCCTAAAGAAATAGTTCAACTTAAACGTCTAAAGCATTTGCTACTTTCCTTTTATGGACCTGATAATGAAAGCGAATATGCCCAGTTGCCATCCGAACTTCTGTCTCATGGTATTATTTCCGAGCTCAAGGCACTACAAGCACTAAGCATTGTAGTGCACCCGGAGGATCACAGATGGAGAACAATTGCCAGCAACATAGTGCAAGAGGTTGGCAAGTTGAAAATGTTGGGCTATCTTCAAATCTACTTCCCAAAAGTAGAAGATTTTGACCTTTTTATTGAAAGGAGCCCTTTATGGAGTGATAAGGTATTGACTAAGTATAAGTTTGTTGTTGGAAATGACGTTAAACGAATTGTATCTCGAATTCCGAATGGATTGGAATCAAACTATGATCAACTAGACCAGTGCTTGAGATTTGTAAATGGTGATGAAGTGAACGTGATAAAAAAGGTAGTTGCGCATGTCAAAGCATTCTACTTGGATCATCACGTTGAAATACAAAGCTTGTCAGAATTTGGCATTTCTAGTTTCAAGGATCTAAGATTCTTGGTGGTGAGAGAGTGCCCTAAAGTTAAGGTGCTTATAAATGAGAAAATAAGTGAAAGTGTATTTCCAAGTCTGGAACATCTGAGTATCCATTATCTATGGGAATTGAAGCATATTTGGAAGTCTCATGTGCCCCCGGGAAGCTTTTGTGAACTTAAATATCTAATGGTTCACATGTGTCCTCAGCTACAGTTCGTTATTTCTGAATCCATGCTTCGATGTCTTTATAACTTGGAGGAGTTTGTCGTTGAAGATTGTGAAGCTGTGACAAAATTAATTGAACAAGGAAAAGAAAAATTGAAACATAATGCCATTAAGCTTCCTCGACTAAGGAAACTTATACTTCGTTACTTACCTAAGTTGGTAGCTCTTGGAATCGCCCTCCATTTATCAGAAGAGCAAATTAGTGTCCATGGTTGTCCAAGCTTAATCTTGAATTCGACTCCCAAAAAGACAAAGCAAAGGAAATTATTATCTTTGTAGTGTCTGCATTTGAGGCTGGAACTGTTGTAGAATCTGCATTTGATGCTCACCTTGCTCCGAATTCAAACATGTAATCTTCAAGTTTCAAAGTGATATATCCACAGCTTTGTGCCAATTGATTGCCTTTCTAGTGTTCATCTTTTTAATGTAATGAAAATGCATATTAACTTTACTTAAGTAATTAAGATTATGTAAATAGCATAACAATATATTTAACTTGGTGTTTTCGTGGTGGCTTTGGTACTCAATGAATCAAAGACATTTCGAAAATAAATATTGGCTGCCCCTGGATGTCGTCACTCAAGGAAAGGAATTTATCAACCGTTTCAGAAATTGCATTGTTCTGGACTCGAGAGAAGAGGGAGCGGAACCATGTTGTTGGTCAAGTCCAAAGGTCAATTTTGTGAAGATTAACTTTGATGGTGCAACAATTTATAAAGAAGGTTAGGTCGGTGTTGGAGTTGTGGCGAGAGATGGGGCTGGAAATTGCTTGAGCTGGATTTAATGCAACCTCTGATCCCAGAAATCAGAACCTTTTGATGATATATGTCGATTACTGAAAAACTGTCAACTTCTAGAGATGACTTTTATGCTACGGGTCTGTTTGTTGATGATATTCACCACATAGCTTTGGAATTCGAGACTGTTATGTTCGTATTTATTGGTGGAGGAATTGATTGAATTACCTTATAGTTAGGCAAATTGTAATTCATGATGTTTGTTGATAAATGAAGCTTATCCTTTTTTCCCAAAAAAAAAAAAAAAAAAAATTTAAATCCCTGGGGAGTGGGGAACAAAAGAAAATTGTATGCATGTCATGTGAATCTTCATGAAATTCACATTGCATAATATTCTTATATTATAAATGTGACAATTTATTCTCCTCCCTCTTCCCTTATAAAATACTTTTCATGCTTGCTCTCAATTTCAGTAAGTGAGGTTCAATTTCCGACTGAAGGGGATAAATTTTTTTTTTTTAAATATTCGCAGGGGATAAAATGCAATTTTTCAAATCACATAGGGTAAATTATACATTATGCATTTTGCAAGGGATAAATTGACATTAATTCATATATATATATATATGTAAATTATCAGGATATGATCATGCATATATAATTATTATGTGGAAACATCATTACATTATAATATTTATTTGATTACTAGCAAACTATAAAGAAGAAAAAAAAATATTAGTACATAACTAGACAAATATTCAGAATTTTATTCAAAATTCAGCTTTAACATTGCTCGAATGAATACAAACTAAATTGCAGGTTGTTCTTTAGTTGATTGACCTTAACAAGAATTTACTCGTATAAACCCTTTTCTCCGTTCAATGCAATTGCCAGTATTCAAATGAAAAAATTGTACATATAATACACCAAGTCTATTCATGATGCACATAATCAATGTTGGATTTTACAATTTATACGTGAATAAAATTAGTTAAGAGAAATTAAGGGGTCGCGTCTGATCGATCTGAAGAGGTACCATTTGGACCGAAACAGTGCAATCCTAGTGATGTGTCTCTTGCGAATAGATATTTATGTGCCTATAAATAGGAGACTTAATCTGGCCAATTAAGAATCCCTTTTTCAGATAATAATAAAAAAAATTACTCTCTTCTCTACTTTAAAATTATGTCAAATCTTCTATTTGCTTCGGTTCGCCGTGGGTTAATCATTATTTGTGCAAATAATGAACAACAGACTGTTGTATCTTGGGAGACTACCAGGAATCAAACTGTATGCACCGTGGCAGCCCCGGAAATATTGTCTTAAGGAAATTTGTTTCGGCAAGCCTCAGTCTAATTTCCTCATTTTTTACGTAAAGACTGAAGTGATATTTGGTTTCGATACAAGTATTTCTCACTATTTTTTGTGTTAGATCAAAATATTTAAGCACACAGATTGTTAGACACCAACAATCTTAAGACAATATAATTTGTTTAATTAATCTGTGTTAATTACTATCACAAAGGATTTCAAAATCAGTAAGTATGCATGAATCTATGAGACTGTACACTTAAGATATGATTCTCGCATGTGTATAAGCTATCAAATTTCCTGTATGTATGATGCTTAATTTTGGTCTTTTATCATACCATAGACACCTTAATTATCAGATGTAGAATCTGATATTTATGTTATATATTCTCTGTTAGTGGAGATATGATCATTGCTAGAGAATAAATTGAAATTTGGAAACTTTATAAATGCAACTGAGTTGATGAAATAGAAAATGAAAAGGTATCTTCATTTTTTTTTTCAAGTCTGTTTGCTTTGTTTCATGAGTTGCATCATCATAAATTCGGTTATCCTCGCAAGAGGGTGCTTAAAATGTCAGAATTTAACTTGTAAATTGATAATAAGCAAACTTATGAGAACAAAGCCTTTCATTATTTTAATGAGGAAATAATATAGGCTCTTGTCAAAAGGGCAAGATAATTAAATAAATAAACAGTATGATACGGCTAGTATCCTCAGATGAAATTGATGACAAATCACATTCATCAAACTCATTCCATTTTAAGTGGAATTTAATAAATTTGAGAACCATGCAATTAATCAAAATGAAAAGGTGCCGTTTAATAGTAGTTTGGTTTCTTTGTAGAATTGTCTATCTACAATCTACAAATTGGTATCACCACTAAATGTCAATTAATTAAATATTGTATATGAGACTATTAAATTAATTGACAAGTGTGTAACTACAACATGAAAACGGTATATCTGAGTTGGAGCATTTGAAATGATTATTACCTAATTCCATTCTTTTAATGTGATTGACAATATAAGATTTTTAAGAAATCTTAGTATGTCGTATACGTGAAATGCGTCAAAAGTATTATTTAGGAATTAATATTTAATTCATGATTTTTCAAATTACTTCTTAAATAATAATATTTTGGTAATGCACTAATTTTGATTGAAGAAAATTATTTATTGGAACTTTATATGAAAGAAGTGATTTAAATTTTATATGATTCATCGATTGTATAAGTGCGACTTATACTTATGTGGGGTATATTAAAAGCATATAAATTTACTAATCCTTAATGCGAATATAAATGATAATTAGTATTAATCTCATTTTGAAATTGATTATTTACGTGTGAAAAATAGTTATAATTTATTTGCGAAATAAATAAGACTTATTTTCATATCAATTTATTTGAGAAAATATTGAAAATTAATATGTAATAGTAATTATAATTATTTTGTGGAATAATTATTATTTGCTATGATATCAATATTTTCTTGAGGAAATATTGATTATATTTATGATTTATTTGCGCAATAAATATCAATATTTTGTTGAGCAAATATTGATAATATTTTATTTGTGAGAAATAATTATAAATTATTTGAGAAATAAATATCAATTTTTTATTGAGAAAATGTTGATTGAACTTATTTGTGAAATAATTATTATTTATTTGTGAGAAATAAGTATATAATTATAATATGTAAAAGTTCAAATTTTTTGAACTAATCCAAATTAATTATGTGATTTTAAATCATTACTAACTCGTGAAGTTTAAAATGTATTTGATCACATATATTTTATTGCACTATTTATTGAATAATAAATAAGAGGCAATAAAAGTATTTGTGTGAACTACAAATCTAGAAAATGGAATAAGAAAATTTTAAATATTATATCCAAATTGTGGGGGTAAATACGAATATATTCATTTACACAAGAGTGTATTTAATTAGGAATAATTCGTCAAATAATTTACCTAACTCAACTCAATTCAATTTGGTTGCTAAAATAATAGAATTTTAAGATGTGGTTAAATGTTAATCTTTAAGTTCAGGTTTACTTGACAACTTGTGGGGGAAAACTCGTTAGATGTCTAAACACATACTAAGTCGAGTTTCATACAAGAAAGTCAAGTATCATTCCATATGAGTTATGGAAAAGAAGAAAAATCAAATGCCTCAAAATGTGGGGGTACTTAGGTCAAATTTCGATTTCATCACCGGAAATAACTTAATAATTTTAATTACTACTAGTTTATGCAATAAATAGTAGTAGCTCATATTTTCGGTATTTAAATCTGACAAAATTGTAATCATGTGAACCGAGTCACGTGATGTAACAATCATTGAGGATGTAAGAAGGATTTGAGAATCATTTATTATAAATTGATCTTTCTTTCCGTTCAGATTTATTTTCAGTTTCAGTGGTTTACTGATATTAAAATCTTATAAAGTAATATTATTTATTACTTACATAAACCTTTCTACAATTTATAATTAGAGTTAATTATAAATTATTTGTTATGCGAGAATAAAAAGTATGGTCTAATCATTTTAGATTAGAATATTTTATTTAAGAGTCATAAAATATTTTACGAAAATATTTAATTGACTTTGATCTAGAGGGTTTACCTTGTGAAGCTTATAAGTAATTATAAACTATTTTATTCTGAGAGAATATACATATGAATCGATCTCTAAAGAGGTCAGTCTCTAACTTCAACATGAGTTTGTTGATGAATTGAAGAAACATATGAGCTCAAACTTATGATGTGAAAAACTTCGGTTTAATCAATCATTAAGAAGTCATGTGATGATATTAAACTATCTCAAGCACATTATGTGAGATGAGTTTAATACTTATGAAATGGGACTTCATAATTCTATTTAATTCATACCTTGTGTGCAATACGAGAATAAATGTGATATAGAATCACAATTTGAGTATGCTCATAAAATTAGATGTCACGCATATATCATAAAATGCAAGAGGCTAGACATCGTCTCTTTAGTTAATAAACTAAATAGATACATGAGCAATCTTAGCAAGATTCGTTGGCATACATTAATGAGAATGCTTGAATCTTGATAGAATACATACATATGTGCATTACATTTGGAAAATTTTCAAACGATCCAAGAGGGATATAGTAATGCAAATTAAACTTCTGATTTAGATGAATCAAAGTTTATAAGCGGATATGTATTCAATTTCGGAGGCACCGCTATTTCCTGAGAATCTTCCAAACAAACGCGTATAGCTCAATCCACTCTGAAATTAGAGTGCATAGCATTGGATAAAGTTAGTAAAGAATTTGAGTGGCTTCACAAAATTCATGGAAGATATTTTAATATGACTGAAAATTGTGTTAGTCATACATAAAATGCGATAATCAAGCGGTGAGGCCATCTCCAGCCGAAGGGGGGAGGCAAGCAACAGCCCCCCCTTCGGCTGGAGAAGAGCTCCCCCCGGAGCTGGCAGGCAGGCATCCGGGGGGAGATGCTTGCCTGCTGGCAGGCAGGGAGGCAATGGTTGCCTCCCTGCCTGCCAGGAGGCTCACGCGCAACATCTTTTTTTTTTTTTTGTTTTCCTTCAATCAATTGGCTCCTTCAATCTGCTCTGCTGTTTCTTTTATTATTTTCTATCAATCAATTGGCTGCTGGGCCGTTTCTTTCTTTATTTTGTAGTGTATTGTGTATTATTGCAATGTATTATTGCAATATTGCCTACTTTTTTTGTCTTATTGCAGTGCAGTCTCTTTTTTTTTTTGCCTACAAGTTATAAGTTAATTGTAGGGCAAATTTATAAGTTATAAGTCCTGCAAGAATGTAATTTAAATGTATAAAAAAGATATAAGATAATTCACTATAGGTCTCGTTAATTTGACAAATTTAATTCACTATTATTAATTTCTTTTAAGTTGAACGTTTATTGTGATATTTAACGTTATCAAATTCTTACTCCATTGGATTATATTTAAAATTTTATTTTAATTCTTTAAAAGTTATATAATTATTATTATTATTATTATTGTTGTTGTTGTTATAGTTAAGTGAGAGTGGGGAAAGTTTGAGATTGAAATAAATATTTTGAATTGTTGGTTCGGTTGGAGATGATTAACTTGGCAAAGCAGACAGGCAAGTAGGCAGGCAGGCAAGCAGGCAGGCAGGAGGGGGCTATTGCCTGCTTCGGCTGGAGATGGCCTGATACACAGAGCTCAACAAACTCTATGTATAAAGGTAAATTCACGACATAATTGTTGTCGTCGATACAATACCGAGAGACATCTACTTTCAAATTGAATGGACTTTATAAAGTTAAGAGATAATCCTAATTCCGGATATCTAGAGAGTAGTATGTGCATCGAAGGGAATGGGCTTAAAGCCTAAATTAGACTAAGTTACCTCGTACGGAAACCTAACCTGGCGACTGGAGATCCCACGGACCAGGTTCAATAGGACAACCAGTCTTGGCTAACTTAAAAGAAAGCACTTAAGAGTATAACTGTATCCCATTCTTATGATGCAATAAGTGCAAGCCTACCGCGTTTATAAGGTTAAGCAAATGCTTTTAATGACGTCTATACCTTGTGTCACGGGCCGCACTACAACAATGCCCAAGCGCTCGACCTCTCGGTCTCGTCGCTCGGCCATAACGCCCCCGTGACACCTATGAAGACCGCAGCGCACCAACGGACATGGACCAGCATGCAACATAGTTAGGTCCTTAGGTGTAGTGGCAATTTTGTAATTAGAGTGAATAGTAATTCACTCATTTTTGTATAACTCTCTAGCTTTTCAATGTCTACTCCTCAAATTAGCTAGAATGTTTATTTAACATATATAGGGGGTAAGCTGTATTCAATCATCGACTGAGCCACGTCTAAGCATTTATCGGAGTCCGCCCCCTGCTCTGAGCTTCTGCGTGCTAGTCTTGTAATCTGCATATTATATTAATGAAGATGAGTTCGCATTATGTTCAATTGCGTTTCTGAGTTTTACGGTGCCTCTAAAGCGTCTCCCCGGACGTGATTGCGACGCAACCGCCTCGCTTTCGAGTATTCGGCTGAAGTAGTGAGCTACTAGCCGCACGGTGCCCCTTTTCAATGTGTGAAGAAGGTTGCCCCGTGACAGGTGGTATCAGAGCCTAGGTGCGAGCCTAGGCCGAAGTGTGAGAAATGGAACCTGCTAATTCCGTTGCGCCGGTCCCTGACGTCCAACGTAGGTCGATGTCTACGAAGGACAGATTGAATACATTAGACGAAGAGTCGTCTCGGCTACAGTATGTTGTCGCTACCTTGGAGGAGAAGGTTGAGACATTAGAGGCTGAAGTCGTTGAATTGAACGTCCAGCTCGGTGAGAGTCGAGAGGTGTGCCAAACTCTTGCCGCTGCACTAAGGGACGGTAACACAAGAGATATGAGAAGAGAAATGGAAGCAATGTCAATCCAGATTGGATTCCTTCAAAGAGCTGTAGGCAATGGGCCTATTGGAGGGCACGACCCTAGTCCGAGGCTCAGAATCCCCGATCCTCGGGCCTATGGTGGTGCCAGAGATGCAAAAGAGGTCGAAAACTTCTTGTTCGACATGGAACAGTATTTCCTCGCGGCCGGGGTGGTCGACGAGGCTCGGAAAGTTACGACAGCCACGATGTACTTGACTGGTGATGCGAAACTTTGGTGGAGGACAAAGTATATGGACATCCAGGTCGGTCGGGTCCGGATGGAAACATGGGAACATTTGCGGGAAGCAATTAGACAATAATTCTTCCCAGAGAATGTAGAATACGATGCTCGCCGGGCATTGAGAGAATTGAAACATACGGGATCAATTCGGGATTATGTCAAGGCCTTCTCGGGACACATGCTAGACATCCGCGATATGTCCGAGAAGGACAAACTTTTCACATTCTTGGAGGGATTGAAACCGTGGGCAAGAACTGAACTGCAGCCTCAACGAGTGACGAATTTGGGCACGACAATGGGAGCCGCTGAGTGCCTAAATGATTACCAGACTTCCGAACCGAAGAGAGATACTCGGCCTGCCGGGAGTGGCAGCCAGCTGAGAGGATCGGGAAGTGGGTCTTTCAGAAATAATCCTAATAAAAGTGGGGGGGAGCGGCCTCCCTACTCGAAGGGGACTTTCCAGGGAAGCTCCAACAAAGGAAAGCCACAGTTTGATAAACAGAACACATCTCAGAAGGGCAAGGGCTGCTTTTTGTGCGATGGTCCGCACATGATCAAAGATTGTCCGAAGAAACAACTGCTAAATGCTTTGTCGACCCTCTCCAAACCTGGGTCTTCGTCAAAGCAAATAGAGGAATCAAGAAATGAGGAGAGTGAGTCCGAGGGCGAGGAAGACAAACTCGGGGCATTCTCTCATTGGTGCAACACTATTTCTCATCATGTGGCGGCCAAATCAAAGTTGGCGCCCAAGACGGGGAAAACGGCACCGGTTCTAACCGGGAGCCATTCGGAAGAAGAGGACCCAAAGCCGCGCAAGGCTAAGGGATTGATGTATATCGACGTGAAAATCAATGGGAAGGCCATTCGGGCGATGATTGACACGGGAGCGACTCACAACTATCTAGCAAGTGCGGGTGTGGAGAAACTTGGGCTTGTTCTAGAGAAAGGAGTGGGAAAGGTTAAGGCGATCAACTCGGCTGCTCAGCCTATTGCTGGCGTAGCCAAAGGAGTGCTGATAAGGGTAGGGCCTTTCGAGGGAAGGACTAACTTGTCAGTGGTTCAGATGGATGATTTCAGACTGGTACTTGGTTTGGAATTCTTGAGGAATACTAGAACGGCGGTGATGCCGCATGTAGACGCATTGATGATGATGGGGAAAAGACCGTGCATCATCCCTACTGCGACTCTGAAGGTGGGGGAGAAGAATCTCTCAGCTATGCAGTTTGAAAAGGGGTGCAGGCGGGACGAACCATCTTATTTGTGCACCCTCCGCCTTGATGAAATTGAACAGGTTTCAGGACCAGTTCCGGGAGTCGTGAAAAAGCTCCTGAATGAATGCGAAGATGTGATGCCGAATCAGCTGCCTAGAAGACTACCGCCCAAGCGGACGGTAGACCATGGGATTGAATTGGTGCCTGGCACGAAGCCTCCTGCCAGGGCACCCTACCGGATGTCACAGCTCGAGCTTGCGGAGCTCAGGGCCCAGTTGAAGGATATGTTGGAAAGTGGTATTATCAAGCCTGCTAAGTTATCCTATGGAGCCCCAGTCCTCTTTCAGAAGAAGGCCGATGGTTCCCTGAGAATGTGTTGCGACTATCGGGCCTTGAATAAAATTACTGTGAAGAACAAATATCCTATTCCTCTTGTAGCGGACTGCTTTGACCGGTTGAGCCGAGCAAAGTTCTTTTCGAAGATTGATTTGAGATCTGGGTATTGGCAGGTCCGTATCAAAGAGGGCAGCGAGGCGAAGACTATTGTCGTCACGAGATACGGGGCCTTCGAGTTCCTTGTTATGCCCTTCGGCCTAACTAATGCCCCGGCTACTTTCAGCACCTTGATGAACCAGGTACTAGGGGTGGGATCGGGATGGGTTTTCGGGAATTCGGGTGTTTCGGTACGGGATTTCGGGTTTCGGGATCTCAAATTTAAGTCCCGAAACCCGGTAGCTCAACCAAGGTCCCGTGAGTTTCGGGTACCCGATTTAATATCGGGATTTCGGGACGGGTTCGGGTGTCCCGAAAATTTTACCTACAATTGGGCCGAAATCTTATATAACCAAAAATGTACATAGAATCTTTTTACGAAAAAAATAATAACCTACCAGTTTAACATTTTATACTATAATAACCTGCCAGTTCTTTACTCTTTCATGTAAGAAAAGGTAGACTCCTTTTTCTTATGATTTGCTTTTTAAAACCCTCCACTTAAATAAAAATATGATATTATTCGATTTAGCCAAAAAGTTCCAAAATTATATTCCAAAAGAACATGAGTTACGTAGCTCAGTCCCAATCAAAATCAAAAGAAAAACGTATCATCACAACACAATGAAATCAAGTGACAACTCCAAATAACATTATAACATAATTTAGCAATTCAAATTACCAAAGTAAAGTGTACAAAATCAAAATCAAACTTGAGTTGAACTCTCACCACTTGATGGAACATTACTCCCATAAAGTCTCTTATATTCATCAAACAACTCTTTAAAACCTTTAAAAACTTTCTCTTTCATTTCATTACATTTTGCGTCCTCATTTGCATTTGTTGAAGATTTGGGATACTTTTTTTCAAACGAAAACTCTAAGTAAGCCCATTTGCGACGCGGATCAAGAATCACCGCATAGTATATAATTTTATTCATTTTTTCAAATGAACCCCAATATTTGTCATACTTCTCTTTCATTTTTCTTGCCATTTCACTAAGTTCAAAATCATCACTATCTAACCACATAGTAAGAAGCATATCAATTGAACTTATTTCTTTGAAAACAAGATTGGTCGTAACATATAATGAGCCCGAGATTTAAGTGTGAGATTATAAAAATGACTCAAAAACTTCAACAAAAGATTAGCCCTATCCCAATCATATCTATTAGGCACCCCATCATCAAGATCAAGCCTAAAAGAGCGTTCTTCATTTTCATATGCATGAAAAACTTTCTTAAGGGAAATTGCAGCCTCTAACATCAAGTAAGTGGAGTTCCATCTAGTTGGTACATCAAGACACAACATTTTTTTCGATGCTAAACTTTCAAGTTCCGCACAATCATTAAACTTTTGGTACCTAGCGGGGGAACTCCTCACATACCTCACTGCCCCTCTAATACGAGTAATAGCCATACTCTCATATTTGCCCTTCAAACCATCTTGCACGACCAAATTAAGTATATGAGCAATACACCTCATGTGTATATACTTTCCACCTAAAATGCTAGCATCATCCTCTCTATCAACAAATCTATCCCTCAAGTAAGCAACGGCACCGTCATTGAAGAAGCATTATCTACGGTTACGGTAAAGACTTTTCTATCAATTCCCCAATCTTTTAAGCATTTTACTATAGCTTTACCCAATTGTTCGCCCTTATGACTAGAAATAGGACAAAAGTTCAAAATTTTTTTTTGCAAATTCCATTCTTCATCAATGAAGTGCACGGTAAGACACATATAATTCACTTTTTGAATAGATGTCCATGTATCGGTAGTGATAGAAACTCTTTGGGAATGGGTTTTTAAGAAAGTCTTCAACTTTGACTTTTCAGTTAAGTACATATTAAAAATGTCCTTGGTTATAGTCTTTCGTGTTGGAATTGAAAACATAGGACATAAAAGGGACAATAAGTTCTTAAAACCCGGTTTCTCCACAATCCTAAATGGCATCTCATCAACAATTATAAAACGACATAATGCATCTACACCCTTTTTTTGGTCAAATTGCCAATTAACAAGGCTTCCCTTTTGTCCCGAACGAGATGGATTAAATTGCAAACGATTTTGATTTGTTTCAACTTCATGTGGCTTTTTTTTGCAAGCATAGTAGTGTTGTTTAATGCCTTTGGTTCCATGTTGATTCCCATCGGCTCTAATTACCTTTTCACAATAAATGCACTTGGCTTTTTGTATCTTATCTACTTCGCATAGAAATGATTCGTAATGTTGCCAATATTCTGACCGTTTCTCTCCTTTCTTTCTCGGCTTAGGAGGCTTAGGTGCAACATTATCCTTATTGTCATTAGCATTCTTAACATCACTTTCCTTAACCTCATTTGATTTTTCATTCTCACTATCAATCCTACGCTCACCCACACTCTCACCCTCCACTATATTTTCATTTAGTAGTGGTTGATTAGAACTAACCTCTCTAGGCCGTTTCAAGTTCGAATTTTCATTTGTTTGTGATTGACTATCAACCTCTCTAGCACGCTTCGAGTCCGATTTGGAATGAGAGTCCATGCTAATAATCCTCCTTTGATGTTAACCTACAACAATTTGTTATAAAATTAAGCACAAACTAAAGTCATCAACAATATCCACTACCTACTGCTTCAAAAACTGTACTCTGTCGTGAATCATATATACTCTAAAGTCATCAACTCTCAATAATACCAAACTAATGGCCTATTAACATATATATGTACAATAATCACGCACGTACGCACACAAATCAAGCGTGAAAGTGAAAAACAAACTGTAAAATATAATACGAAATGAACGACGAAATACAGAAAAAAAAAATGAATAATGCAATAACACATACTGTACAAAAACGGAAAAACCTGAATCAATTTACCGTGAAAATGCTGGAAACGAAGCGAGAGATGAAGGAGGGCTTTTCACTGAATCAATTTATGAGAGAGAGGGCTTTTCACTGAATCAATTTACCGTGAAAATTCTGGAAACGAAACGAAGCGGAACTGGATTTGAAATTGAAACTTGAAAGATTGAAATTGGCACTTGGCACTTGGCAGTGATGAAGGAGGCGGGCAGCCGGCTAGGTCGTGTGTTTGTGTTTTAAGTGGGTGGGTTTTTTAATTATTTTCTATATACTAACTAAGTTACTAACTACATAGTACATGCTGCTGCTGACTAAAAAAAAAAAAAAAATTAGATATGGGTAATCGGGACGGGTTCCCCGATCGAGTGGGGGTCAACACCCGAAACCCGTCCCGGTTTTCATTAACCGGGATTTCGGGTGTCCCAAATCCCGAAAAAACCCGTTTGGGTTCGTCCCAAATGGGAAAACCCGATTGGGACGGGACGGGTACCCGAAACCCGGTCCCATTTACCCAGCCCTACCAGGTACTACATGGGTTTTTGGATGAATTCGTGGTGGTGTATTTGGATGATATCGTGGTGTACAGTGAGACCTTGGAGGAACATGTTGATCATATGAGGAAGGTGCTCACTAGGTTGAGAGAGAATGAGCTCTATGCGAAACTATCTAAATGCTCATTCGCTCAATCGAAAACCAATTTCTTGGGCCATATCGTGGAGCAGGGAAGAATCCGTATGGACCCGAAGAAAGTACAGGCAATTGATGAGTGGCAGCCACCAGGCGACGTGCACGACTAACGCTCGTTCCTTGGGTTGGCTAACTACTATCGAAAATTTGTGAAGGCCTACTCTGAAATTGCCCGACCTATGACTGATTTGCTGAAGAAATCAGAAGCTTGGAATTGGACACCTCAATGCCAAGCTGCTTTTGAGAAATTGAAGAAAGCCGTTACGTCAGATCCAGTTCTAGCTCTTCCTGATTTGAGCAAGCCGTTCGAAGTGCATACTGATGCATCGGACTTTGCATTGGGTGGGGTCCTCATGCAGGAGGGACACCCAGTCGCCTTTGAGAGTATGAAGCTAAAGGATGTGGAGAGGCGCTATTCGGTGCATGAGAAGGAACTGTTGGCCGTAGTCCATTGCCTCAGACTATAGCGACACTACTTGCTTGGCTCTCCTTTTGTAGTCAAGACGGATAATACTGCGGTTAGTCACTTCATGTCTCAGCCGAAGCTGACTAGCAAGCAGGCTAGATGGCAGGAGATGCTGTCTAAGTACAACTTTGTGTTGTGAGTACCGTGCCGGCTCCAGCAATCATGTGGCGGATGCCTTAAGTCGAAGGGCTGATTTGGCGAATATGAGTGTGGTAGTTGCTCTTTCAACGAGCGATGTTGCCACCACGGTGAAGGAGCGTGTTAAGGAGTTCCTTTCGACTGATCACACGGCACAAAACTTGATCAACCTCGACATGGAAGATGGATTCTTGATGACCAAGGGAAACCGCTTATATATCCCAAAAGGCGGGGACCTGAGGAAATCACTTATTGCTGAGTGTCACGACACTCTTTGGGCAGGACATCCTGGGGAAGAGCGCACTTGTGCTCTAGTTCAACATGCGTATTATTGGCCCCATATGAGGTATAACATTGAGACTTATGTTCGTACTTGCCTGATTTGTCAGCAGGATAAGGCGGACCATAAGACTAAAGCTGGTTTACTGGAACCTCTCCTGATCCCAGAAAGACCGTGGGAAAGTGTATCTTTGGACTACATCAACGGTTTGCCGATAACTAATGATCTTGGAACCATTCTTGTCGTGGTAGACCGGTTCTCCAAATATGCTACTTTCATTGCAGCACCCAAGAATGTTTCAGCCGAAGAGACAACTCAGCTCTTCTTCAAGCATGTTGTAAAATATTGGGGACTGCCGAACAACATTGTTAGTGATCGGGATCCCCGTTTCACTGGCAACTTCTGGACCGAGCTCTTCAAAATACTCGGCTCCAAATTAAATATGAGCTCTAGTTATCATCCTCAGTCCGATGGCCAAACCGAGCGTTTTAATTCTATGTTGGAGGAATATCTTCGACACTTTGTTAGCGGTTCCCAGACGGATTGGGTGAAATTGTTGGATGTTGCTCAGTTGTGCTTCAATGCTCGAAAGTCCTCTGCCACAAATAAGAGTCCTTTCGAAGTTGTTACCGGGCAACAACCCTTGCTCCCTCATACGGTTGGCTCTCAACATTGTGTTAGATCCCCTCTAGCATGGGAATTCTCACAGGAATGGAAAGAGAATGTGGAAATTGCTAGAAGCTGCCTGGAGAAGGCCCAAAAGCGGATGAAGAAAAATGCTGATACAAAATGCCGCTTTGTTGAGTACAACGTGGGTGATTTGGTGATGGTAAGGGTCCCGGATCCGCGTCTTTCTAAGGCGTCGAGGGGGAGAGATCCTCGATTGATGCAGAAATATATTGGACCGATCCCCATCATTAAACGCATCGGGAAAGTGGCTTACAGAGTCGAACTTCCATCCTGGTGCAAATCCACAATGTCCTCCATGTTGGTCTACTAAAGCCTTATTTTGCAGACAAGGAGGAACCTGTTCGCAACAAACCCAGCCGTCCCGAGCTTCAACTGACAAAACCTAAGAAGAAGATGGTTGAAGCAATACTTAACCACCGAATCAGAAGAGTTTCAAGGAAGGATCGAGATGAATATCTGGTGAAGTGGAAAGGATGCAGCAGTGAAGAAAACACTTGGGAGCCGGTGACCACCCTCAAGGCGTTCACTAAACTCATAGAAGCCTTCAACGCTTCAAGAGCGCCGAGGACGTCGCTCGGCCATAACGCCCCCGTGACACCTATGAAGACCGCATCGCACCAACGGACATGGACCAGTATGCAACATAGTTAGGTCCTTAGGTGTAGTGGCAATTTTGTAATTAGAGTGAATAGTAATTCACTCATTTTTGTATAACTCTCTAGCTTTTCAATGTCTACTCCTCAAATTAGCTAGAATGTTTATTTAACTTATATAGGGGGTAAGCTGTATTCAATCATCGACTGAGCCACGTCTAAGTATTTATCGGAGTCCGCCCCCTGCTCTGAGCTTCTGCGTGCTAGTCTTGTAATCTGCATATTATATTAATGAAGATGAGTTCGCATTATGTTCAATTGCGTTTCTGAGTTTTACGGTGCCTCTAAAGCGTCTCCCCGGACGTGATTGCGACGCAACCGCCTCGCTTTCGAGTATTCGGCTGAAGTAGTGAGCTACTAGCCGCACGGTGCCCCTTTTCAGTGTGTGAAGAAGGTTGCCCCGTGACACCTTGTCAAGAACAAGTAGAGTATGGTAGGATACTCTTGATAGATGCAGTCACCTATGTTAGTGTGAGCTGGGTCGGCTCGTTGAGAATTTCTTTATAGGTTGGAATTCTCTAAAGCACTCGCATAACCAAGAATGTTCAGGGCCAAAACGAACACAACCGAGAACTTGAAGCAAATCTGTTTAATGCTGTGTTAAGTTTATTGTCTTGGTTTACACCAACAGCCAACGGTTCAAGATGAAATATTTCACCGATTGGCTAAGTAAATCCGATAAGCTTTAACTAGGGAAGGTTCAAGATGAAATATTTCACCTATCCCGATGCGGTATTATACCTGAAGAATACTTCGACATAATATGTCCTGTTATACGGTACACGAAGAACTATTTTATACATGTGGGGGATTGTTGGATTTTACAATTTATATGTGAATAAAATTAGTTAAGAGTAGTTAAGGGGTTGCGTCTGTTCGATCTGAAAAGATACCCTTTGGACCGAATCAGTGCAATCCAAGTGATGTGTCTCTTGCGAATAGACATTTATGTGCCTATAAATAGGAGACTTAATTTGGCCAATTAAGAATCCCTTTTTCAGATAATAATAAAAAAATTACTCTCTTCTCTACTTTAAAATTATGTCAAATCTTCTATTTGTTTCGGTTCGCCGTGGGTTCATTATTTGGGCAAATAATGAACAACAGACTGCTGTATCTTGGAAGACTACCGGGAATCAAACTGTATGCACCGTGGCAGCCCCGAAAATATTGTCGTAAGGAAATTTGTTTCAGCAAACCTCAGTCTAATTTCCTCATTTTTTACGTAAAGATTGAAGTGATATTTGGTTTCGATGCAAGTAAGTATTTCTCACTATTTTTTGTGTTAGATCAAAATATTTACCACACAGATTGTTAGACACCAACAATACCAGAATTATCAGGTTTTGTTAATGTCATTACGCTATATCACACTGCAATGGTTACATTCAATGGAATAAACGTCCAATAAATCATAATAAATACTAGTTTTTAAAATTTTTAGCTAATAACAAGCCAGTTCGACCAACACCCCTATTTTAAATTTCGCCTAGGCCCCTTAATATGTCGGACCGGCTCTGTGCGGACAAGGTTTTTGGGGCTCCATTCGTGTCCATAAATTCATCAGTTCACCGATGTTCATCGCCAACGTAATCAATGTGCCTGCATATATTACAAATCAGATCAAGAAACTCAATACAAATTATCATAGTAATCAAATAATCAAACACAATTGAACTAGGTAAGGAAAAAATGCTAAAATACCCAAGAAATATCGTACAATAATGCACAACCGAGTAGAATTGTTCCCACTTGAGTATTTAAAGGGAAAAATGAGTCACGCCGAATAATTATCAAGAATCACAATTGATAAGAGTTTAGCATATTTTGACTAATAAAGCAAAAATTAACTAATGAAATTATTTGATATTGTAATGTCTGAATCGATTCCATTATAACAAGAGTTTCAATAACCATCTTTAAAATTGTAACTCGTATTATCTGTGGTACAGTGATAATCAATGTCATGTACTGGGGCTGAGGGTAGGTTTGACATTACTCATTATTAAGAAAGAAGCATTTTTATTTCTGTCTTTTTATGAATTAAACAACACAAACATTCAAATTCAAACCCCAACAGTACAAAAAATATAAAATTAGATAACTTATGAAATGGGTAGATGTTCACATACCAAGGGAAAACCACAATTAGGGGTGGCAATATGGATCAGATCAGTGGATCTGATCCAAATCCGACCCAAATCCAAAGGATCCGATCAATAAAGATCCATAAAATTTTCACTTAGATCGGATCTGGATCGAATCTTATAAAATTTGGATTCATATTGGATCCACACATACAAGTGGTGGATTGTGGTAGATCCACTAATGGATCCATCGGATCCATTATTGGATCCACTTAAAAAAGTTATTTTTGGATGAATTATTATTTCATTCAAACATAGAGTAAACATTATATTTATATTTCTTTATATTTTAGTTGTACTATTACACTTTCAATCTCTTAGTAAGAATTTTTGAATTTTCTCCATGAGATTCCTTGATCCACAACCATGGAGGATCCACAATTTATAAGTTTTAGTTTTCTTGCCATCTTAGTTGCACTAGTACACTTTCACTCTTTGAGTAAGAATTTGATTATTTGGGATCCCTTGATCCACAACCATTGATCGATGATTGATCCACAATGGATCTATTCGGGATCCATGATGGATCCACAATGGATCTATTAGGATTTATGGTGGATCCACCATGGATCCATATTAGATCAAAAAAATTTCACCTGGATGATCCAATCCAGATCTGATCTGGGTGGTCTATTTGCCACCCCTAACCACAATCATCGATTCAATGGCAAGAAAATTAGAGAAATTGGTTAAGCGACGTATAAAATGAAAAAAGGAATGAAGGGGAGAGAGAAAATTTTGTATGAAAAATACATACTTATGATGGGGCAATTTAGTTATTTTGGATTTTTTTAATTTTTGGTAATTTTCGATGTTATATCCAATGCCACATCATCATGGGACATTTTGACCAAAAATTGTGCCCCTCATTTATAGTTATTTTTTTGTGTGATTTATACCATTGTTCCACAAAATCTTATATTAGAGCAATCCGAGTTTATTTCTAAAGAAATCTCCTACCATTAATTGTGTGTTATCTTTATTATCATTTAAGGTTAACTTTCCATAATGTAATCATTTAAGGTTAACTTCCTATAATTTTTACATTATTATCATATGAACTAGCTGATAGTTATAGTATGATTCTTATTATTACTATGTCTTTCATTTATTTTTTTTGTTATTATACTTACAACTACTTTTATTATTTATTCATTTCAGAGATGAAAAATGGTAATATCTTTGACAATGTCGAGAGTTGTTTGTTCATATTGGCAACAAACAATTCACTGATTGTAGATTAGATAGAGGTTGAAAGGGACTAAGAAAATCTTGGCGAAGATAGCCATGTATGATTTAGAAAGACTATAGATATAATCATTTATTACAAGTTTTATATTAAGATAATTTACTAAATTTGGGAGATACACCTTATTTTATTTAATATTTTGTATTCCTCTAGGTTTTCCTTTCTTATTTCTTTTGGTCAAAACTTTCCATTTGATTTCTTTAAAGGTGGCATAATTATTTTTTAACGTTTGTCAATATATGGTCCCAAGAACAAGATCCTTTCCAATATTTGAAGGGCACTCACTGAATGGGATTTTTAGGAAAATATGTGTTACTAGACCAATATTTTTTTGTCTATTCACGTGTAAATTGTATGCATTTTTCTAATATTTCGATATTACACCTACATCCCTTATTTTAATATATTGTTTCATTTTTTCCTCAAAATTTTGTGTGTTACTAGAAAGTGCACGTATATTATTCGTGGTTTGATAAATTTATGTGCAATTTTAAAATTATAATAAGATTTAATTTTGATATATTGCAAAATAACACAAGAGCATTGCAATAAAAAGTAATAGGTATAAATAATGAAATCAATAAGTGAAAATCAATTACACAAAATTTATTTAACAAAAAAAAAATTGCATAAACCTTAGCAACTGAAGGAGATAGGATGATTGTGGCATCCTTGCTCCCATTTTTTTTCCCAAAACCATTGAATTCTTACACAAAGGGCAAGTGGCACTACTCTTAAGCCTCTTATCTATACAAGCGACATGAAAATTGTGAACGCACTCTAGAATGATTCTTGATGTCTCTCCAGGCTGGTAATCAACAAGGCGGATTGGGAAAATTTCTTCACATGCTTCGGGCAATCAGAAACTTTTGCCTATAACTATCGTAGGGTACGACTCAATGATTGCCCCATCCAGGTCAGTTCTAGATTGTTGATTGGAAACAGTGGTGGTGGGGAGCTCGTTATTTGCACGGCGTATTTGGAAACAGACGTAACTTATAGTGCCAATTAGGCATGTTAGTAGTTAGTACTACTAATGCAACTCCAATTATGATACCAAATTTGACACCCAAGGAGTAACATGTAAAATGGGAATACAAACAAAAGAAATAGTTAGTCGGAAGAAGAAAAAAAATAAGATATAATTAGTTTGGTTATATGGGACATAGATACTTGGAGGCTACTGATATAATAAGAGCACTTAGCATAATGCCAGAGCAAAAATACTTTCATTGACTTATTTACCCCTTATGTTTCTAGGGCACTTAATGGATGGGATTTTTCGAAAAATATAGTTACTACACAATCACTTTTCTAGTTATTTTCTGTAAAAATCGACCTCAAGTGTAAATTACGTGCATTTTTCTAATATTTCGGTATTACACTTACATCCCTCATTTTAATTTGTTTATTCATTTTCTTACTTCTACGGGAATAAACATTGATTTTTCCGACCAAAAAAAATGTAAAAAGATGCCTAGAGCTTACAGTCTTCATGAAGGTACGCTAATCCACGTGCAGAACTGGTTGCAGCTTTAACTCAATTAGCCCAATTCATGATTGGTTTGCCTTTACTTGCACATGCATACAAAATGAGTACTAAAGCACAATCACATAAAGTGATAAAACCCAAAATGAGCTGCTTCTTTAACTGTGGGAAATGTTATAACTCAAACTTCATGGACGTCTTTTTTGTTTCACAAAAGCCATAAGTTTAACAACAATGCCGGAAACGGATTTTGATTTTGTTTAGCAACAATAATTCACATAACACGTTCTAATATCTATATTTATATATTTAGTTAGGAAAGTTTACATAGACACCTCCAGATATATACCCTAATTATCAAAACTTACCCTAGTGTTTCAAAAATTATTGAGACAACCCTCAAATAAAATCATATTACAAGAACACCTTCTTACGACGTTCATTTAATACGATTTGTGATGAAGTTATCCAAGGGCTAAATCATCATTTTAAATCATTTAATGGGGCACAAACGTAAAATATGATTGCACTTCAATCTAGATAATTACCATGAAATGTCGTTTACAAAATCATCATTTTTTGTGATGGAGGTTTCCTTCTCATCAACCCCTCTATAATTAAGTTTGTCAAACTCTTTCCTTTCAATGGAATGCCTTATCATCTAAATTTAAAAAAAAAAAAATGACATTCTTACCTAAAACCCCAAAATCAACAACTCAAGTAGCACCAAAACTCCATGCAACCCACTTCCCATAACCTTTGAGCTTCCTCCAGTATCATTCCCACTTTCAGTAGATCAACTTCATTGAATAATGTAAAAGTTTCTCAAACATAAATTCATTCACACAAACACAATGAGATTTTGGAGACAAAGTAAAAAATTGTAAGATAGTAGAGGGGAAAGGAATTGAGAAAATATTTGTGAAGATAGCCAATTACATAATAACTAGCAACTGAATGAGATAAGACTATTGTGGTATCCTTGCTCCCAATTTTTTTTTCAAAACCATTGAATTCTTACACAAAGAGCAAATGGCATTCCTCTTAGGCCTCACATCTATACAAGCAGCAAGAAAATTGTGAATGCACTCTGGAATGATTCTTAATGTCTCTCCATGCTGTTAATCAGCAGGGCGGATTGGGCAAACTTCTTCACTTGTTTCGGCCAATCAGAAACTTTTGCCTATAACTATCGTAGGGTACGACTCAATGATTGCCCCATCCAAACCAGTTCTAGATTGTTGATTGGAAATAGTGGTGGTGGGGAGCTCGTTATTTGCACTGTGTATTTGGAAACAAACGTAACTTACCATACCAATTAGGCATGTTAGTACTACTAATGCGATTCCAATTATGATACCAGGTTTGACACCTAAGGAGTAACATGTAAAATGGGAAAACAAACAAAAGAAATAGTTAGTCGGAAGAAGAAAAAATAAGATATAATTAGTTTGGTTATATGGGACACGGATACTTGGAGGCTACTGATAGAACCAGAGCACTTAGCATAATGCCAGAGAAAAAATACTTTCACTGACTTATTTACCCCTTATGTTTGTAGGGCACTCAATGGATGGGATTTTTTGAAAAATATGTGTTACTACCAATCACTTTTCTAGCTATTTTCTGGAAAAATCGACCTCACGTGTAAATTACGTACATTTTTCTAATATTTTGGTATTACACTCACATCCCTCATTTTAATATGTTGTTCATTTTCGTATTTCTACGGGAATGAACATTGATTTTCCCTTCCAAATTTTGTGTGTTACTAGAAAGATGCACGTGTATGTGGTTTGGTAATATATGTGCAATTTTAGAAATATAATGTGATTTATTTTTTATTTATTATGAAATAACACAAGAGCAACACAATCAAAATTGATCAGTATAAATAATGAAATAAAAAAGTGAAAATTAATTACCTAAAATTTATTTAACAGAAAAAGTTACATAAAATTTAGAAACAGTGGGAGATAGGTTGCTTGCGGTATCCTTGCTCCCAATTTTTTTTATGAAACCATTGAATTACTACACAAAAGGCAAGTGACACTACTCCTAAGCCACTCAACTATACAAGCGGCATGAAAATTGTGAGTGCACTCTTGAATGATTCTTAATGTATCTCCAAGCTCATAATCAACAAGGCAGATTGGGGAAATTTCTTCATTTGGTTCGGGCAATCGAAAACTTTCGCCTATAGTTATTTTCGGGTACGACTCAATGATTGCCCCATCCAGGACAGTTCTTGAATATTAATTGGAAACAATGGTGGTGGGGAGCTCGTTATTAAATGATATATTTGGAAACATACATAACTTATAATACCAATTACGCATGTTAGTTCTACTACTACAACTCCATTTATACTACTATCTTTGACACCTAAAGAGTAACTTGTAAAATGGGAATACAAAAAAAGGAATAGTTAGTGGGAAGAAAAAAAAAAAATATAGTTAATTTGGTTATATGAGACACGGATATTTGGAGGCTACTGATATATTGCTAAAGCACATAGTATAATGTCAGAGCAAAAATACTTTCATTGACATATTTACCCTTGAAGTTTCTAGGGAACTCAATGAATGGGATTTTTCGAAAAACTTGTTTTACTATACCAATCATTTCTCTGGCTATTTTCTGGAAAACCGACCACACATGCAAATTACGTGCATTTTTCTATTATTTCAGTATTACACTTATATCCCTCATTTCAATATGTTGTTTCATTTTCGTACTTCTACGGGAATAAACATTGATTTTTTCCTCCAAAAAAAATGTAAAAAGATGCCTAGAGCTTAGAGTCTTCATAAAGGTACGCTAATCCACGTGCAGAACCACTTGCAGCTATAACTCGATTAGCCCAATTCATGACTGGTTTGCCTTTACATGCACATGTATACTAAATGAGTACTAAAGCACAATCACATAAAACCAAAATGAGCTTCTTCTTTAACTATGGCAAATGTTAAAGCTCAAACTACTAATCCTTTTCAGCTTTAAAATGGAATCTAATGTGGTAAGTTAGTAGCTTAATTTAGTCTTACCATGAAAATGATGATGTAGGGTGTCGTTTGGCCCATAATCATAACCAACAACCTTTGAGTTTCAACGGTACAGTAACCAACAAGTGATACAAAATTGATCAAGTGATACTAGAACTCCTTTATAAACACAACCAAATCCACATTCACCCAAAATTGCTGAAAACCCATTTTTAGCATTAGATAGTTCTCCATATGTAAACCATGACCTTGAAGTGCCCATGCCACCATCTGGTGAGTAAATGAAATTTTTTTGTAGAAGAAGTTATTGATCGTAGATCATCATTGCTCCTCGAGATATATATGAGATATATGACACGTGGCCAGAACGCAATATATAGTGAACTATTACATGTTTTTTTGGACGTGAAAGAATAGGGCATCATATAATTGAGACCAAATCTTCCATTCATTTTCTTTCTTCTGTGGACAAACCACACAACCATTACCGCAAGAGTGAGTGCAAGAAGGCCCACAAAACATCCTATTGCAGCTCTACCTCCAGCTCCTAGACCCCATGGATTCCGTGATGTTTCATTTGAAGGCATATTCAGAGTAGATTGAGTTGTTCCTGCAATGGGTTTCTCCATAGGCACGGAAAGAACATGTGAGGCCAGCGTACTTCCATTAACAGACGACCCATAATATGGGGTTATGGGGAGTGGGATGCATGGAGTTTTGGTGCTACTTGAGTTGTTGATGTTGGGGTTTTAGGTGTTAAGAATGTGAATTTTTTTTTTTAATTTTGATGAAAAGACATTCCATTGAAAGGAAAGAGTTCGACAAACTTAATTATTGAGGGGTTGATGAGAAGGAAACCTCCATCCCAAAAAATGATGATTTTTTAAACGACATTTCGTGGTAATTATGCAGATTAATGTGCAAGCATATTTTATGTTTGTGCCCCATTAAATGATTTAAAATGATGATTTTGCTCTTGGATAACGTCATCACTAATCGTCTTAAATGAACGCCGTAAGGGGTGTTCTTGTAATATGATTTTATTTGAGGAGGTGTCTCGATAATTTTTGAAACACTAGGGTAAGATTTGATAATTAAGGTATATATCAGGAGGTGTCTATGTAAACTTTCCTAACTAAATATATAAATATAGGTGGTAGAACGTGTTATGTGAATTATTGTTGCTAAGAAAATCAAAATCCGCTTCCGGCATTGTTGTTGAAATTATGACTTTTGTGAAACAAAAAAGACAACCACGAAGGCATTGAGTTACCTAGAAACTTCAAGGGTAAATATGTCAATGAAAGTATTTTTGCTATGGCATTATACTATTTGCTTTAGCAATATATCAGTAGCCCCCAAGTACTTTTTTTTCCTCATATATCAGTACGACCTATAAAGGTCAGGTGGTGCGGGCGCTTTGGAGCCTATTGTTCTCAGCAACCGCTAAAATGCACCGTGGGCGACATTCAGAGTTCCGAACGAGGAAATGTATAAATGGAATATCAAATTCCATGTTTAAGTAGTTAAATTTGAAGTAATTAATCCTACTCTCATATGTCGGGGTAAATGCAAAATACTCCTCTGTGTTATACAAAACATGCAAGAAACTACCCTATAAATTTTTTATTGCGCCAAACTTCCTTATATTTTCAAAAACCCTACAAAAAACACCTAATTTGTAAAAAAAAGTCGTTTTGGATCGACATATTTTAAGAAATCATTTCAAAAGTACTTCAAGTTGTTCCCTACCAGTGTAGTTAGTATCGTACATATCGCGATACGATACGTACGATACGATCCAATACAGACCCAAAACGATACGACTCGGTTAGTGTATCGTTTTTGCTTATGTATCGGTTTGTATCGGAACGATACGATTCGGTATCGCATGTATCGCGAGTCCAAAGCGATACGTGCGATACTTTTTTTGACCGGGTTTGCATCTGAACCGGGTCGGGTCGGTACTGACCCGACCGAACCGGGTCGCGGCCCACTTTTTTTAAAGAAGAAAAAATTCTGCTGTAGTTTAAAGTAAAAACAGCAGCAGAAATTGGGTCATTTATTACGGTTCTTCCCCCAACTTGAAACCCTTGTTCTTTAATTGATTTCTTCTTCAAGTTTTCTTTCAATTATCTATCAAAATCATTGATTAATAACTCAAGGAAGCCCTAGAATCTTGATTAGGTAATAAATCTCTCACTTTATTTGGGTTTTTGGATGAAAAAAAAAAGTGCGGTTCTTGTGGGGCGATTCTTGTGCGGTTCTTATGTGATTAGCTCGATTCCAACACGATACCAAATGGGTTTGTGCGATTCTAACTTATTCCTTCAATTTTAGCCTTGTTTTGTACTTGAGCCTTGAGACATTACTTTGGCTTTGTTCTTTTTTTCTTTTTGATACGAATTTACTATGGGTAAAGAAGTAGATGTTACATGGAAACATTGTAAGCTTGTTAATCCTTCGAATAGACATTTAACAAAATGCAATTATTGTGGACATCAAAATTGGGGTGGCATTTCTAGAATGAAGCATCATCTTGCCGTAACAAAAAAAGATGTGGTCGAGTGTCCAAGTGTTCCGGAAGATGTTAGAAATTTTTATGTTAAGTTCTTGGAAGATAATCATAAGAAGAAAAAGAAAGATGATCTTGAATGTTTGAATGAAGAAGTAGCCGAAGAAGAAAATAGGGAAATCGGAACATGTAATGCTATTGTATCTAAAAAAAGTGAAGGGTCTTCTAAACTACTTAAACAAAAGACAATGATTGAAACATTGAAAGATAGGGATGCGGTGATAAGAGACATATGTAGATGTATATATGGGAATGCTCTACCATTTAATTTGGTAAGAAGTCCTTTGTTTGTTCAAATGTTGAAATCAGTCGGTGAATATGGTAGGGGTTTGAAGCCTCCTAGTTATCATAAGGTAAGGGTCACATAATTGAAAAAAGAAGTTGATCAAGTAAGTGAAGGTTTAGAAAAATATAAGACTGATTGGAAAAAATGGGGATGTACATTGATGTGTGATGGTTGGTCCGATGGAAAATCAAGGTCGCTTACCAATTTTTTGGTTAATTGTCCAAATGGGACAATTTTTTTAAAATCTATCGACACTAGCGATACCATCAAGGATGGTGAGAAGATTGAGTTATTGGACAATGTGATTGATGAAATTGGGGAAGAAAATGTGGTACAAATTGTGACTGATAGTGCATCGAACCTTGTATTAGCAGGGAAGAAATTGGAAGATAAGAGAAAATGTTTATTTTGGTCACCGTGTGCCGCCCATCTCATTGACTTAGTTCTTGAAGACATTGGGAAGCTTCCTGTGTTCCATCTTACTATTGTTAATGCGAAAAAGATCACAAAATTTATTTATAGGCATCAATGGGTTCTTGCTTTGTTCACAAAGTTTTCTAATGGGAGGGAATTAGCAAGACCTGCAGTGACAAGGTTTGCAACTGCATTTCTCACATTAAATTGAATCTTTCAGCAAAAGAATGCTATTATATCCATGTTTACATCAGATGAATGGGGTGCTAGTAATTATGCTGGTAGAACTGAGGCTAAGAAAGTGAGGGACATAATTTTGTATAACCAAGATTTTTGGAGAGGTATACAATATTGTCTTAAGGTTGCTGGTCCACTTGTGAAGTTATTGAGGCTTGTTGACGGTGACGTAAAAACGGCAATGCCATATATTTATGTAGCAATTGGAAGGGCCAATGATCAAATAGCCGAAAACTTTAAGGGTAAGAAATCATGTTATGAGAAGATATTTGATATTATTGATACTCGTTGGCTGGTTCAAATACATAGGCCCCTCCATGCAGCTGCCTACTTTCTTAATCCATCGTAAGTAATCATTTTAGTTTTTGAAATTAATTATATTTTTAAATTACTAATATTTAATCTTACAATTATTTCTTATTTTATAAGGTTCCAATATTCTGAGAGCTTTAAAGATGAAAACGGTGAAATTACTGTCGGTTCATATACAATCATTGAGAGAATGGTTCCTGATATAAGGACACGACTTTTGATTGATAAACAGCTTGATAAGTTCAAGAATGCACATGGACTTTTTGGAATGAGTATGGCTGTAGCAACTAGGGACCAAAAACAACCTGGTAATTATTTGAAATGATTTAGTTGTCATAGTTTATTATACATTTTAATCATAAAGTAATAGCTTTCTTATTGTATTATGAATATTCTAATTCAATTTTATGCTCATTATGTTTTAATAGCGCTTTGGTGGGAAAGCTATGGTGGAGAGTGTAAGGAGTTACAAAAAATAGCCATGAGAATTTTGAGTCTTACGTGTAGTGCTACAGGTTGTGAAAGAAATTGGAGCACGTTTGATCAAGTGCATACTAAAAGAAGGAATCGTTTGGAGCAACAAAGATTAAATGCACTTGTGTTTGTGAAGTATAATCTTCAACTTGAAGTGAGGCAAAAACGACGAGTGGAACAGGGAGATTCTTATGATCCTATACGTTTAGATGATATTGATTCGGATGATGAATGGATCACCGAAAAAGAGGACCCCTGTCTACCGGAAGATAATTCATGGATGGAGGTACACGAAAGCTTTACTGTTGAAGAAGGAACTTCAAGCTCTAAAAGAAAGAGATGTATGTTTCCTTACACTTTTTATTTAAATAGCGGTTATCCAAATTCTAAATCTCGTATTTGTTAAAAAAATGTAGGTCCAAGAAATTTAAGTTTCAATGCCGGTGCTCGGGCTAGTGCCAATAAGAAAGGAAAAACTAAAGTTGGAGATGAAAATGAGATTGCACATATTGAAGAGGTTGATGAAGTTGAGGAGGAAGTAGATGAGTTTACGAGATTGGACGTTGAAGATGAATTGAGTGACATTGATCTTGGAGATAATGTTTAGTATATATATTTTGATTTTATTTTGTGAATCCTATCGTTTGATTTTGTTTTATGGCTTCAAAGTTGAAACTTGGAACTTGGTTTTATTTTGAAATGATTTGTTTGACTTTAAAATGTTAAGTTTATGTCTTGTAATTATTTTTTTTAATGTAGGGAATATATTTTATAATATTTTTAGCAAAGTATCATGTATCTTACGATACACAATACGTATCTCGATACGATTCGATACGAATGGAAAACGATACGCGATACGATACACGGTTTGATAACCTTGTTCCCTACAACTTCACGTGATATGTTTTAAAAATGATTCTTGAAATATGTCGATAATAAATTACCTATTTTTCACAAATTGGGTGTTTTTTGCAGGGTTTTTGAAAACACAAGAAAGTTTGGCACAATAAAAATTTCACGAGATAGTTTCTTGCAGATTTTGCATCACACAGGGAAGTGTATCTTGCATTTTCCCCCTCATATGTCACCATACAGGAAACTTGTATGTGAGTAAATAAAAGATGTGGATTTCATGAAGGCCTCATTCTGGGTATGTTTGTTTGGTGTTTGGGAAAGTAGTTTGGGAAAGTAGTGGAGGTTTGTGAAATAATCTCAACTTGTGTAATGTTGTTTGTTTGAGTTTTGAGAGAGTGGTTTGAGAAATAAAGTAGGTATATGTTATTTTTGGAAGAGTTGGGTTGTAAGTGTAAGATGTGTAAGACCTTATATCAAATCATGTTTGTTGTGAGATAAATTATGTAAGAGATAGATTACTTTATGTCAAATCAGAGTAGAGTTTGTATTGGTTTTGTTTAGAGATAAGAAAATTGTTGTTTGTTTGGGTTTTGAGATAGTAGTTTGAAAAAAATTAAGAGATGAAAAATTTATTTCAGAAAATAGAAAACATGTTTGTTTGGCATTTCCCAAACACGAAATTTTTTTGGGAAACACCAAACAAACAGGCCCTTACATTTTCTCTAATAAAATTATCCAGTATATTTGTAGTGTTACTGTTAGCATTTGTAGTTAAAAAAAATAGGACAAATAGAGTGTGTAGTATTTTTTACTATGAAAAATAGTTTTATCAGACTTGATATATAAAATCTTATCAAAAAAAAATAAAAAAGACTTGATATACTCTAAAATATTTATAATATGGTATGAGACTAACAGAAACCATACTTTCCACAACATTAAAGGCAAGTGTTATACAAAATAGGACAAATAGAGTGTGTAGTATTTTTTACTATGAAAGATAGGTTAGGGAAAATGTTTGCCTAATTTTTTGGGAAAATTACAAAATAGATTTTAAAGAAAACAAAGAATTTAGAAATGATTTCAATATGTTCCCATTTGGTTAATGAGAAATACATTTTCATGTTCTTGGTAAAAATATTTGGAAATTATACGGTCGAAGCACATATTGAAAACACCATAAATTTGTAAACAAATTCTTAATTAAGAAAAATAAAAGAGCCTACTATGAATCAAAAATTTCTTTCATTTCCATCAATAACAACAAAAATTTCCTATTTTTGAACCAATTAAAACAAAAATACGATGTAATTCCACATGATTTTAGTTTGCCTTGACACTCTTTTTCTCCTTAATGTTGTAATTACTTTATAATTTTTCCCAGCGTTTCTAAAACATTGTCAAAATTTGTTGAAATTTTTTCAATATCCAACTAACTGAAACATACACTAGAAACAAAATTTCGATCACCGGAAACTACACCATATTCACATTTTCATTATTTAAAAAGAAAATGTTTCCATATTTTCGACGAAATAACTTTGTTATCCAAAATTTCCACTTCTCTACACTAACAAAGACACAATAAGTGTTTATCACAAAAACTCACCAAAAATCCCGGCAAGAGCACGCTCCATGTACAAACTTATGGAACCGAACCCGGTCCCTAACAACAATCTCTCTCGCGTACAGTTTACTAATTGTCTTTGTCACTTCATGACAATCTACACACACCCTAAGATTCTTAACTACCCTAATCACCACAGGTGCTTTAGTCTTCAATAGACCATAAGCAATAGCCAATCTTTCACTATGCTCCCAAAGAGTATCCTGTTTTTCTCCATCACCCACATTCTGCAATACAGTCGCAATCCAAGGCTCGTGCCCCACTCCACGAACCCTTTCAGACACTTCTTGTAATAACTCTCTTATGTCCTTTGCTTCAGGATGAGACCAATTACCCATTACAAACTCATGCACATATCCGTTGATTTCAGTGGAGCTGCAACCAGGTACAACTTTAATACCACGTTCTTTCATTTGTCTCCTTACTCGACTCATCTTTACCCAATTTGCCCCCGATGCATATAAGCTAGAGAGTAGTAAGTAATTCTCTGCATTGAGTGGCTCTAATTGAAGAAGCTGCTCTGCTATGATCTCACCTTTTTCAAACATTTTGTTCCTTCTGCAAGTGACGAGTAAAGTACGCCATATTGCAGGATTTGGGGCGATTGGCATGGTTTTAACGAATTCATATGCGTCTTCGACAAGGTTTGCACGGCAAAATAAATCAACCATGCAACCATAATGCTCCATAGATGGTTCAATTCCGGATTCAAGCATGCTTGACCAATACTTTCTTCCCTTAGAAACTAACCCACCATGAGCACATGCCGATAGTACACCAACTAGTGTGACATGATTAGGCTCAACCTGAAATAAATTCAAAGAAAATGAGCATTACAAGCAATCCAAAAAAATGAAAGGTAAAACTATTCATAAAAAGGTTAATGAGTCCTAGAATAGTCAATCTGATTACCTTGGCTTCTCCCATTTCCGCAAAAGTCCCTAACGCCTCTTCCGCAAGGCCATGAACTGCAAATCCCACAATCATAGAGCTCCAAGCTTTGGCATCCTTATACGGCATTCCCTCAAAAACTTCTTTCGCCTTCTCAATGCTTCCGCACTTAGCATACATATTAACAAGCGCTGTACTCACCATAAGATCATTGATTAAGCCTTTTTTATCAATAAATCTATGCACCCATCTCCCCAAATCCAATGCCCCTGTCATAGCACATGCGGAAATCACACTCACCATCGTCACCTCGTCCGGCTCAACCCCACCCCTTTGCATTTCTCTAAACAATCCTAAAGCCACATTAACCATTCCCACTCTCGCATACCCTCCAATCATCGCACTCCATGCCACCACATTTCTTTCAGTCATTTCATCGAACACCCTCCGTCCCAACTCAACCTCCTCACATTTCGTATAGAAATTCAATAACGACGTCTGAACAAAGGAATTACCACCGAACCCAGATGCTATCACGTGCTTGTGAACCTGTTTCCCTTCTTCTAGAGCCGGTAAAATAGAACAACACTTGAGTACAAAAGCCATGGTAAAGGTGTTTGATTTTGGGAACTTTTTCTGAACCAACTTTTTAAACAACAGAATAGGTTCTCGAGATGGGTTTTGCAATAGAAAACCTCTCATAAGAGTATTGTAGGAGAATATCGTCGGATATGGGATTCGGAAAAGCAGCGTTTTCGCGTACATAATGTTGCGGTAGGCCGCGAAGCAGAGGATTTTGGAGAGGGTGAAGGAAACAGAGGAAAGAGAGAGGTGTGGGTGAGTGAGAATGTGGGCGTGGATTTGAGTGAGGACTCTCATGTTCGGACATTTTTGGATTAGTGATGCCAATCTTTCTTCTTCTCCTCCTTCCAGCTCTACTACTCTGTTTCCTTGCTTTTTCAAATTTAAATGTATTACTGTGTAGTAATTAATTTGTTTAGTATGAATTAAAAGAAAAGTTGTAAATATTTATTTATTTTCCCAAAGAAAAATGGTCAGATTTGTTGAATGGCCACAAAAGCCCATGGTCCATGGCCCAATCTTACTGGATTTGAGTAGTCCAAGTATGTCAAAAAACCATAAGGGTAAGTGTGTACACCAAGCAATTCAGTTCTATTAATAAAATTAGGGTTGTCAATGGTTCAGATTCTGGTTGGATCAGGTTCGTCCAGATCCAGCTCTATTTATATCGGATCGAATCTTATCGGATTTGGATCTTGCTCGAATTGTGCTCGGATCTAGATTTTTTGAATCCAACGGATCTTGGTCGGATTTGGCCGGATATCAGATATTTTTCGGATCCAATAAATTTGTATTTAAAAAATTAAATTAATATTTTTTTCCTAAAGCAAGTTTATTATTTTTTCAATTTTATTTAATTTTAGCTCACATTTTCAAAGTTTCTTTACTATATTCATATTTGTAGAATGAATATATTGATTTAAATAAATTTATAAACGAATTATAAATTACTATCTTCTTAAATTGACGTTGAAATAATATTATCGATACTTATTTTTATAAATTATTTTGTATATATATCTTTCCTTTTATTTGTTGTCGGATACGGATCTTTAACGGATCGGATTGACCTAAATCCGTATTCGCTTCATGAGTTTCGGATTTCGAATCTTTATAATCGGATCAGGTCCATTGAATCTCTAATCGGACAATTATCCTAATAAATCGGATCCGAATTGAAATCCGCCCCATTGACAGCCCTAAATAAAATGAAGTTTTATTTTTTTTTCTTTTCTCGGTTTTGATATTTAAGTCTCATATTTTGTGACTTAATTCACTTCGAGCTATTATGGACACATTAAATGAACACTTCTTTATAGATTCAGACCCGAATTTTTTATATTGTGGGGAATAATTCATTTCACTATAATAAAAACCCATTAAAATATAATAAAGTTCATCATATAACAATATATTTAACATTAGCTTGACATGAATTCGGAATATTTTAATATAAGAGGTATTACTAAAAAATCAGTTCTAAAGTGAATTTTATATATAATTTAGAGAGAATTATATAATTTAAAGTGATTTATTAGATGTCAAATCCACAAGCGCAGAATTTGAATTAGAATAATAGCGGTGTTTTCTTTAAAAATATATCAAAAACAATTGATAACAAAATACGCGGTTGCATTTCATAAAACACTACAATGATAGTTTCATTAATGAAAATATATAATAGCTATACACAATATTTAAATTTTCCATGAGATGTACATGTACATGATGACTATTACATAATACATACATACCAAATAAGTGGAGTTCTTCGTAAATTCAGTTTGATCAAACCCGTTCAATCATAAAACAAATACTTGATTATATGTGAGACCAAATCCATATCGAATCCGACCCGAACAAGAATTACCCAACAATAGGATACGAAGAATCCATTGCAATCCCACAAAGCCCTTCTTTGGCACTAACACCCCTTTCCATTCTTATATACCCTTCTTCCCCCCAACTTGTGCCCCATGAATTTTTAACCAACCAATATTTAGTACCATCACCACTTTTCCCATATCCAACGGCCGTGACACCATGATCAAGATCGGTCCCACAATCGCCCGTAAAAACCCCACTCGAGTAAAACTGAAATGCCATCCCCCCTGCATCAATGGAAACCGATATCGGTTGATTTGCTACGGCTTTAAGCAACGCGTTTTCATTGTTCATTGGCACTTTTTCATATCCTGAAATCTTGGCTGCATGTGATGATTCCTCCTTTTTGTTGCAAGTTCCGTCCGTTGCTTGATACGGGTATGTTGATTCCGCGGCGATGCCTTTGTTTTTAGTTATGAATTCAAATGCATCTTCCATGTATCCTCCTCCACAGCCTTGGTCCTGACTTGTTTTATCACAATCTACTATTTCTTGCTCGGATAGAGAGATGAGTTTGCCTGAGGAAAGTTGGTTGATTCCTTCTGTGGCTCCGATTGCTGAGAACGCCCAACAACTTCCTGTTTTTTTATTGAATTGATCATGAGATGATTTTAAGTAAATGTGGTTATATATTACAAAAATGGAATTCTTTCGCTCAATGTTATGAGTTGCAATTAATATTTTTCTTTATAATGCATGGTCACGATGTAACCCCAGAAAATGAAAAATTTTACTGGATTTATCATTTTATAGATTTTGAGGATCGAATTCAAGATGATTTTATACAAAGATGGAAATTATTTATACCGTCCTTTCAAGATAACATGGTGCAATTAATTTGATTTTTCTCACAATGATGGTAAAAATGAGATCATATGCAAAGGATATAGTAATTTATAGGTTCTATCATTTAGTAAAACAAAAATATTCAACATGTTAGAACGTAAAATATGTGCAATGACTGAATAAAATAATACTTAAATACTAGGCTAAATTATGGATTCCCCGAGTTAAAGTAAAATTACAATAAATTCCCTCACATATTGGATATTTAGAAAAGAGTGAATAACAAATTAATTTCCTATGTTATTTTAAATAGATAATTTAACTCTCTGTGATAAATAAAAAGACAAAATACCTCTCTGTATTTTTATAAAAGAAGTACATTGCCTTCCTGTTGATTTTTATATTTTTACAAAGGGTAAAATTAATGCCCATTATGTAATATCGCATATCACAAGGTAAAATGCCCATTATGCAATATCACAAATCACAGGGGGTAGTGATGTAAATATGTTGTTAAGGGTAAATTAAATTGGTAAATTTTTACATTAGAATGAAGTCTCAGTCGCATTATAGAGTATGTGTGCAACACCTCCACTAACAGGGAGGTATATTGCTAATTATTTCATTTCACAGGGTGATAAATTGTCCATTATTTCATTTCACAGGGAGGTTATTAAATTGCCCATTGAACTTTTCACATAGAGATAAATTGCCCATAAGACATATCACAAGGAGTTAACTTGCAAAATCGCCACAAACTTTTTAGCAACTTAGAATTAGTCTCTCACCCTTGAAAAGTTCCAATTTTTTAATATTCAGGGAAATTTTTGTAATATTCAATATGTGAAATATCCTTAATACTAAAATCATATATAAGCTTTAATGATCAAACGACTTACCACATTGGCCCTGATCTTTGACCGGAGTGACGGCCCCTTTCTCCCTCCAATCCATGCTAGATGGAACAACACTTAAATTCTCATACCTAAATGAAGTAATTTTAGACACTCTTTCTTGTGATAATGAAGGAACCTTAAGTCCATTCCTAGAAGCTCTAAACTCCTCATTTGTTTGATCAGCAAATGCATTAATACCAAGGATGTACGGTCGAGACCCGGCCTCATTAAATGCTTCAATAAACTCCACATTGTCTCTAAAAATCTTGAAACGCATCACCCTTTCTTCAATATTCTTATAAACACGATTATATTTCGCCATCCATTGTTCGTGTTTCTCGAACATGGTCAATGGTTTGATTATTACACGAGATGATGTTTGAGAAGCGAACATTCCCAAGATTAGTAATGTGAAAATGGAAAGTTTCATCATAATTGAGAATGCCATTGTTTTGGAATGTTGAGTTATTTGGCTTGCTCATTTAACATATGATTGCTCATGTTTTTATAGTTGAAAGAATTAAGATGCAAATAATTTATTGGAAATAATTAATTCAAGTTAATTTTAGTTTGCCGGGGAGATTAAGGTGATAGGACTAGTTAATTAAGTCCGTAAACGGTACTCACATTTTATTTGTAAAATAATTGATTAAAACATCATATATTATGATTTGGTAATAACATTGTTTTGTCTTTTGTGATTTTATAATTGTTTTTGTTATGAATGACAAGGAAGCTAGTAGAATTTTTATTTCTAGACATAATGGCTTACATTAATTGGACAAATTTACAGCATGGCGCTAATAATCAAAGAACTCATTATATTTTGTTTGTTTGTTTACTATAGTATTTAGCATTTCTTTTTTTCAAGTTGAATGCACGAACTGTAAATTTCTAGATTGTAACATTTTTTATTCTTTTTGTTTATTTACTATAGCAGTTTATTTTTCAATTTGAATGCACGAACTGTAAATTTCTAGATTGTAACATTTTTTATTCAAAAAATATAATATATAATGATTTTGACATAATATATAATATATATATTTTTCATAATCTTTAAATGTTAAATCCACTACTCATTTCACCTCTACAATCAAAACATTTTTTTCTCAAATACACAAAACTAATTACAATCATCTCAATAATCCTCCAAATTTCTGAAAGTACTATCCGAAAACTCAAACAAAATGGTCCTTTATCTTTTCCAACTAAATTTTATAGAGTGAATTGCATACCGCATATGCTTTGAATTGGCAAACACTCCATGTGTTATTTTTATTAGCAAAAACTCTTATATGTTACTTTAATTAGCAAAAAACATCCTTTCAAATCAGAGTACATATTTTTCAAGAAAAATGATACTTATACCCTCAATTATAAAATAAAAAACACTCCTATGAATCTAAAAAACTGATAATAATCCTTCTGTTACTTTGAAAACTAACAATAATCCATGTTCATTTAATTTAAAAAATTGTCAATAACCTTCCTATTCACTTATGGAAGAATTTCACATGAAATTTTTCGGTACTTAAAATAACGTCCAAAATAGTTTTTATCAATTAAAAAATATAGCACAAGGGTATTATTGCATTTAACTCAAATTTTATACCATAGTATACAACTATACATGACAAATAAATACTGACGGAAGCAGAAGCGAAGCTGGCCCTATTGTGATTCATAAAACTGTGGGCGAAACTATTATTATATGTATAAATAAACCTACGAGTTACTGTACAGCCCAAATGCAATCCGGATCTTACCCACTTATTTAGTCTTTGATATATCCTTTTAACCTGGATTTATGATCCGACTATTCTACTTCATGTTATTTGATTGGAAAAAATTGTTTGGGTTCTGCCGTTCTTTATTGGTTTGGTCTTAAAAAACTGATTTACAAGTTTTCGGCGAAATTTATATAGATTTTGACAATGATTTGAATGGAATATTGTGATGTTAATATATTAATAAAATAATACGTACAAACTTATTGTGGGTATAAAAATTGAGATATAATTTGATTTGAGGTCCATGTGTGCAAATTTTGTACTCGATGTCAATTAAAACATTATACAACTCTATACTAAGATTTGTAACGTCTTTATCACACAAATTTTGTACACAAAGGCGACTAAGAGATTACACATCTCTACACTAAGTTGGCTTAATTGAGATATTTGTAATGCCTTTAATAATCATTTAAATCTTTTAACGTCTGTAACATCTTTATCATAAATTATCGTATGGTCTTTGTATTTATTACTTGTAACATCTTTCCTAAAAATACTATTTTACCCCTGTATGTACCTATAAATAGGTCACCCTATTTTCAAACAAAGGGAACCAATTTTCATATTACATAATTCAAATTCAAATTCTCTCAATATTGTGTGTAGACCTTATTTTATTGTTATGATGTTGTTATAGGTCGAGGGACCAAATTTACACCTTTGTTGTTAACACATTTTTATGCAACATCACGGATGATTAGTTTTTTGAAAAAAAAAAGTAGTTGATATGTGTCAAATAAAAAACTTAATATGTGACAAGTACTACCAAATAAATAATTGTGGAGGTCTCAATTTGGACCAGAACCTAGGGTTTGGACCGAGAATTGCCCGTACTCATTCCTAAATGTGGTTTAACCCAATTTGGGTGAGCCTAAACTTAATCAAACCATTTCCATCATAAGCCAAGTTGGACCAATCAATTTCCAAAATAAGGCCTAAAATTCCTAGGCTCCAAATTCAGAAGGCCTTTTCTCATAGACGTCGTTTTTCATTTGCCTTTAAATTGTACCTATTTCAAATCATTTTAAAGTATATAAGAATATCCGTTGCATGTACATATTTTCATGGATGTGTTCATCTTTTATTAATGTGGGCATTTTTTTTAACTTAATATTAACATTTGTAATTACTATATTTAATTTAAGACCAAGGTAATAAATTCAATTTGATATATTGTTTGATATAATCATCCATGTATTCACTATTTTAAAAAAATGGATTACATATATTAGGGTTCAACATTGTGTCCACATATATATCATTAATGACATATAAATTAGGGTTCAACATTGTGTTCATCCAGGCGACTTATACAAGATGATCATGATTTCATGATCAATCGTATACAAAATTACATCTCTTAGATTACATCACACAAATTCAGATAAAATTTGAGAAAATAATCGACTTTCTGCACGTGTAGTAAAATGTGCGGATCGATAATAGCTTATCACGTACGATTGTAGATGCCTTCAAGAAATTCTTCACATACGTGATCAAGGATGCTTAGTAGTAAAATAATCAAACGTTCTTATCTTCTTTAATTAATCTTTCATTTGGATTACTTCCATTTAATTATGTGATGTAATTGATATGAGTGGAGAGGAATAAAAGGGAAGGAACAATGTGATTAATTGAACATGATGTCATGGAGGGAAAGATATAAATGATAGATTTTGAATTTATTGTTTGAATTTATCATGAGATACAAGAAATATTAACTCTTAAATTAATATTCGTGAATTCCTGTCCAATCATGTAGTATATCCCGAAGTTGACAATGAAAGTACGTAGTAGAATATTTAAAAAAAGTGCCAATATAATATTGTACGTAATACTAGCTAGCCAAAGGATTGACCGATGTTTCTCATAATTATGTAACATATTAGAATTCAACAAATACATAATCATTTTCTCGAAGAAGTTTAATTAAGATAACATAAATACATGTTGACATTAATAATTTTCCAAAATATATATGATGTGAGGGCTAGGTGCATGCTTAATTAATTAAAACATCCATTTGGTTACAAACTAATTAAGCATTAATATTTGTACATGTACTAAATAAAACTAAATAAGCTGGCTGGCCTACTCTGAAAAGCAATATTTACCACTTATGAAATCAAAGGAAACTTTCTTTCCAAAAAAAAAAACAAATAAATAAATCAAAGGAAACTTTCTTTCCAAAAAAAAAAAACAAATAAATAAATCAAAGGAAACTCTAATCTTTGTTTGGAGATACAAATTATCAATATCAGTGCAAGACTGTACATAATAATTATTATTGCTAGTTTTTCTTTTTTTTCTTTCTCTTCTTAATGATCGATTCCCATTAATAATTTATTCCTGTGATATTCATAATATTCAATTTATATTTTTGTGATTTTAAAAAGAGCATTTTATACACTATTAATCTTATAAAAGTTTCACACCACCTCTCTGACATTTCTATATGTGGCACTTTAACCCGCCTCCTCCCATGTTATGATAAATATGGCAATTTATCTGCTATGTGTTTTGATAAATGTGGTAATTAATTTACATCACAATGTCACAAAACACTTTTCATGTCTACTCTCAATTTTGAAAAGTGAGTTATACTCTCTTGCTGAATGAGGTAAATTGCTTCTTTAAAATTTTGACAGGGGTTAAAGCACTATTTTCTAAATTTTTGAAAATAAATTGAACATTATACATTTCATATGAGGTAAATTGACATTATCTCTCTCTCAAGTAATCATATATATAAAAAAAACAACATATTTTCCTCATTATATATCAAATAAAAAATCTGCACAAGTTACCTTGCAGCATGTGTGTCAAGTCATTATGAATGAATAATGCATATTTTAATTCGAATATATATGTATGTATGAAAGCATGGAACAAAAGTCAGAAATTAACTACCTTAGAAATCATTTCGTCTAAATCTTTTCATCCCATTTCCATACTTGGTTAAAAGAGCCGTAGAGAACAAAACACAACACCTACATACCCCAACCCGGCCCACTTCTATAAATATACAAACCACACATGACCTTGTTGTCATCACATCCATACTAGCTTCTTACCCAATCAATAATATCAACCAAATCTTCATTTATTGCATCAAAAAGCAAGCAATGGCTCTTGTAAAAAAGCAATTTCTTCCATACTTATTTATATTTATTCTCTTTTTAAGTTCATGTTGCACCTCCAACCTTTATGATGATCATTTGCCTAACGATTACTTCCAAGAAGAAGCCGGTTATGATTTTCGAGCCTTCCCTTCTTATTTTGGCCCCTTTGAAGATTTAAAGATTGACAATAACTCTCTCAGTTTCAAGAAGTTGAGAAAACTAACCTCGGTGAAAACAATTAATGTACTCAACTTTGGAGCTAAAGGTGATGGGAGTAGTGACGATTCCAAGGTAAAGAGCTAATCCCGCTTTTATATACCCCTATGAAATGCATAATATTCAATTTACTCCCCTGTGATTTGAAAAAAAAAAAATCATCCCTTGTAAAAAATTTAAAGAATCTATTTACCTTCTTCATTCAGAGAGTGTAACAAAATTGTCGAAATTGAGATATTGCATGAAAAATATTTTTATAACATAGGGAAAAAATTGTCACATTTATCATAACATAGGGGGCAAATTGTCACACTTATCACCACTAATTCCTAAGATAAATCTTAAATTAATAAGGTTGGAAATTCATACAAGTTTATCACAAAAAATGGGAATCATAAGGCATAATATTTTTTCAAATCCATCACTCAAAATGAGTTATATATAGATCATCTTTTATTTTCAAATTAAATGAAGCATGGACATTCTTTTTGTCGTGAAATTGTGGTTTTTAACAAATTTAATAATCACAAAATCATTTGATGAATATCTAATAAACATAATATGAGTAATTTAATTAAGCATGGACAATATTCTTTTTTTTTTTTTTATGAACTTTCTTGTTTGGTTTAATAAAATATCTTCACCATTTATTCTAACAATACATTTTAAACATCTTATGTTCTTGTAGGCATTTGAGAACGCGTGGAGAGAAGCTTGTTCATCCTCGGTAGATGTAAATATTTTGGTGCCACAAAGCAAAAGTTATCTTCTGAAGCCAATTAGATTTTCAGGCCCTTGCAAATTTGACATAACATTTCAGGTAATTTAAAGGACATAAAAAATTAGGATATTTATTCTTATTTTTAATAAATTAAAATGAGGCACTTAAAATTTGTGCAGATTGGTGGAACCATATTAGCATCGGATGATAGTTCCGACTACAGTGAAGATGGGAGACACTGGCTTATTTTTGACAGTGTTCAAAATCTAGTTGTTCAAGGTGGTGGAACCATAAATGGAAATGGTAATATTTGGTGGCAAAATTCTTGCAAAATAAATAAAGCAAAGGTGAGAAATAATTAAATGACTCTCAAAAAATTGATTATACTCTCTTCGTCCCTTTTCTTTTGTTTCCCTGAGTTTTGGCACGAAATTTAGGTTAGATTTGAAAATATGGAATTTTTAGGCATCTTTACATGATTTATGCCCTTAAAAGTAGTGATTGGGAATTACTGGCCTGTGTCAAACCATTAATTTATGTAAACGAGTACTTTTGAAAAAATAATTTCTTATTAAAAAATTGAGTTTTGTTTTCGGACATCCCAAAAAAGATAGGAGCAAAAATAAAAAAAAAATAAAAAAAGGGTGGAAGAGTACATCTCTGTCTTTTTTTATTTTTTATTTTTTATTTTTGTCAGTTAGATCATGACTTCAATATATTAATTATTTCTTTCGTTTCTAAATTTGCAGCCATGCAAGGATGCTCCAACGGTATGGCCACTTCCTTCTATATATGGATTTCTTTTAATTATTGATTGAAATTTTTTTCTTTTAAATAAAATATCCAAAAAAATTCCTCTTATAAAACTCAATAAGTGGTTCAATCATTATTTCGAAATCATTAAATGTTACTTTATTTGAATTCACAAATTGTTGCAGGCCTTAACATTTTACAAGTGCAAAAACTTGATAGTAAAGAATTTGAAGATCCAAAATGCACAACAAATCCACTTGTCCTTTGACACGTGCACAAATGTTGAAGCTTCAAATCTTGTGGTTAGTTCTCCGGAAAAGAGCCCCAACACTGATGGGATCCATGTCACTGGCACTCAAAATATTCAAATATCAAGCTGCAATATTGGCACAGGTTTTAATTCAAAAAATTAATTATATACATATACACGATTTTCATTGTTTAAATGGCCAAACCCATCTGTTTATTTTTATTAGCAAAACACAAATTATAAGGAGGTTATTGTCAATTTTGTAAGTAAATAGAGGGTCATTGTTAATTTCTAAAATTAACAGAGGGATTATTTTCAACTTTTCAGGTGAATAGGGGTGTTTTTACATATTTGGTGGGGTATAATTGTTATTTTGAAAAATAATGTTTTGAAAGTAACAAAATGTTGTTGTATTTATAGGTGATGATTGCATTTCGATTGTGAGTGGATCACAGAATGTTCAAGCCACAGACATTACTTGTGGACCAGGCCATGGAATAAGGTTTAGATCCAAAACCCTGAAATATTTAATATTTAAAATTAGTCGATATTAATTATAATGGAACCTGTGACAATATATTAGTGATTATAATTGTTTTTGCAACATTATTGATATTTCTTAATTCAGTATTGGAAGCTTAGGTTCTGGAAATTCAGAAGCTCATGTCTCAGATATTAAGGTTAATGGAGCAAAGCTTTCTGGAACCACAAATGGTGTCAGAATCAAGACATGGCAGGTAACTAAATACATGCAAATACTTCATTCATTCCCAAAATTTTATCTTTATTTTCTTTTTGACACGTCTCAATTAAATTATACTATTTCTCTCTAAATTTATAATATTTTTCCCCAAAACTATCTTCAAATTCAATTTAAATGTTACCAGCATTATTTTCTAGAAAAATATGAAAAAACTTTCAGTATTGTTTATGAGCCTCAACTTTAGGCAACAGGCTACTGCGTCATTAATAAATATCTGACGATTTTGCTCTTTCAAATAATATTTACAACAAAATCATTTTAGCAGGGGGAAATTATTTTTAGTCCCACAATGTAGACCCTCGGCACTTCTAGATCCATCTTTTCTAAAGTCGCTTTTTTGGTCCTAATTAATCTTTTAAAATATTTTGCAATTTAAGTTTCATCACCTCATTGGCTCATTCCCATCTAATTTGGAGCAATAAGTGCAAAACTTAGAATGTCCTATGCATGAGACCAAAACTGCTAAACAGGGACTATTTTATGAGACGAAAAATGCAAAATATTACAAAAAATCGGGACCAAAAGTGCAATTTCGTAAAATGTGCACGGATCATGTTGTAAATATTTTTAAAATTTTGGGATCAAAAGTGCATGCAATTTTTATGAATACTAGACGAAAAATGTTGAGAATCCAATTTTGTGGGACGAAGAATTCAATTTTGCCATTTAAAAAAAAAATATTGAGGGGGTGTTGTTTGAAGCTTTAAATTTGCATGATATTGTGAATGCATGATATCTTAATTTTTACCCTATTTATAAAGATTTTTTTTATATATAGGGCGGGTCAGGAAGTGCAAGCAACATCAAGTTCCAGAACATAGAGATGCAAAATGTGGAAAATCCAATAATCATAGACCAAAACTATTGCGATAAAAAAGGACCATGCCAAGAACAGGTAAATAAATAAAACCCTTTACTATTAAAAAAATATAAATCATTTTGTTTGATCAAATTAACAATTTTAATTCATTGTTATATAATTCAGGGTTCAGCCGTACAAGTAGAAAATGTTGTGTACCAAAACATAAAGGGCACCAGTGCTTCAAATGTAGCTATCGATTTCGACTGCAGTAAAAGCCATCCTTGCCAAGGAATTGTGCTACAAAATGTGAATTTGGTGGGTGAAAATGGTGAAAAAGTTCAAGCTCTGTGCAAAAATGTCAATTTGCAGAATGTAGGAACCGTTTCACCGCGTTGCCCTTAAAATTTCTAAGGCAACTGAAATGCAAAATACATATATAGGCTATGGGATAATTATACTGAATTTTATTTAATTAGGATTTTCTTACAGTACAAATATATAGACGTCAGATAGTTCAATAAAGACCATGTAAAGTTGTCTTAGCATCACATTTCCATAAGGTAAAATAATTACTCTAGCTCTATTATTGGTGTAAATAATACATAAATACAATTGCAAGATTCATAACTTAAATCTATTGTTCTTCATGAATGTTTTCTCCACGATGAATTCTTTTAATAAATTATTGAATGTATAACAATAAAAGATACTTCTATGTGTACTATTGCAGCACACCAAAGCAAATTTAGAGTTTTCTAAATAGATTATAGGACACTATATATATAATGTAATGATCAATTAATTTCATCCTAAACTTGTAGTCTTTAAAAAAGAGTTAATTTCGGATATCTTCCTTGTACTATTACATATGATTCGCTTACCTCTCTTATAATATTCAAACATTTACGTACCCCCTTGTATTATTAAAATAATGGTAACGAAACTTACGTGAGTACCATTTAAACTCATCCAGCGGGATGATGTGAATACTGCACTTTCGTTATTTCTTGAAGGCTTTCACGACAAAGATTTGTTATTTGATTACACCACAAATGATGATAAATCACTAACGAGGATGTTTTGGGCATATGTTTGTTCAAGGGCTTAATATAAGTTATTTGGTGATGTACTTATATTTAAGGGTTGAGTATAAGTTATTTGGTGATGTACTTATATTTGAAAGTACCAATAAGACAAACATTTATCGATTTAGGCAGCGTTCGGTTTACATAATAGGGCTCCGATTACCTCTTATCCGGCCCATTAAAATTTCCATAATTTCCTAAACTTGTGATCAGTTGGGCTCACTAAATGCAGGGCAGCCCGTGCTAATATGTCGAAAAGTGGGCCAGCCCGGCTTAATGTAGTGGATTATAATTTGGCATGGACCCGTCCAATTAATAATCGGTAGCCCAGCACCAATTTCTTGTGTCAATTTTGCCCTTGCTTTTGTTTGTTATTACAATTTTACCAAGACATTTTAATAAAACATCCAAAATTTTCCTTTTTCCCACTCATCTTTCCCTCTCTCTTCGCGGCAGGTAAGACCAATTTCCCCCCCCCCCCCCCTTTCTTCAGCTCACTTCGGCCATTGTTGCCTGAGCTTGATCGGTTTCAATAACTTGATTTAGAGAGTTGTGGGTAAGAAATTACTAACATATATAGTCAGGGACGGACCTAGACCCATTTTGGTGGGGGGGGGGGGGGCTTAATTTTTGAGATAGAGTATTCGATTTTTTCAAAACGACTTGATAAAATAATAAAAAAATAAATCAAGATAAAATAATATTACTTTGCACACAAAAGTTGAAATATACATACATTTACAAAAATACAATCATTTCAATTGTGACCGACGTTTTTTCTTTGCATAGAAAGCATCAACAATAGAATATGTGCTAAAAGACTCGGCAATCTCTCTTTCAATATATAGAATCATGCAATCTCCAAGAAACTCGTCTTCCATTTTGCTTCGAAGTCTAGTTTTAATAAGCTTCATAGCGGAAAATGTTCGTTCTGTAGTAGCCGTTGAAACCGGAAGAAGCAAAATGAGACGAATCAACATATCAACCAAGTGATATGTTTGAGATTTGTTCGTCTTTGCTAATGTTTCACATAATGCTACAATAGTGGACAACTCACGAAAATTCGGATTCCGGATCACGTCAAGATAATAATGTTCCGACTGGAACTTCAAAACAATTCTTTCTTGATTTGTGAAATCTTCAGGGTAGTATTTTTCGGCAAGAGTGCAAATGTAATCTACATTAAAAGACTTGTACAAATTCCTTTGGTCCAAAGCGGTGCACAAAGTTAAGAGTTCGACTGTTTGTTCATTAAATCTGAAATTCAACTCTTGCAACTGAGTATCTATTGCCTTCACGAAGATATCATAACGAAAATGATGCCCAATAGTAATGTTAATTTCCCGCAGCTGATGAATTGATTTTCCTCGACCCATTCGAGCTACACTATAAGCGGAATTCATATCAGAAATTTCAATTCACTTACTCTCGCAAAATGATGTAACATTATTTAAAAAATTATCCCAACCATGTTCTCTTAATTGTTGAAGGAATTGTTTGGTTGTTGAGACTAAATGCATAGCATTTAAGATGTCTTGGGACTTTTGTTGCAAAGCTTGACAAAGTATCTCGGTAATCCCCATTAGCTCCTTCATCAATAGTAAGATGAAAAACAAACTCAAAAGATATCATGTACTTGTAAGCAGTATGAGCTTGACCACGTTGAGAATTATTGGCTCCCTCTTCCATTATACCTTCGAGTACAGTCCCAGTGGCAGTATACATGGTGATTAAGCTACAAACCGAAGAAAAATGAGAACTCCAACGAGTACTTCCAGCTCGTTGCAAAGTTCAAATCTGATTGGCTCCCGTCCCAGTCTCAAGTTCGTTAATGGATATCAAATGAGAAATTTCAGCTTTTTGTGCATTAATTAACTGCTCATTTCTCTTACATGAAGCGCCCACAATATTGACAATGTAATCTAGTTGTTCGAAAAACTCAAAAATAGGCTTCTCATCTTTGGAGGATGCAACTAAAGCTAGTTGAAGTCGATGCGCAATACAATGAACATAATATGCATATGTACAATCATTTAAAAATAATGCTTTTAATCCATTCCATTCACCACGCATATTGCTAGCACCATCATACCCTTGACCTCGAAGGTTGCCGACATTCAAAGTATGTCGAGAAAAGATAGTCATAAGCTCTTCTTTTAGAGTCAATGAAGTAGTATTTTCAACGCTTATAATATCAAAAAAACGTTCTTGGAGAATAGAATTCTTATCGACACACCTCAAAATAAGAGCCATTTGTTCTTTTTTAGATTCGTCTCGTGCTTCATCAACAAGAATACTGAATTTTGAATCACCAATATATTCACGAATTTTGTGTCTCACTTTCGAAGCAATAATACTCAAAATCTCCTTTTGAATTTTTGGACATGTGTACTTAGCAAAAGAAGGAGCATTCTCTAAAACATTTGCTTTTATTTTCTCAATACCATTTGCCATAAGGTTCACCAACTGAAGAAAATTCCCTCGATTACGTGATGTTGGCCCTTCATCATGACCACGAAATGGACATGATTGAAATGCAAGCCACCGAACACATTCAATTGATGTTTTGAGTCTCAACCGATTATTCAATATTTGTTCTTCTGATCGGATTTTCATGACATTGTCAATATGTCGGGATTGACTCATTAGATCCTCACATGATCTTAAAGCGAGTGAATGTGGGGAAGAATGATCTCCCATATGACTTAAAAAGGCACATCTCTTTCCATTACTTACCTTCTTCCAATTTTGAAATCCTTCTACCGTAAATGCATTCGCCCCAAACTTCGGATTAACCTTACTAGCAAAAAGATAACATGGTAAACAATAAGCGGCATCCTTAGTAGGTGAATATTCTAACCAAGAAGAGAATTGAGCAAACCAACAATGTTGAAATCGTCGATGATGTTTTTCATTGTTTGAAAAAGGATATTGAGCTAAATAAATATGATATGGTCTCAATCCGATGTAAGCACGTCGAATTTCATCACATTGATCAACGGGATATTGCCAAATTGGAATACGTTTCCCTGGATCACGTTCCAAAAAATTACTATTGAATTCTTGATTAGGCATAACTCTTACTCCGAAAGTAGAAAGTCCATTAGAACCACGCTCATCAACATGCGAAGTATCAACATTAGAAGTTGATGGCGCTTCACGATCACTCTTGGAAAATCCATCAATATTAGTAGTTTTTAATCGCTTGGATTGATGCGTCGACATTAGGACAATAATTCCTACAATAGGAAACAAATTTAACAAGCAAATTAAAACATTTATCACCCTTATTGATTTCCAAATTAAGAATACTTTTTAAATATCCAAATATTACATACCCAAAACACTAAAATAGATTCCAAGTTGACAATAATGTAAATACAATTCAAATAACTCAAGACTAATAACAATTTTATTAATTTCCCTACTTTTTTTTTCGAATCAACTTAATAGCCAATTAACTAAAAAAAATCCACTCACCTTCACATACACACTGTCCACACAAATATATACCCATTGATTAAAGAAACTCCACCCACTTTCACACACACACTGTCCAGTGTCCTGTGTCCACACAAAAACAATGACACTTAATGGCTATACTATATTCTACTGTTTCTACATATATAAAGTATAAATATATAGCAACAAAATTCCTTTCTTTAAGATATTTTATTCATTTACACTCACATTGAAGTACAAATGAGGGTACTCTATACATCATTCATACAATTTCAAAACAAATAGTTTTCCCCTTTCATCAATTTTACAATTAATCATATATACCCCATTAATCACATATATCATATATGATATACCTAAATCCTAATAGTAATATCACATAAATGACAAATCCTTTCACCCAGTCAATCACATTTTCAAGTTATCTCTATTTATCACAATTTATATCTAATTCAAAATTTATACCTAATTTCACAAATTATATCTAATTCCACAAAGAGTTGTGAGGTGGAGCCGTTCTCTGTTTGGTTGGGCGTGAGACAAAGAGTGATGAGATGAAGAGCGCCGTCTGCCTGCCGAAAATTGCGCCCTTGCTACATAATTTTGGAAGTTTGAGCTACTAATGGTGGTGAAGTGCAATTAATTAGGTTTTCTTTATCTCCCAAAATTTTCCAATTGAATCCATTCTCTCTCTCCGATAAATGAGTGATATTAATTGTGTCTCTCTCTCCTTACCTTGTGTCAGTAACTTTTAAATTGTGGAAGACTTTTCTTTTTATATAATAAAAGTTGTCAATACTTAAAGTAGAGTCAATGAATTGCAATTTTAAAAAATGTTAATATAAGATATATAGAATTTTTTTTTAAATATTTTCTGGGGGGACCATGCCGCCCCCCCTCCCCCAGTCCCCAAGAGCATCCGCCCCTGTATATATTTATACATTGTAGGAATCGAAGATCTCCGAGTGTAAAGTTGAAGAACAAGAACACGGGTTTCGGTGCCAAGGTACATATCTGGAAAATTTCTTCGTTGGCCTTCATTACGGGACCATTATTGGCGGATATAGTTTTCTATCTTTACTTGTTGTGTTTGTCTATCACCATTCCGAATTTCACCTTCCCAAAAATCTTGATTTTTTATGTACGGCTATTTGGTTGGATACAAGAATAGTTTGTTAAGTTTTGGTTATTTAATCCCCTGTGTTTGTTCGAAATTAGTTTGTTAAGTTTGTTAAGTTTTGGATGACTAAAATATTGGGTGTTTAAGTATAATGTTTATTATATTTGATGTATAATGACTAAAATATTGGGTGTTTTTGGATGTCAAGTATTTTGAAGGTGGATAATGTTTATTATATTTTGAACACTACATAGCTATACTTGATTTTGAATTATAATTATAGCTACTTCATTGATTACCAAAATTATATAGTTAAGCCTACTTGTTGATTGATTATAGGAATTAAAGTTATGGCCAAGCTACTTGATTGATCATCAAAATTTTGGTGTTGTACCTACTTGTTGTTTGATTGTTTGGAATTTTGTTGGTATTTTTTTTTCTAATTTATAGCTACTTTATTGATTATCAAATAGTTATAGCTACTTCTTGATTGATTGTTGAAAATTTTATTGAAAATTTTTATCTAAGTTATTGCTACTTTATTGAAAACATAAACTTGAAATAATTATAGTTATAGCTAGTTTTTTTTTTTTTTTTAGAACCTATAACTAGTTGATTGAAAACAAAATTTTGTAGTATACCTACTTCTTGATGGATTGTTGAAGATTTTAGTTGAGAATTTTTTTTATAGTTATAGCAACTTGATTGAACAAAATTTTTCGGTTGTTGTGAGATAATTCATTGATATAGTTATCATTTCATTGATATATCATAGTTATAGCTATAGGACTTACGCGAATGGATGAACGAAGGAAACACCTCTTTATGTTGATCTTCCACCAATTCTTTTGGTCGGGTGTTTTCTTAATTGCACTAAGAATTATTGCACACCACGCAAAGAACCGACCGATTAGATATAGCCTAATACATAGGAAGCGGAAGCAAGCGAAAAATTTTATTTACGTGTTTTATGAAGATTCCACAAGGTGTCAAGACATCATGCGTCTTAACACAAGTGCGTTTGATAAGTTTTGTTCTTTGCTCCATAACGTGGGGGGGGGGGTTTAAGGGATACCAAGTACGTTCCCATGCAAGAACAAGTTGCCATGTTCTTATCGATTCTTTCTCACCACAAAAAAAATTCGAGTTGTCCGTAATGACGTCGTTCGGGAGACACCGTTAGCAAATGTTTTTACTGCGTACTTAATTGTTTGCTAAAGCTGCATCCAATTTTGCTCTCTCAAACCCGATCCGATAACAAACGAATGTGACGACCCTAGGTGGAGTTGTTTTCCGGTAAGTTAGGTACATTTATGTTTCAATCTTGGATTTTTACAAGTATTGTTGGCACTTGATTGTTTTTTCAATTTTGACATTCTTGATTGTGTAGGGATGTATCGGAGCATTGGATGGAAGCTATGTTCCAGTTCTGGTTCCATCCGTGGATAGACCGCGTTATAGATCACGCAAGGGTGTTATTTCCACTAATATGCTTGCTTCGTGTGATATTAGAGGGGCATTCACGTATGCTTTGATTGGTTGGGAGGATCAACGGCAGACGGTCAAGTTCTAAAGGATGCCATAAATCGACCGAATGGGTTAAAAGTGCCTACAGGTATGCAACTACATTGTCCAAACATTTTTTAAAACATCAATTACTTAAATTCAAATATGTTGGTATTAATATATATTTTTTTCATAGGGACTTACTACCTTTGCGACAATGGGTATACGAACGGAGAAGGTTTCTTCGCGCCTTATAGAGGAGTGCGCTACCATTTGAAATAGTGGGGAGTTGGCATGGATGCCCCCCAGACTGCTCATGAATATTTCAACATGAAACACTCTCAAGCTAGGAACATAATAGAGCTCAGCTTCGGGATATTAAGAAGAAATGGGCAATTCTTATAAGCAACACATTATATCCCCTAAAGACGCAAAATAGAATGATAATGGCGTTGTTGTTGATTCAAAACTTCATGCGGAAAACAATGACTGATGAACCGTGGGTTATTGATCCTTTATATGTTTACTCTAGCGACTCGAGTGACGACGAGGATGAACCTCGAGTAGAAGAATACATTTACCACGTTGAGACGTCGAATGCATGGAACCAGTTTCGTGAACAAATGGCGAATGATATGTCCATGAAATGGAATGCAGAGCGCCAATATTAGTTTGTTCATCTTCTTTTCATACCCGAGGATTCCGTTCCATCTTGACCTTATATTTATGTTGTACCTTATTTATGTCATTGGATTTGGTGTGTAATTGAGAAATACTTTGTTTTATCGTGTGACTATTATGATGTGTTAAATAATTTTCAGCTATACATTTTGACCAACCTTATTTATGTACTTTATTTCATGTGTATGTTATTAAATCCACACTCGTTTGATGAATAATATTTTTGTATTTTGAGGTTAAGAATTGCCACAAATGTCGTCCATACCACGATATGGTGATGCGGTTCCCACCCAGAAGAAAACACAGGGGCAACGTAGAACTTGGAATCCGCTCGAGGAGAGTCAACTTATCCATCTATTGAAGGACATGATCACAAGTGGATGGAAGGCTGATAATTCTTTTAGGCCAAGTTATTTGCAAACTCTTGAGGGGGCACTAAAAGAGCGATTGCCTTCGTCGAATATTTCATCTAAGCATATAAATTCAAAGTTGACCGTGTGGAAGAAGACCTATTATCAATTAGTAGGTATGCAAGGGACTAGTGAGTTCAGTTGGAACGATAGTTCCCGGACCATCGAGGTAGATGATGAAGTTTGGGCCCTATACGTGAAGGTGTGTTGTTTATTGGCCATTTTCACCTATACTTGAATTCGTTATTTATGTGTTGCAATTGTAATTTCAAGCTTATGTCTTTGGAAATACCCCCTGTAATTGATGGTATTTATGTAGCCATAATTCACCCCCTTGGCATGCAAATAATTGGCAAATACACCCCTGTTATTATGTAAATTAGCATCAACACATTTGATTTTATTTTTTCAACATCCCCCCCTGTTTTTTATGTATGATTGCATATACCCCCCTTTAGTTTACTTTTTTAATAAAACTTTGTCCCTGAAATTTATTTTTTTGCAAAACCCCCCTGGAATTTATTCAAATTAGAAATATTCCCACCTTACTGAAATTGCATTGTATCATTAGCATCAACACATTTATTTTTATTTTTTCAACATTCCCCCTGTTTTTTATGTATGATTGCATATACCCCCCCTTTAGTTTACTTTTTTAATAAAACTATGTCCCTAGAATTTATTTTTTTGCAAAAACCCCTCTGGAATTTATTCAAATAAAAAAAGTCCCACCTCACTGAAATTTCATTGTATCATTAGCATCAACACATTTGCTTTTATTTTTTCAACAGCCCCCCTGTTTTTTATGTATGATTGCATATACCCCCTGTAGTTAAGCTTTTTTAATAAACTTGGTCCGGCGAATTTAATTTTTTGCAAAAACCCACCTGGAATTTATTCGAGTACAAAACAGTCACACATCATGTATATTTGCAAATATTTTATACATATCTTGATTGATTTTGTTAAATGACATTTGATTGAGTTTGATCACATTATTATATAAATATAGGCACATCCCGATGTTGCAAACATGAGGTTCAAGTCCTATATCTACAATGACGATTGGGTTGAGATTTTTGGGAAAGATAGGGCAAATGGAGATGCTGCCGAGGATTTCGTGGATGTTGAAGATTTGCTAAAGACCAATACCGTGAAGAACACTAATCCGAAGGGAAAAGAGCTCGTTCATGACGCAAACAATGATGACATGTTGTATAGCAGCCCTACGGTTGATTTAACAACGGATTTTTCCGACGGTCCAGATTTCATGGAAGATTTGACACCGTACAACATGGGTTATCATACCAAGGCGAAGTTGACAAAGAAGGGTAAGAAAGAAAAGATCAAGAAGGAAAAACAAATGAGGAAGCGGAAAACCCCGGAATCTTATGTGTCCGAACATTTGAAACCGAACATGGAGGAGTTGATGAAGGCGGCTAAATCCACATGGGTTGATCTTAGCTCAAAGTTTGCCAAGGAGGAGGACACGTACGACGACAAGGCAAAAAAGATAATTACGGCACTTGATAGCATTAGCTCTCTAACGGACGAGAACCGAAACTATTTGTCTTTCAAGATAATGGATAATTCGAAGCACATTAGTTTGTTTTTGAATTCGTCCGAACGCAACCGTGAGATGCAAGCACACATGATGCTTGATGGTAAGATGCCGTGACTTTGGCTCGTAAATGTTGGAAGGTAGATTTTGCTTGTATTGATGCATGTTTTTTGTTGGGGACACCGGACTAATCCACACTCATTTTTTGCTCGAAAGTGTGTTGATTTTATGCATTACATTTTGATATGATTATGTAGTTAGGTATGAAACAAAAGGGTTGCGACTTTTTGTAATTTGCCTAACTATGTAGGAATTGCACCAACTGTTCTTGGATTATTTGTAAATTTGCCTAACTGTTATGCCTAGTTTTTGTGACTTATGTAAATGTTGTTGGATTATTGGCCACACATTAAAGTCATTTCGGCCACTTATAATTTTTTTCCCTACGGTTCTTGCATTTATTTACCTGTGATACTTGTTAATTTAAATTTTGATCTTAGATGTAGCATTTATAGATAATCATTAAATGGAAAATTGGGGAGTTGAAATCAAACAACCCATAAACTCTAAAATGAAACACGGGACTTGAATAAAAATAACATATACTTAAACACGGTAGTACAATCTAAATGACGGATAAACTTAAACACGGGACTAGAATAAAAATAACTTAATTTCAAACACAGGAATTGAACATAATTGCAAACACCGTCCTTGAACTTGAAAATTACATAATCTTAAAACTTAAACATAAACTACTTTTTTCCAATTCCCGAACTCGAAGAAGTTTCCTCACTTGGCCCAGCTTCGTCGTTTTCATTAGCCGGGGCGGTATTGTTAAAATTTGCCAAGTCATCCCCAAAATCGTTATCAGTACACGGGGAACCTAATTCGCGTTTCATTAATGGGAACTAAAACAGGTGTTTCATGGCCAATAGCCGGGCCATCATCGCGTTCAAACCACTGAAGGTCTATTGGGGACGGGGGTGGACTCAAAAAATGATCAATTTCGTTTTCTCCGAAGATTTGACACAGTTCATCCCACATTAGATCTCCATTAATAGCATAAGCCTCGTAGAACGGGGTTTCTTTCGACATAAAATCAAATTACTAAGTGAGTGCAATGAAATAAAAAAGAAAAATCGAGGATGAAAATAGCAAATACATTCATACCCGACACATATTCCCCAACAATTTCCTGGCCATTTTGCCCGACATTGTTCGTACCTTCGATCAAGCGATAACCCGAAACTGTTCTCAAATATCCAAATGTAGCATGTCTACGTTTAATCTTTTCGAATCTTGTCCTAATTTCCTTTAGGGTGATGGACCGGTTGAAATAAATATTCACCTCATTCCGAACAACCTTAAGATTTGCACATAATTTATGAATATAAATAGCATTTTGATAGTAACCATCCATTGATAAGAATTCGATGAAATATTCATCAATTTCTTTTGGCCATTTTTCGGTATATAAGAAGTTCGATTAAGGGCGAGGGTTGAAAGTAGCCATTGACAATTTGGCACAAGTTTGTTTCTGAATTTATTTTCCAAGTGGTTCATCCTACCACTGAAGGTCTATTTACATTGGGTTTTATTGGAAGTTATCATATGTCCAATTGATTAATTATTAACATCATGAGGGGGCTACATGTAAAATAGGTGTTTGTATTGATAGGATGTACACAAACTGATTTTAGAGATACGAATCTAACTTAAAGAAGATTTGATTTGAACCCTGATAATTGCAAAAGTCTCCCTGTTTTGACCGCATTCAATGATAATTTCGAAAGCCCCCCTGTTAGATTTGATGAATGGTAATTGCAAAATTCCCCCTGTTTTTGCCCACAAATGTGTTTCGGTATTTGATGACCCCTGTTAACATATAAATATTAATTATGTAAAATGCACACACACCCCCTCCCCCTCTGGGCCTACCAATCCAAACTTATGCATGCTTTTTTTTCTTGACTGCATTTGATGTATTGAGCAGCAACTTTTTCAGAGAATATTATGTCAATTTATAACTTTCACAAGTATTAATGCAAACATGTGAAGTTTTTTTCAAACACACTTGTAATTTAAATAAAAAGCAAAAGCTGTTATAAATAATCCTTTATAAAAACAGCACCCTTTCATAAATAAGTTGAAATACATTACATATCATGGACAAAATAGCACAGCCTAGTTATAGACTACCCTGCATTACAGCACACTTTGCAGGGTAATCACATACCAACAAAAGAAAACATTCATAATCATAATCAAGGGGGGGGGGTATCCGGTAGAACCATCCTACTTAAGAACACACACAAAAAAAACAGCAACATAATAGCATATTACCAACATACTATCCTATTAAAACATTCATCCATAGGGTGCTATTAATAAAGAAACATAAATCAGTCAACATCACTTAAACTTGAACCCGAGTCAAATAGCAAAACAGGAAGTGGAGGGGAAGAACAACCACTTTCGGCATACGGAACAACCGACATTTCATCATCAGAGGAGTTTCGAATGTGGATTGACCATTCAGGACTTCCAGTCAGGTCCTTCGGGATTGTGGCCACATCATGATCATCAAATATGGCTTGCAGCTTCAGACGATACGGTTCTCCATTCAGCCTAAAATCCCGAAACATCGGGGACTCCACCCTGGAAAAAAAAACAAAAGATTCATGAGTTATACGCAAACAATAAATATTTCAATAAAACTGAGTTATGGGCTGAACCTTAGTTACCTTATGATCAACGAATCTCCAATAAAATGAGTTCACATGAGATTGACAGTTTTGTGTGTCATACCATACTCCGGGAGTATGCAAGAACTTGTTGAAAACTTTGTTCCTGTGCCTTAACCATTCCACCTTCTTCTTCACAGCGAACAGGCCAAAAAGGACGATTGAAATGTGCGTTCATTGTAGCTGAAATCCGCTGGCATGCTCCTGTCAGAGTTGCAACCTCCTTGCAACTTCCAGACTTGGCCTCTTGCAATAGCAGGTCAATGAAAAAGGTATATTCTTCATGTGACCAGCCATCGTTGATCTTGTTCAGCTCACTTCGCATACGCCTAGTTTTTGGCATCTTGCAACTTAAACCTGATGAAAAACAAGAACATCTTTCAGTTATGAATATTACAAGAAATAATCAATTATGATTTAAAATAAAATATACAGCAGGTCAGAAATTTGAAAAGGAAAGAAAAAATTTGAACTTACAGATTTTTATGTCTTCTTGAGTGTACATATAATGAAAACGGGTTTGTGTATATATAGAAGGGTGGGGGGACTTTTGAAATACCCCAATTTAATGCATACTTTATTGAGGGTAGATAAGCAGTAAATGAAAACATTTTGGTCAAGTATGATTTGAAGATGTATCTCTTTTTGTTAAAAAAGATGAATACTGTTTCATCTACCAAGAATTAATGGTAATGCATTTAATGCCATGTTTTTCAACTGGTCAAACATCACCAAAATATCAAAGTCATTTAAAATTGACAAGAAACAGAAGGAAGTATTTCAAGAGAATCCAGAAAATATTCTCAGTGTAAGAAAGCATTGAACCACCACAATCCAGACTTCATTAACATCTATTAAGAACCACTATGACATAAATGTTCAAACAACTGCCACACAACTATCAAAGTCATTTAAAATTGACAAGAAACAGCATTAAGTATTTCAAGTAAAAGAATCCAGAAAATATTATCAGTGTAAGAAAGCATTGAACCACCACAATCCAGACTTCATTAACATCTATTAACAACCACTATGACATAAATGTTCAAACAACTGCCACACAAATATCAAAGTCATTTAAAATTGACAAGAAGCAGCTGAAAGTATTTCAAGTAAAAGAATCCAGAAAATATTATCAGTGTAAGAAAGCATTGAACCACCACAATCCAGACTTCATTAACATCTATTAACAACCACTATGACATAAATGTTCAAACAACTGCCACACAAATATCAAAGTCATTTAAAATTGACAAGAAGCAGCTGAAAGTATTTCAAGTAAAAGAATCCAGAAAATATTATCAGTGTAAGAAAGCATTGAACCACCACAATCCAGACTTCATTAACATCTATTAACAACCACTATGACATAAATGTTCAAACAACTGCCACACAAATATCAAAGTCATTTAAAATTGACAAGAAGCAGCTGAAAGTATTTCAAGTAAAAGAATCCAGAAAATATTATCAGTGTAAGAAAGCATTGAACCACCACAATCCAGACTTCATGAACTTCTATTAACAACCATAAGCAGATCATTATACTGCCTATTATACAAATTCTAGAATTTTATACGGCCTTACATTCCAACATTAGCAGATCAAGCATAATTTAATATCATGGATTATAATATCCAAAATTTTGCACTTTTAAAAAAATCCAGAGAATTCAGCAGACCATCATAGCACCATTAAAAAAATTTTGGAAAAAAATCCATGATATTATGGCCAAAATCAAAGCACCATAATCACAACCACATTTGTTAAGCCACCATAAACAAATTATACAACCTCAAGCAATAGTTTATCTAAGCATGATAAAATAGAGCACAGATCATCGCAGACTTTTGCATACGACGCAGTGATATGTTCTCAGCATATGTAGGATCCATCCACTCAAATTAATATTCAATGAAAATTAGTGAATGCAAAAAATAACAAAGAATGGCAAAAAACATAAATAACATCAAATCCAGTGGGGGTATTTGCAAAAACACAATCCAGGATGGGGTACATGCAATGCAAAACAAGTGGATGTAGTTGCAATGAAATAACATCAGGGGGGTAAACATAAAATTTAAAATAGGGTGAGGTTCAAACATGAAACCATGGGGGTACTTCAAATACAAATTCTAAGGGGTGTATTTTCAGTTATACAAATGCAGGGGTGTATTTGGGAAAAAAAAAAGGGTTAGAGATAGTTGATAAAACATAATCCAGTGGGGTATTTTCAAAAAAATAGAATCCAGGGGATTGGATTTAAAATCCAAAAATTAATTAACAACATGGATCATACCAATCTATTGTATAGGAAGGAAAAAATTATATAGTTTTGATCACAATACCATGCACCATATCACCATATCACCATAACCATAGCATCATAATCACAATAACATGTCAAATTCTAAATTTCAAAACTATTAATGCAAACAGGTGAATATGCACTTTCCATATTATGCAAGAAACAAAAGTTCAACAAAATCTCATATGCACCAGCTCCATTAAACATAAAAACAGCATCCTTTCATATATAATAATCATAGCACCATAATCACATTACGCATTCATCAAGCAACCATAAACAAATTATATAAGATAAACAAATAATTTAACTAAGCATGAGAAAATAGAGCACAGATCATCGCAGGCTTTTGCCTACGACGCAGTGATATATTCTCAGCATACGTAGGATCAAAAAACTCAAAGTAATTTTGCATGGAAATTGAATTATTTGAACCCATAAATAACCGATAAACCATGACACGATGGTATCATTTTGGATGAGTGTTTTGACCAAAGGTGCAACCGGAAAGGGTAATCTGCTCCAACCCATGATCTGAAATAAAAAAAAATTGTGTTAATATTACATAGATATAAAAAACCATTGACTATTCAAAATAACGCGAAATATTACATAATAAAAAAACCCTAATATATGTTTGCAATAACAAAATTCGAAATAGACATAAGAAAAAAAAACCCTAATATATTCGAAATAACAAAATTCAGATCGTACCGGAGGTTGGAGTTTGAACCCATCTGGAAATTAAATAGAAGCGTAATAGAGATTCTCTTATTTGGGATCGGATTAGGGTTTATTGTTCCCTATTAAACACAACCGTATACACACATCGAAGAACACTTGAACCAATACCTACATCGAAGAACACTCGAGTCAATACCAACTGAAAGCGAAAAAAAAATTGAAACCCTAACAAATTTTTAATAAATAAAAACCAAACAGACGAAATAGAGAACATACCTAGCTTCTTCTTCATCATAGCAAATCACAAGACCTAAACCCTTAACCCAACCTATACTTCAACACATATAATGAGTGAATGAACAAGCCACGTCGGAATTTTTCAAATCGAACGAAGAAGACGACGGAGTCGCGAGCGGTAGAAAGAGAAAAGAGAGAAGGGAATTTTGAAATTAGGGTTTTCTTGAGATTATATATACATGGACGTAGACGGCCCAGATTAAATCGAAATAATTAATGAATGAGATCAAATCGTTCTGATTTAATTAAGGGCAATTTTGACATTACACTTTTCCACACCTAATTGGGTCAACCGAACTGGGTGTGGATTTTATGTGACCCAATATAAACCGGGCCATTAACTATATGCCAAACAGTTGAGAAAATTGAAGATTAGATAACATATTGGCCAAATTGCTAATTAGACCCAATAATGTATCATCCAAACCTATCGCAACCTTATATTATTTTGTTTTCTCCGGTGTAAACAATCATATGAGAAACTACGTATTTGGAGTTGTCATATTGTACAATGAGATTATACTTGATTGTTGGAGAATTTCAATGAAATTATGGGAAGACAAATTCTATTATCAATCGAGAGAATTGCATTTTTGGTATAGAGTTATAGGTCAATTCTCAGTTTTGATACTGAGTTTTATGTGTCCAACACATTTGGTACAAAGCTTTAACAAATTGTGACACATTTAGTACATCCGTTAAAAATTATCGTTAAGTGAGGATGTGACAGTTAAGTCTAATTGCAAAGTTGATGTCATTACTTATGTTGACTGATATTTTTACCCCATAATATTTCAGGTTACCAAAAAAACCCCACACCTCCAAATTTAGTGACGATTTTAGTCTACATTGTTATCAAATTTCAAAATTGACTCGATTTCGAATAATACCACATGCGGACCAATTTGAAATTTTTACTTATTTTATTTAAATAATTAATTTGATTTACAAACAATATTAATAAATTAAATAATACTTTAACATAAATATCACCAAAATTAAGAAAACATATTATTTTTAAATATAAAATTTATATAATAGCATTAATCTATTTAATATTAGTTAAAACAATAAATTATATAATTAAAAACTATTTAATATTCATTAAAATAATAAATAATTTTAATTTTAAAAAAATCCAACCCAATCTACCTCCTCCCCCCCCCTCCCCCACCCCTACCTCGATTTCCAGGCGGCCTGGGAATCGGGGTAGGAGGAGGGTGGGTAGGGGTTGGGTTGGGAGGGTGGGTATATTTTCTTAATTTTGGTGATATTTATGTTAAATTATTATTTAATTTATTAATATTATTTATAAATCTAATTAGTTATTTAAATAAAATAAGTAAAATATTAAAATTGATCCGCACGTGGTCTTATTCGAGTCAATTTAAAATTTGACAACAATGTAGACTAAAATCGTCACTAAATTTGGAGATGTTGGGCTTTTTTTGTACCTGAAATATTATGGAGTAAAAATATCAATCAACATAAGTAATGGTATCAACTTTGCAATTAGACTTAACTGGCACGTCATCACTTAACGATAATTTTTAACGGTTGTACCAAATGTGTCACAATTTGTTAAAGTTATATACCAAATGTATTGAACACATAAATCTCAGTACCAAAAATGAGAATTGACCTATAGCTATGTATAAAAAATACAATTCTCTCATTATCAATCCATACCAATCAGGATCCAGCAAAGCTATGGGATATATATGATTGGAAGGGGGGGTGTAGAGGCTTTTGAAACTTAAGGTTTTATAATATGCTGCTTTGGAATTTAGGAATTTTGAAATTTGGCTGGGAAAATTCTTGACCAAATCAGGTCTAGGAAAATATTTTTAAATCTTGTCATTGAAAATGCACATCATTATTTATGATGATGTCATGATCTCAAAGTGAAAGGTGTTTTGTATTTACAACAATAATATCTAGGAAAATTTCATAGGCTTAGTTTAGTCATGAATGTCCCAAGTTTGGAGGGAAGTGATGTTGGGATTTTACCCAATCGGATCATGAACAATTCGATCCAATTGAATAAAACAGGATCGAACTTATTCGAACCAATTGCGAAATTCGGTGAGTTTTATGTTTTCAATATATTTCAAAAATAATTTACATAAAACGATAAGGATCACATAACGAATATTATTTTAATTTATGCAAAAGAGAGAGAAAACAAATCATACCGAAAGCTTCCTGTCCTTCGTCTTTTCGGTTGAACTTTGGTGTTAGGATGAGATCAACAAACTTTCTTGATCTTTTTAACCCTTGATCTTCAACCCCGTTTCTCCTTCTACTAGTGAGTGGGCAATAACCTTTTAAGTTTGGATAATTAAACTCTAGAAATTGGAAGAACATATTTCTCCTAATTTCTAAGGTGATGGACGATTTTAGTGTTGAGAAAAAGAGAGTGATTTTCTTGTTTTTTGTTACAAAATTGTATCTCTGTAAAAAACTTATATGATTAGGAAAAGAGATATCTCATATATATATATATATATATATATATATATATATATAAGTCATACATATATATATATATATATATATATATATATATATATATGTATGACTTATATATATATATATATATATATATATATATATATATAAGTCATACATATCCTCTTCCTTATATTTCTCAACTACTTTCTCCTAACTCAATTAGGATTCCATCTCCTTCCTTATAGATAATTGCATTATCTGTATAAATCTTATATTATGAGTATATCATATATAATCATAAAATGCATTTTCCTATAAAGGAAATTCCTGCACAAATTTAATTCAATAATTAAATTTGATTTAATCAATTGTCATATTTTTAATTGATTAATTCACAATTCATCAATTAAATATCACAATTAATTCATCATGTATTTTTAGAAAATAAAATTTCCCAAAATATATCGAGAGTTTAATCATTCTTATTATAGGTTCAATCGTAGAATAATAGGAGCCGAGATTGGGACCTATGGACATGTTTTTCAAGCTCCAATAAATTAAATAATTAATTAAACTCATTAATTAATATATTCAATTTATTAATTCCAACTAACTCCACTAAAGACCTGAAATTGCACTCTTGTCCTTACATTCTATTTTACTCGGAAGATCAGAGTGCCGATTGATATAATCATTACATATGATTTAACCCTCCAGTAATTGATTCATAAATAAAGCTAGGTGAAATTACCGTTTTGCCCCTTAATTATTTCTTAATCCTTAAGTTCCATTAATTCACTAGTGAACAGTTTGGTTTATAAACATTGTCACAAACCAGAGTACTCAAACTGTTCAGTTCCAGAATTAACACTTAAGGGAATCAATTAACTCAGCTTTCCGCAGAAAGAGTTGGATTCCATATCTGTAGTGCACATTCCCAGCCATTTATCTCAACGGACCTCCAAGACATAGGTGTGTGACACGATTAACAAACAAGTCACTACCTATAAGTCAAAAGGGCTCGCTGACATAAACAGGAGTTTACTAGGTAACTAAGTCACGGAGCGGGTGCGAATGCGGGTGCGGGAGCGTGATATATTAAAACTCTGACTTATGAGAGCGCCTATAAAGCGTCTTAAAAAGATTAAAAATACTAATATTACAAAAGTGTAAACTTCAAAAAAAAATTATACTTTCTAACTAAATATAGAACTAAAAGTAATTATTTTGAGCAATATATTTTGTTACTTATATTCTAATATACTCCTATGTGTTATTTTTTTCTTTCTATACATTTAAAATGAGGGAATTGCACTTTTCATACCAAACTTTTACCTACTTTATACATTTCATACCACACCTTTCAGAATGACACATTTCATACCAAAATCGATCAACCTTTTTCAATTTTGGTACCACCGTTAAATATTGGATGGAATGGACACGTGCGCTGCACGTGTCCGTTAACTCTCAGGAAAAAAAAAGTCGCGAAGAAGATGATGAATAGTAACCTAAATTTTAAAAATTGGGGATTTCTTCAATACTTGATTAAAATGGATGAGGTTGGTGGCAAAAGAACCGCAACACCAAGGGGAATGAACGGCGGTAGGTATTAGACGGTGGGTCGACCTCCTCCGCCGGCTGCGGAATAAAAATCGAAAACATTAAAATTCATAGATTTAAAATACAAGTGACGGGATGGATCTGAAACGACGTAATAGTGTATTATCTTTGTAGATGAGGTCAAGACGAAGCTGTAGCCACCAAGGAGAGGTTTAATGGTGGCCGAAGTCACCGGGAAATTGAAAATTACGTGGAGGTGGTGGAGATGGTCGAAAATAATTGAAAATATCCCCCTGACCAATTGCAAAAATTCCCCCCTGACCAATTGCAAATATCCCCCCTTAAGAATTCAAAATTGTGACTTAACGGGCACGTGCGGCGCACGTGTCCTTTCCATCCAATATTTAACGGTGGTACCAAAATTGAAAAAAGTTGATCGATTTTGGTATGAAATGTGTCATTCTGAAAGGTGTGGTATGAAATGTATAAAGTAGGTAAAAGTTTGGTATGAAAAGTACAATTCCCTCCATTTAAAAGTTAAATAGAAATTTTAGTCCAATGAAATCTGTTACAAAAATGACAAATATAACTAATAAACAAATGTTATTTCATTAAGTCCATAAAATATATTTAGGTTTCGCAACGTGTAATTTAAAGCAAAGTAGATCTTTTTTTTTTCTTTTTTTTTTTAAGTTTAGAACAAGTCATATACATTTTTTATAGAACATTATTTGATTTATAAAATGTTACTGTTTTACCTTGATGTATGGAAAATAGTAGATTTTCATTCTCGATATAAGTTCAACTTGCGTGAAAATGAAAAATTTGTAAGTAATTATAATATCTATCCAGTTAATATTTCTTGTAGCTTGCTTTCAATGGGTTAATTGTGGTGCTTTGCATAGTAATATTCAAATAAATAATATAATAATATTTCATGTTGTTTTGGTATTCCCAATATATAGTCATGATGTCTGATGTCAACATTTTCCCATTGAGGCCGAACCTAAACATGTGTTCGAGAGATAGCTGTCCATACACTGATAAGGGATGTATGGATTCTCGAGAAGAGAGGAGTCGTGGTGGTCCCCCCCGGACCGCCTGGATCCCACGAGTGAATCGAAAGTTAGATCTACATTGGATCTCACCCGAATCGCCCCATCTATCCTCCTGATGAGAGGTTGGTTTCTGTTGGATAAAGATGAAGATGGGGTGCACTGAATTTGAATTAGTTAAGGGAGGTTTTAATGATTTCAAAAACTTCATATCAGCTAAGTAAAGACAACTTGGTTGTAATCCCTTAGAAGAATTTTGACCAAGTAAGAAGACATATCAGACGGGTCAAATATTCAAGGTCCAGAAGACTACTGATCTGCTGAAGAGAAGAAATCAGACTGGTGTAAATCAGCCGGCTCAAATCAGATTTGTTCAAGTTTGAGATCAGCTCTGTTCATCATCAGACTTGTACTCTCATCAGCTAAGTGGAAAGATCAAGAAGTCGTCCCAACGGTAATAAATGCCACTGGTGTAATAAATGCTGAAGTCCGAGGTTATTAATGGCAAGTGATTGAAGGAATAACTCGTATCAGCTCGGTGCATTTAATGCTGCCTGACAGATAGTACAGTTTGCAGTACTGTCACTGTGCAGAGAGCCGTTCGCGGAATTTAAGGACCAGAAATCAAGAGATTTGAATTTTGTCTCACTTCAACGGACATAATTCAAAGAGTGACTATAAATAGCTGAGAAAGACGAAGAGAAAACGAGAACACAACATCTGAGAGATTGAATTCGAAGAAAAAAATTTCTAAGTCTCAAAGCTCAAGAACAGCTCACTCGTCTGCTGAAGTCATTTGTTGACAGAAGCTAGTTGAAGCAAAAAGAATACATTTTCTGAGTGAATCTGTGAAAAAGAGAGTGTTGTGAGGAGTTCTTATCCGTCTTTGTGAGCGATAAGTCTCTGCAAAATAGGTCTTCTTTGTGATTTCCTATTGCGCACTTGTGGTCGTTTCATTTGTTGTTCGACACAAGCAGAGTATACTGTAAACTTTGTGATTATAGTATAACCCAAGATCTGTGTGACTTGGAAGAGTGGACTAAAGGATTTAAAACCATATAACCACTATAAAAATTCTGGTTTTTGATTTTTGCATAAGTTTTCTTACATATCTATAAAATTGCATAAAACACCTTGGTAACTGTTTGAAAAGTTTTTAAAAAGGAGTTTATCAAAACTGGGGATAAAACTTTCAAACTACTAAGTTTACTTGTGAAAAACACTTTAAAAATCCGCTGCAAGTACTCTAGTATTAAAACCGATTTTTTTTTATCAAAATCAGCTAAGTAACTATCAGATTATTGGTCAACAAAACTGTTCAAAGATTTGTCCGCGATCAGCCTTGTAAACTTACTGTTCTGTAACAGCTTAGACTGTTTACGTTTGAGCAACAGTTTTGAAGTTAAAATTTGATTAAAAAATTTTCAGAGGTCTATTCATCCCCCCCCCCCCTCTAGACCTCATCTGACCACTTGGGACCAATAGTTTCAAACCTCGGCTTTCCATACGGCTAGGGGTGTAAACGAGTCGAGTTGTATCGAACTATACATTGTTCAAGCTTGGTTTGAATTTTATCAATCTTGAAATTTTATGTTTTAGTTTTGTTTGATTTGTTAACGAACCTAGCTCGAGCCGAGTATTGAGTAGCTTAGAATTTTACATGTGTTTTTTCATATTTTAGCTTATCGATGTCGAGCTCGAACCGAGCTTCAAAAGTTATCAAACAAGAAATCTTGTTCAACCTTGTTGGATTTGTTTGACGAACAGAGCTCAAACAAGCTCGAGCCGAGTATCGAATAGCTATGTTTGATTTTCAATCCTACTAATACGGCTTTACAGAGAGGGCAGAAAGCGCGCACCAGCTGAAGATAGTGCATAAATTTTGATTCACAAGAGCACACACTATCTTTAGTCGGTGCATGAATTTTTCTTCATAAGAGCGCGCAGTATCTTCATCCAGTGCTCGAATTATGCATCAAATTTGCTTTTCGCGCTCAGTGCGCGAATTGGGTGCGGGCATGAGCCTCTCCCACGCGAATTTAGTTACCTAGGGAGTTTATGCCTACTCAGGATTTAGATTAATTCATATATGATCATCGTGTGACATGTATTGAAATCTAAAGTAAACGGCATCTTATAATAGATTTCAATTCACGTCTGGTCCAGTCCTATGTAGTCATATTACATAAAGCACCTCCACTTTTAATATCACAACATCAATGATCCGGATCAAGATCATTGAATTCTTAATTTTCAGTGGACCGTACTAGTAGTAATTAGTTAAAGATCCCAACTTTAACTTACTACGGACTATTTAGTCTATTGTTTATAACTTTAACCTTCTTGTACATCCTTATATATACAAAAGTCATATTTAATAAATAGACATGGAATTTTCTGATAATTATATTATACTAGATAAAAAGCATAATCGAATCGAATATATGAAATCCAAAAAAAATCAAACAATTTATTTATTTTCAATTATAATGTTCATCAAACGCTTTACGAGCACTATTCCTAACAAGTGATGCAGGTCAAAACGCACAACGTAAAGTGGACGAAAAGATGAAGGATCGTGAATCACTCAATCATTGGTGGCGGACTAACTCGACACAACAAAGCCACTCACTTTTAAAGGATGAATCACTCACCCCAAATGCAAGAACGTTTGTAAACAAGTATCACATAATAAATTCACCCTCCGAGTAAATGTACGATCTCACACAAATTTTGAATTTATGTACTTGTCAATATATGACATCAAAGTGTAATTTTTTTTTTGTTTTCCCAAGGGTTTAATCCCTTTCGAGACGCGTCGGGCACATAAAGTGGGAACCTCTCCCAATAGGAATTCGAACATGAGTTCGCTACTTTGTAGTGATTAGTCCATTCCACTAGAACAATCACCTGTTGGTAATATCAAAGTGTAATAGAGGATCATTCCTATTTTCAACCATCTAGGTTGTTGGATTTTGGAGTTTGATTTGCTTTTTATTACATTTTGAATGTTACATGGGGTTGTCTACGGTTCCTCGAGGGTGTATTTGAGGAATCGTTTCGTCCAATAAAATTCTGACAATGCTCTCATGTACAACACCCCAAATTTAGAATAATTAATTTAAAAGACCTTTTTACCCTTTTTAATAGTTTTATAAGTTTAACAAATTAAATGTTAATTCCTTCCCCTATTCACGGTTCTCCCCAAAACCTCTTCCCATTTTCATCGATGTCCATCATTCTCCCAATTGTTGTCCATTCTTTCACCAAATTTCCAATTCTTTTGGCGTCCTCTTCATCTTTTCAAATTTGTAACATTTGGGTCGACCTCTTCATCTTTTCAATTCTCATCTATTGATTACATCTATTTTGTTACTATGTGTTAGATTCACTATCTCTCTATGTCTGCTAAGTTTTTTTTTTTTTAGACAATCAATCACCTTTTTGCTTGTCGGATTTGCACTTCTCGATTCAAACGTTGGCGAGTCCGACTGAATATTATCTGGAGAGAAGGAAAACATCGGGAAAGATGGGTATGAAATGAGAAGGATTTAATTGTAAATTTGATATTTTCAAATTAATTAATGCAGTGGTGTAATGGTAATTTTGATAGTGTACAATGTCTATTATAGAAAGTATGATATCAACCCTAATGTTATACACTATAAATTTTAATAATTGACTATGGTATACTCTTATACATCATTTAATGATTTGGATTAAAGATTTTAAATTTTTAATGGTTTTGATCTTACATGAAACGATTCCTCAAGTACACCCTCAAGGAACCGTAGACAACCCCATGTTACATCGTAGAAAAGGATATGTAGGATTAGTTTCATCTCTTTACTTTCTTTTTCTCTACAAGAGTTTAGGTTCATTTGAATTGGTATTGAACCATAACAAAATAATATTACACTTCAAAAAAGTTTGGATCCCGCGAAACATCGGTTTTGAACCATCTATCCAAATCAATAAAATATTAAACTCATAAAAACCATTGATTGTAACTAATCAATTTTTCTTCGTAAAATTTATTAATTTGATACTTACCATCCACTTTATACTATCAAACTCCAACATCCAACAACCTAATCTCTTAAAGTCCCTATTAATTTTCTAAAATTTTAACTTATTATGCATTTTATTTCTTAAAACTCGAACATACAACTTTTTCAAATACGGGAACATCGAGGACATCATAAAATAATCTTGACCATTTATTGCAATTTGTTGACCAGTACATAGACAATTAAATCAAATCGCTATATATCAACGATTTTTTTCTTCGTTACAGACAATTTCAACACAAAACGCAGTCTATAACTTTGCGTACTTCTTGAGATTTTCAAGAGCACCCATTGCAGATTCTGGTATAGGTAAGTTGCAAAGAAGAGTAACTCTTGAGGATGCAATCAATGTTTTAATCTCAGGCTTTGAAGGATCACATTTGGAGAGGCGTACCTCCCAAACCTGCACAAAATTTCCATAACATTTTAATTAATTATAGCAACTAAAATGCATATAATCCCTAGCCTGTGTATAATATATATGTGCATGCATGTTGAATTATCAATCATTGATGATATTGCGGAACAATCATGAATTTATTAGCATGCATATTTTAGTATTGCTAATTGAGATAATTGTATTTTTGGTACCAATTTTTATGTTAATTTCTACTTTGGTGTCAAATAAAAGCTCATCAGTATATTTGATACCATAATTTAACAAATCGTTCCACATTTGATACCGTTGTTAACTAAATTTGAAAATCATCTTCAAATTGGTATCGTATCTATTAAGTCTGTTTTAAAGTATTGCAAATTTAGTTTCATAACTTATACTAGCTGACAATACTACCTTGTATCATTTCGGTAGAATTGTCAGCTAGTATAAGATATGCACCATCAAATGTTCAAATTTTCATTTAGGTGATTTACAACCGGACCCATGAGGTTTAGTTTGTCTTACGAGGAACCCATGACATTTCAGAAGTTACAATTGGAGACCCCCTCTGGTTTAGACTATGTACCAAAACAACCATTTTTCAGCTTCAACAATCCTTACAAGAGCACCCCCTACAACTTTTGAAAAATTTATAGAAAAAACTCCTGTAAGGGGTGTCTTTGTAGTATTTAAAAGTTGGAACCGCATAAAATTTTCTGTAATTACGTTTGTAGGTCCAAGTATATATAAAATCACCTTTTTCATTTGAAGTGTAAAACTTCTAATTACTTCAATAGTACCTTATTTCTCACTTTCTTTTTACTTTGACAAATCATTCCTTTCTGAGTCTCTGTAAAAAATTTCAACAACACATCACTAAAACATTCATTACCTGAATAGTTTTGCCAACATTGATCGGTGTAGCCTCAGCAACAACAAAGTCACCTAACTGTGCGCTCTTTAGATGGCTGATGCTGAGGTGTATACCGGCAACCCTCTGCTGCCCCGACCCGAGGTGAGCTCCCATGCTCGCCAGAGCCTCTGCTACGAGCGCCGACACCCCTCCGTGCAGCACCTTATATGGCTGCACCCTCATACACATTAATTCATTAGTTGCATGCCTTAATATAGAGCTAAATGCAAAAAAACCCCTTCATTGTGTTACTTTAACTAACAAAAACCCCTCTCGATCCCTGTATTTCTTTTTCTATTATAAGAAAACTCATTTGAAATTCCTTCATAAATTAGGGAGATTTATGTTAATTGTTTGAGTGAGCATGGGGTTATTGTCAATTTTCAATGTCAATAGAGGGATTATTGATATTTTTTTAGGTTACTTTTGTATCTTTTGATGGGTGTATAAATGTCATTTTGGCTTGGGAGGTATTATTTTGCTAATTGAAAAATAACACGGGGGTTATTTGATAGTTAAAACAACAAAGGGCGATTTTTGTTAGTTAGACAAAGTACAATGGCTGTTTTTACATTTACTCCTTAATATATAGGGTAAATTACGAATACCTGAGGCAAGGTCAAATTAAAAAAATTAGAACTGAAAAGTTTTAATTTTTTCCTAAGAGTTATTTGTAACGTTTGTAATATATTATAAAATGTATAAATACCAATTTTATATATGAGATATTACAACTAACACTTAAGTTTCAAAGCTACTTATAAAATGTATAAATACCAAGTTTATGTATGAGATATTACAATTAATACTTAAGTTTCAATAAGATATTACAAATATTATAAATAATCCCTAGGTATAAATTTAAAAAAATTAAAGCATAAAAGACAAATTGTAAAATGATGATAAATTTGCAACGAATTTTCATAATATTCAAAGCATAAAATAATTTTTTATAATATGATCTTACCATGGATCAAAATTTCGTTTCGAGTGTATGTTTCGGTCAGCCAAATATTGGAAGCTTTTCGTGATTTTTCGGAAATATTTTGGAAACACTAAGGAAAAATTGTAATAAAAGTTACTAAATTTAGATAAATAACAGAATTTAAGGCAAACAAATAGTTTCGAAATTACATTTTATTTTCGTTTCGCTTGATTCAAAAACGAAAACTTTTCGATGTTTTCGAAGGAAAAGATGAAAATTTTGATCCATGGATCTTACCTCGTAATATATCCCAAATTTACACTTATACATATAAATTTAAATATCAAGGATGAACATAGGAGATACCTGACAACACTTTGAAGTGACCAGAAAGTGGCCTGAAACTCTTTGAGGTGATATGTCATCAAATTCAAAGCCAATTGTGTGAAGGGGAACATCCAATTCTTTGCTATTTGGTGTTGGTGGTGGCTGCGGCGGCGGCCCCCCGGTACCCATCGCTATTTCTTGATTAATTTAATTTAGTGTCCTCTTTCTCAACTGATGAGTAAATTAAATAATGAATGAATTGAAGAATTGACTTCTTGTTCTTTATTGTGCTACTATTATTATTTAATTATAAAAGAATTGGTTAGACGGTTAGGAGCACCAATCACCAGCTGTCATGGAAAAAGTAAAGATCTCTTGTGATAATATCCATAATTTTGTTGTTGGATCTACCGTTTATGGTAATATCCTTTTTTTTTTTGGAATATACATTATACTCGCACGTGTTAAAGGAAACTTGTATAAACTCTTTGGTTAAACTTTACTATATTTAATTCATTTGTGTTTTAAGATTCTCTACATATTCTTTTCTTATTTCGTCAGTTGTCTAACGCTGTTAATTTTTAAATGATATTTCTAAATTATCCATAAATATAAGGAGACTATGTGGTAAATCTAAAGAGTACAAGAATGTTATGTAATAAGTTTAAGAAAATGTAGGGGATTTTGTGTCAAGTTTAAAAATTATAAGAAAATTATGTGTTAAGTTTAGAAAGTACAAGTGGATTGCTCTTGTCAAGTGAATTAATAAGTGTGGGTAAATTCCACCAAGGCCAGATGGGACACGCCCTTGTAAAAAAACCGAGGAAAGTGGACCGACGAGGGTTATATGCAGAGAATTTGGATATACAAGAAGATTTGGTGCAATAAAAATTTCGCATGAGAGTTTTGTGCAGATTTTGTATAAATAATAACAGTATAATATAGAAAATAAGGAAAAGAATCACCAAAAAGCAGAAGAATAAGATTCCTAAACCTTTGGATCTTTGATTTATTAAATAATAAGAAAATAAAAATGGGAACAGAAAGTAAATTCAAAACCAAATGTAGCATTAATGAAAGGAGAAACAAGGCCATATAAAGGTATACTGAATACATTCTACTTTTAGATGTGCCGCCTGCAGACCACTTCCAATGGGTTTGGTTATTGGTCAAAATAAAAAAAAAAAAAAAAAAAAAAAAAAAAGGAGATATATAATGTCAATTTAATCCTTGTAAAATGCATAATGTTTAATTAATTCTATGTGAATTAAAAAAAAAAAAAAGTATTTTACCCCCTTGTTAAAAAATTAAATAAGCAATTTATTTCATTTAGTCGGAGAGTATAATTCACTTATCAAAATTGAGAGTGACATGAAAAGTATTTTTATAACATGAAAAGTATTTTTATAACATAAGGGGTAAAACTGCCACATTAATCATAACCCAAGGGGTAAACTGTCATATTTATCATAACACATGTGGTAAACTGTCATATTATCATAATATAGAAGGTAAAGTACCTCAAATAAAAATATCAGAAAGTTGGTGTTCGAAGAGCTATTTTTTTTTTTGTTTCTCAAGGGTTTAATTCCTTTCGAAAGTGAGTAATGTGATCTTTTTTCAAATCATTTTATAAATTGAACATTATGCATCTAACAGGGATTAAATCGGCATCAAGCTCAAACACAAAATATTAAGTTCGATAAAATTCAAACCAAACTTGAACACTACTCTGCTCAATTACACCCCAAATATCAAGCATCACCAGAATTAATTAAATCACAAAACATAAACTCTAAGAATTGAATATAAAAACAAAAGCAAAACAGGGCAACGAAGAACATAATTTATCCTCAAATAGTGAATTCGTAGCAATTCAAATCACAACCTTGGCATTCTACTAATTTTAAAAATCAACAAAGATTCCAATCCAAACTAAAAGCAGAACATCAATTAATCGAGTAAAATAGTAAATTAAAAAGAGCAAAATAAAGTCATGTCAAATAATTAATTACTGGAAATTGAGAGAAGAAAAACTAACCATTTATATGGTAATTGAATTACAGCACGACATATGAATTGGTGATGTATAAATTATATAATGTATGGAGAATTTTTAGAAAAACGTCGTCAAGCTTCACGCCTCACGGCTATCAACGTGAATCACACAGTTTGACATGTACAACATTTATTTTAGACCTAATTACAAAATACACCCCCTGAGTTTTGGTAAATTACAAATGCACCACTTAAGATTTCGATTATTTCAAAAACTTTCCATCTCACGTAAATATGTAGTTTACATGGATATTTTTTACTATTGATAAAAATCTTTTAAACTGGCAAAGAATAATCATTAATTTGGTTAAACCAAATTTTAATGGGTCGATCATATTTACACTTCGAGTATCAATTTTATATACTGCCTATCAATAAAATATTCTTAATAATAATGAAAATGAAAAATATAATTAGTCTATCATTTTTAAGTGCAATAATTCAGAATATAATTTTAATCTTGAAAATTTACAACATATAATATTATTGTAAAATAAATATTAAATACTTATATCAAAATTAAATAAAAGTGTTCTTTTAAAAATATTATGTTTTAATGAAATATGTTTGTAATTATTGAAACTTCAAGAGGTGCATCTGTAAGGTCATAAAACATCAAGGGACTAGATGTGTCAATAGCTGAGATTTAGGTAGGTTAGCCTAGGTATATGGATCTGCCCCATTATGCTTAGTCGGATTTGGATCCTGTTGGATAGGAAATTGGACCTAATTTCGTCAAAATTTGATTAAAAATTTGAATCTACATAAATCTTAGCCCTCATATTCATCTTTACAATAACAACCTGCGGAATGTTTCTTCATGCAATATAATGAATCAACATTTGCTCACAAACTTAAATTTATTTATTGCACTAAGTTTCAAAATGGAAAAAATAAAGGGTTAATTACAGGGACCTCTCCTGAGGTTTGATCAAACTCGCGCTCATTCCCCTCCAAGAATGCTAATTGCTCAGACCTTCCCTGAGGTTTGCAAAACCTTACAAAACCCTAATGGAGACTAACGGAGGTGGATGAAATGCGTGAAATTACCCTCTTGTCCTCATCAATTTTAATTACTTCGACCTCCCCTAAGGTTCACAAAACCTTACAACAATTTACATTTGCCTGTTAGTTCCCAAACTTTAATAAAATTAAATTTACACATAAAAAGAAAAGAAAAACTAACCCCACCCCAATTTATATCACATAAAAAATAAAAAAAATAGTTTATTAATTATGCAATTAATAGTAATAATAAATATGTAAATAAGATTTTATTTTTGTATTTTATAATAAAATATTATTTAATTGTATTGTATTTAAGTAAGATATAAATTTATGATTTATTGTTGAAAATATGAAACACTTATATATATATATATATATATATATATATATATATATATATATATATATATATATATATATATATATATATTTAAGTTTAAAACTGAAATAACCCATAAAATTAATTATTTACAAATACCTCATAGATAATTATTTTATAAAAGGGTATTTGAATTAGTATCTTTAAATTTTTATAAAATGCATATTTCAATACTGTATAATTTATCAACAACGTAAAAAATAATTTATTAATTATGTAAAACAAGATTTATTGTAGTATTTTATAGTAAATATTATTTAATAGTATTGGGTTTAAGTAATCAATAAATAAATTAATAATTCTTATTTTATTAAATGTGTATTTGAATGAGTATTATTTAATTTTTTTTTAAATAATTTATTTTCTTAATTATTAATATTTTAGCATTTTTGTAATGCTTTTTCTGTTCAAATTTTTCCTTATTAATCATAATTTTTATTTATTATCCTTTGTTGTTAAATTTTTTTAGAATTATGAAAAGAAATTGATATTATTGAAATTACGGTTTGGATATGGATAAATCTTAATATTTTTGCATTTTCATAATGATCTTTTTATTTATCTTTAATTTTTATTATGATTAACAATAATCTATTCACTCTTCTTTGTACTTCAATTTTAAAAACATTACGAAAAAAGATTGAAATTAATATCTACACATTATTGTTAATTTATTCATTTTACATTTTAAATTACAAATCATATAAATTTTACATGCCTTCATTGAAATAATTTGTTATATAAGAGTTACTAGTGTATTTCTCTTTGCATATATTTTACAATAAGTAAGAAAATACTTTAGAAATATTTAAAATGTTATTTTAAATATGAATATACATTAATAAAGTCATTACCCATTATATATAAATTTAACAACATTTTAATCCACAAATGTCATTTGACATTGCTATTAGATCATTTCTCATGCAACAACGTAACATTTGCTGAGAGGGGTAATATAGTCCATACAAATTTGCTACAGTAAGTCTGGGGCAAAATTGGCAATTGACCGAAAATTTTATGATGACGTAAGCAAAAATTAACGGAACACTAACGGTTGTAAGGTTTTGCAAACCTCAGGAGAGGTTTGAGTAATTAGCATTCTTGGAGGGGAATGAACGCGAGTTTGACCAAACCTCAGGAGAGGTCCCTGTAATTAACCCAAAAATAAACGATCAACTTTTTTAATTTGTGTTTTTAAGTAATTATGCGGTCGAAATTCGGACCTAATTCTTTAATTTCATCCAATTTATGATCAAAATTTGGGTTTACATAGATCTTTATCCTCAAGTTTGATATGAAATATAAAATTTCCTCAGTTCACATAATATTTATACTCATTATATTTCCATTTTTGGTCAAATTCTCATGTATAAATATTCCATAAAAGATAATACATAATTATAGTAACATTGACTCAAATTAAAACCAGTTTGGAAAGCATTCAACAATACATGATACATGGATCAAAATTTCCATCATTTCCATCGAAAACATCGAAAAGTTTCCATTTTTGAATCAGGCGAAACGAAAACAAGATGTAATTACGAAACTATTTATTTGCCTTAAACTCTATTATTTTTCTAAATTTCGTAACTTTTTTTACAAATTTTCCTTAGTGTTTCCGAAACATTTTCGAATAGTCTCGAAAAGTTTTCAATATTTGACTGACCGAAACATACATTTGAACCGAAATTTTGATCCATGACATGTATCTAAAGAAATGGACGTTTGCACATGATGGTGGTTATAGATATGGCCTAATGACAACGAACATTTCAGAAGTTTTCAATGGCATGATGAAAAGTGCTCGTGGTACGCCTATTACAGCAATTATTGATACTTCATTTTATCGTTGTGTTTATTGCTTTTAATCTAGACTTGGTATTGTTGAACATGCTCACCAAAATATTGGCCTACCAAACACCGAACCCCAAAATATATTAAGCCTCAAGGTTTAACAAATGCTCCTCCACAACACTTCGAAGGTTGGGGGTATGCATGTAACAATTTTTAATAATTCTATACGTGGGGAAAGTGGGATTTATTATGTAATCACAGGTCATCGCTTGACGACGGAAGGTAATGTTCAAACTGTGCTCATTGGCGAAAGGACATGCACATGTGGTAAGTGGGTTGCCTATCATGTTCTTGTTCCCATGTTCTTGCTTGTTTACAGTAACAAAAATGTTGATCCATTATCTTTTGTATCATCATTTTATACCGTTGAGAATTATCCGAGGACATGGAGTGGTAGATTTGAACCGTTGGAGAATGAGGCTTATTGAAATGAGTATTATGGTCCGGTGTTCAAACCAAACTCCAAGCTTGAACGGGAGCATTCACAATGAAATGGATTTTCAAACCGACAAACGGATGATTCATTGTTCTATTTGTGGGAAGGAAGGACATACGCGTTACAAATGCACGAATAATAGGACATAGTTTCATAGATATTACTGTGACTGAGATATTATTGTTGAGATATTTTTATGTATTAAACTTGTTTAAGTTTACATTGTAGTAACCGACATTGTAGTTGTGCTTACATTGTTGTGATGGTGAACTGATTGTGTTTTTTGATTGTTTTGAATATGTCGATTGTTTTGTGTTTTTGTATTAGATGTTGTGATGGTGTGTTGATGGTATGTGACTGCTTAGTTCGATATATGTTTTGCTTGAGTTAGCAAGAGAGATTATGGGATCATCTTTGCCTAGTTTATTCTAGCAACCTAACTAGAATGTATGATTTATCAACGGAATATCACTCTACTCGTATGGACGGGAAAACTTTCCAAGACCATTTTGGAAATTTTAACCGCATTATTGAGGAAATGAATACGTTTTTTCCCATCTCAGCTGATGTCAATGCTATGCAAAAACAAAGAAATCAATTGCATGTCCTCCAGTTCTTAGCAACCCTACCATCTGAATATGGGCCTCTTCGTGCTCAATTCATTACCGGGGCTGAACTTCCTATTTTGAATGATGTTTACTCTCGAGGACTGCATTTTTCTAGTTTTTAAAGTACAACTGATCAGTGAGATAGTGATCATTCCCTATACCACCTAGATAAACACTGATAGATGTTGCCCAATGTTCATAATTACAACCGTTCATTTTTCGGTTTGTAGTCTGCAAGGGGGTGCTAGATAACCAACTCATCTAAAAGCTTAAGCTATTAGAGGGAGAAATCATTTAATATATATCAGTTAACATGCACCCTCACGTGTAGGCATTATTCATTTACTCAAGCCTAATACGTGGAATTTAGAAATTCGTGGCGAAGGAATTCGAACACAAGACCTCTTTTGGCCAGGGTTTTGTATTTGCAATTGTAAAAAAAAAAAAAAAACAAGGGATCCCAATTAGAAAATCGGGTTTATCTGGGATTTTGTTGAAATAACTGATCGATCAGTTCCGATCCGCGATTCAGAAATTATACGAATATTGAAACAAATTCCAAAAATTGGAGATTATTGGATGTTATATATATATATATATATATATATATATATATATATATATATATAATATATATATATATAATACCTGTCTTCTTCTTCTCTTTTGTTTTCCTCTTCTTCTGCTGAGAGAAAAAGAAAGACACTTGAACTCTACTCTGTAGCAACTGTGATTTATACCTTTTTCTTTTTTTAAATCTTATGAAATGTGAAGCATAACCTCGATTTTTTTAACTAAAGCACAATATATATCAAACTAAGCAGTCATATATCATCAACACACCATCACAACATATAATACCAAAACGCAAAGTTCTGATCCGCGATTCAGAAATTATACGAATATTGAAACAAATTAAAAATTGGTGTATATATATATATATATATGTATATATATAATACCTGTCTTCTTCTTCTCTTTTGTTTTCCTCTTCTTCTGCGGAGAGAAGAAGAAAGACACTCGAACTCTACTCTGTAGCAACTGTGATTTATACCTTTTTCTTTTTTTAAATCTTATGAAATGTGAAGCACAACCTCGATTTTTTTAACTCAAGCACAATATATATCAAACTAAGCAGTCACATATCATCAACACACCATCACAACATATAATACCAAAACGCAAAGTTCCGATCCGCGATTCAGAAATTATACGAATATTGAAACAAATTAAAAATTGGAGGTTATATATATATATATAATACCTGTCTTCTTCTTCTCTTTTGTTTTCCTCTTCTTCTGCGGAGAGAAGAAGAAAGATACTCGAACTCTACTATGTAGCAACTGTGATTTATACCTTTTTTCTTTTTTTAAATCTTATGAAATGTGAAGCACAACCTCGGTTTTTTTAACTCAAGCACAATATATATCAAACTAAGCAGTCACATATCATCAACACACCATCACAACATATAATACCAATACGCAAAGTTCCAATCCGCGATTCAGAAACTATACGAATATTGAAATAAATTAAAAGTTGGAGGTTATATATATATATATATATATATATATATATATATATATATATATATATATATATATATATATATATATATATATATATATATATTCTCTTTTGTTTTCCTCTTCTTTTGCGGAAAGAAAAAGAAAGACACTCGAACTCTACTCTGTAGCAACTGTGATTTATACTTTTTTTCTGTTTTTAAATCTTATGAAATGTGAAGCACAACCTCGATTTTTTTAACTCAAGCACAATATATATCAAACTAAGCAGTCACATATCATCAACACACCATCACAACATATAATACCAAAACGCAAAACAATCAACATATTATCCAAAACAATCAAGAATAATCCAAAAACATAATCAATTCACCATCACAACATATATCAAACTAAGCCAATATCTTTCAAATAAGTCGAATTAACTTACAATTAGTAATTGATAGTACGATTATCCTCATATAGTTACAATCACAACTTAAACTAAAATCATTGGGACGGTGTATAGCGATTTGAGCCAACCTTCTTTGACGATTGGGGACGGGGTTATTGGGAGGCTCAGCCTGAGAACCACTCGTCATACCAACCTGATTAACACACTCAACCTGGTTCGGTGTAGAATACTCGACGTGCATATACCATGGTCATGGAACGAACTCACGGTTATGAGGTTGAGGAGGTACAAATGATGAAGCTGGAACATCTGAAGTAGCTGGAGGAGATGCATGAGTTGGGCCCTGTGGTTTTTTCCGTCGATTATGATGAGAATTCGAACTCCTTAACTCTGTATGAGGGGCATTATACGAAAATGTCGGCGATAATTGACCTGCTAGTCGCTTTTGCTCTCCAACTAAGGTTAAAGCACTTACGACGTGCTCTTGAGCTTCCGTCACCTTTTGAGCATCATGGGCGATATGAAATTCCCCAAGTAAAAGGTTGATCCGCTATAGTTCTTGAATCTATATGATGACAAAAACATATACATTAATATATATAAAAAATATTACATAGAGTCGGTTACAATGTTAGTTGTCATACCAAACCCTCATATCCACCACTGGTACCCCTGTATCCTGTGACATCCCTTTGTTGTCTTTGGTATGGGTTTGAGATCAACACCCTCGTAATATTCTTGTACCAAATCTTGTAAGCCTCTCTATAACCTATATGTTCTCCCCCTGCATTTGACATGACAATTAGAAGGTTATGTTGCTCGCACAAATTCATATAATCATTGTGCTCAATAGTCCATTCAACTTGGTTATGCCCCCAAAGGTCTACATTGTGTATATATTGGTGTTACATGGTTTTGGGATATCCTGCCACAAGCCAAATTGTCTAAGCACCCGATCTGGAAAGTGTCACTCTACTTTGTCAAAACATATTAGAGTTACCCTAGGCCTCCATATATTCTCTCCTTGTAGACAATAATGAGGCAACTCCTCAAGCTGGTATCACTGCCACTCCAATTGATTATCAATGAGCAGGTTTAGTTGGTCTTTATACACGCGTAAGGCATGAATAGGAACACGTTCTAGCAATTTCGCTGCACGCGCACCTGATTATGGTTCAAAAACATCGACTTAATCAAACTAATTTTCAAGTGCTTGATTCATAAGTAAATAATAAGTACGCGTACTTACTTGTACCAAAAAGGTCCTGAGGTATCTATTTGAGGCACATACTGAAGGTCATACTCAATATCCGGCCACATGCACTGAAATCTCTCTCATGCCCAAATCTATTTTATAGTTATCAAAATAAGTATATATACAAAATGTATTGTAATTAAATATGCTACTTAAGTGTAATTGTTGTACCTGTAATAACGCAAAACACCCACCAATCTGATTATTCTTTGGTCTAGTGGCCCAACATAACTCACGATATAAGTATGCTTAAGCTGCACTACCCTAACTAAAGATGCCAATCGTGTCCAAATTATGTAGAAAGGGAATATACTTGAAATCTACCTTATTCCCCGATAAGTTAGGCAGGACAATACCACCAATCATTGCTAGAATAAGCGCTCTCGCATAATATGACACTAATACATCAATATCATCATGGGGGTAATGATTGAAATTGCAACATCAACCATTATAATTTCAAAAATCTATCATTAAAAGCACTCAAGGGGGCATAACACCGAACAATTCGAGGCAAAGAGCTTGCCATTCCTCTGTGGAATAGTTTAGACCAAGTCCACTAACAATATCCCCTTCAATCTAGAGACCAAGTAATACTTCTACATCTTGTAAGGTAATGGTGGCCTCGCCGATGTGTAGATGGAATGTATGAGTTTCCATAGGCCACTGCTCGATCAATGTACTACCAATGTCCAATCGTACTTGATTGTCCCAATACGATATAAATTCGGCATTAATCAAATAGGGCACCAATCTACCGTCAATCGACGACCAAGGAATGGTAGAGTCTCGACGACACTTTAAGGGCCAAAGATCTTCCCCTTGCCAAATATTGGTAGACCGGTGCTAATCCTGCTGAGTGAGAACCGACGAATCAATAGGCCCAACATTTACAATATGGAATCTAACCTTCTCTTAATTTTATTTGATCATTATATGATTCTTGTATCATGTCTAATTTGTCCAGGGAACATACTGGTTAAAATGCTAGAGAAGTTGTTAGATTCCATTTTCTCTAAGCTAGGAGAGAAGTTGGTAGATTATGGAGTATACACAGTGAAGGTCAAGGACTACAAGTTTGTTTTAGAAACTCTTGGAAGAAACTTAAAATCGTTGAGTGTTAAATCATATGATATTAATGAGCAAATCAACAATGGAGAACAATCAGGTAAAAAGAAAAGAAAAAGAGAAGTTGATTAATTGATGGAGGGACGGAGGACAGAGGACGGCAGACGGCATACGGTGGCGGACAGCAAACGGCTTTGAGGACAGAGGGCGGCGGACAACTTGAATGGACTGAATCTAGAATGAATAAATTAATTCATTCCCATATTTAAGTTAGGGCACGTAATCGCAATTGATAACTGCGATTCTTCTGAAGAATCACTATTATCAATTGCGATTCTTTGCCTGATTAATTAATCGCTAATTACTATAATTAATAAAAATTTCTTTTAGTAATTGCGATTTTTATTATATTTAATTTTTTTTAATTATCAAATATGATTGATAAATCGAGATTGGTTGTTGCGATTTTTCAGTAAAATCGTTGTTGCCAACTGCGATTTTACATAAAAGGTATACTTAGGGAATACTTTTCAGTTTGAGTCATATTGGGAAATACTTTTGTGTAAAATGCCATATATGGAAAAAAATTGTACACCTCTTTCATTTTTTTCCATAATACAATATTTTCTATTGATGTATATCAGTTCAATTACTTGATGGTTCTCAAGGGCTTGCGACACAAATATGATCAGTTCAATGTTCATCTTCCCTTACCCTCACCAATGTATTTTACATTCCTTCATTTAAATTCAATATGTTATCTCTCACAATTAATAAAATCAACTAATTGTGATGTAATTTTTTCATCTTCAACGGGCTAAACAACCGCGTCTTTCATTTGCTAGAAGTATGTCTTGTACTTCTCATTGTTTTGAGTTAATCCATGTTGACATTTGGGGTCTATTCACTATACCTTCCAAAAATGAATCTCGTTTCTTTTAAACTACTATTGATGATTATTCAAGGTGTACTTGGACTTATCTAATGAAACATAAATAAAAAACTTTTAACATGTTGATTCATTTTTTCAATCAAATCAATTGTCAACATAAAAGAACGATTTTCATATCAATTTTGGTAGTGGAAATATTTTTCTTCCTCAACTTCAAACTATTCATTCAAACAATGGTTCTGAATTTCTTTCAAATAAATTTCAAACATGGTTTCATGACCGTGGAATTATTCATCAACGTAGTTGCATTGCGATTCTCCAACAAAATTGCGTTGTAGAATATAAACATCGACATCTTCTTGTTGTTGCTAGAACTTTACGCTTCCAGGGAACTTGCCTCTTTCTTTCTGAGGTGAATCTATTCTCACTGCTATTTATCTTATCAATAACCTTTCAATTTCAATCCTTAAGTATAAATCATGTCATGAAGTTTTACTTGGAACCATTCCATCATTTTCATATGTTCGAGTCTTCGGATGTTTATGTTTTGCTACAAATATTAATATTAATCATAAAATTGATGAACGAGCCAAACTTGACATCTTTGTTGGTTATCCATATGGTCAAAAGGGTTACCGCATATATGGTTTCAAAACTCATCAAATTTATGTTTCTCTTAATGTCATATTCCACAAGTCGACATTTCCATATCATGATCTTCTATCTTCATCATTAAAGAATGTAATTACCATCACTTCGAACGATGATGATGGAATTTTTTACTACGTCACAGCTCCAATTAGTCCCACAAAGACTAGTTCTAGTGAGTCTATCTATCCGAGTACGGTTGATTATTCAAATAATTCTCCAACAGTTTCTACATCTTCTCAGGTTGATAACTCAATCAATTCTCAACCTCTTTCCGAGGGCAACAGAGGGCGTCAGACTCAACTTCATCCAACAATTCCCCCTTTTTTTATGATGACAAAACATTCAACTAAAAACGTCTTCTAAGTCTTCAGTTTGGTCTTCACTCAAAGATGAAAATCACTTGGCTGAAGAAGAATATACAATTATCTTCTGATTTAAACTTTGCTTTTCAGTTGTATCCTTCTTTGAATTGTAAGTTGCCTTCTTCTCATCTTCTTCTCTCTTTTCTTCTCCTTATTATTCCAATAACGGAGATGTTGCTTAGATGCATAACTTTTTCTCATTTTGAAGAGTTAGAAGCGATTATTTGTTGAATCCCTTTAATTCGTTCGAAATTATATAAACACCTTTTAAATCATATTTGAAAGTCGGGTTGAAATAATAAATGAACAAATTAATAACTGCATTGATGTGCTATATAAAAAAAAATACGAATAAAATAATATAGAAACTAATTTCATATACTCATTAGTTAAAATAAAATACTTTAAATAAGTATACAAACTATTATATGAGAATGTATAATATATTTATATTCTCAAATTTACATTTAGCCAAAGGAGTTGATCTTAGTTTGCTTTTTTGGCTGTATCTCAAGAGATATTCCTTAATTTAAAATTAGAAGTATTATGAAACTAATGAATAAATATATATTTTTTAATAAATTCAACCTTTATGAATGATAATTCATTTTTGGCACCATAAACTAGCCATTTTTTTAAATTTTGGTACCATTGTGTCAATTTTGACTGGCCTTTTCAATTTTGGTACTTCTGTCAGTTGACTTAACGGTCAAATGACGAAAGTGTCAAAATTGAAAACGACAGTCAGAATTGGTACCAAAATTGATACCATGGTACCAAAATTAAAAAACGCCTAGTTCTATGGTACCAAAAATGAAGTTTTGCCAATTAGCTTACCTCTCTTGTACTATTTAAACTTTTATGTACCCCCTTGTATTATTTAAACTTTCACTTACCTTCCTTCTACTATTGAAATCTTCACTTCCTCCCCTCCCCTCCCCACTAAAATAACGGTTAACTTAATATTCTCTATTAAAATTAACGAAGCTTACGTGAGTACCATTTTAACTCATCCAACGGGATGATGTGAGTTCTGCACTTTTCTTTCTTGAAGGCTTTAACGAGAAAGATTTGTTATTTGATTGCACCACAAATGACGATAAATCACTAACGAGGTTGTTTTGGGCATTTGGCTGTTCAATGACTGAGTATAAGTTATTTGGTGATGTACTTATATTTGAGAGTACCTATAAGACAAACATTTTTCGATTTACATTGTTGTTTAATTTCTCCCGTGTAAACAATCATATGAGCACCTTGTTGTAAAATATGTTTAAAACAATCTGTGTATATAAAATATTATAGAATATTTTATATTTCTAAGTACTATAGTGAATTATTCTCACAGAATAAATATTTATAAAATATTATAAAATACTTTATATTATAAAACTATAGTAAATTATTCCAACAGAATAATTATTTATAATTAACTCTAATTATAAAACTTAGTATAGTTTATTCTCACAGAACAAACAAAATCAGAATTTAATAACAGTGCACTTACTGAAATAATTTTGAAACGTACAATCGACCGAGGCTTGCAAATGCAATATACTTAAGACAATATTTCTGGGCTGTCAAAGGTGCAACAATTCGTCCCAGTGGTCTCCCAAGATACAGCGGTCGGATACTTGTTTCTTTGCACTAAGAACAAGTCCACAGCGAACTTTAACAAATAGAATATTTAATTACTTGAGAAGAGAAGAATATAGAGAGAGGAGGATAGGATTCTGCTTTAGGTTGCTAGAAAACGGGATAAGAGAATTGGCCAGATTCTCCCCCTATTTATAGCAGCAGAAGAGGTGTTTCTGGAGGGATATGACCATTCGGATTAAACCAGTAGAGATGGTTCGGTCCGAATGGGTGCAAATCGGTTCGATTCAAACCGAACCGTTGCCACAATTCAAAAAAGCGTGCGGATTTTTTTCGCGGATCTTTTCAGAGACGGGTCAACTACGCGGATCTCGTTCGGGTCAACCGGATCTACTCGGATCTGATTTTTATATGGATTTAGAAATTAGGCATTTTAATTATGGGCTAAAAAATTAATTAAATTTTGTCCAAAAAGAATAATGTTATGTTGAAGCCCAATCTCAATCCAAATCCAAACCCGTCGGTCGGACGGCCGGCGGCGGCGGCGCGCGCGTGTGGGAAACCATTGTTATCCACGTCTTCTCCCCTCATAAAACTTGGTATCCCCAAGGGGCCCTCCCCTTATACATTTTTTTGCATTATAAATGACAAAAGATTTCTCAATTTCCTCCATGTGGGATGAAGGCATTTTTCCTTCTCTAAGCTTCATTCATTTCTTATTTTATGGGTTTAATTCCAATTGGGCTCAATCCAATTGGGTTAATACCCTAAAATCCAACACACCTAGGTATTTGGATTTGTCATATTGTACAATGAGATCATACTTGATTGTTGGAGAATTTAATTCAATGAAATTATGAGAAGATAAACTACTCCATTATCAATCCATACTAATCAGGATCCAACAAAGTTATGGGATATATATGATGGAAAGAGGAGGGTGGGGAGGGGGGGATAGAGGAGGCCTGGACTGAGGCTTTTGATACTTAAGGTTTTATAATATGCTGCTTTGGAATTTAGGAATTTTATATTTTGAATGGGAAAATTCTTGACTAAAATAGGTCTAAGAAAATATTTTTAAATCTTGTGATTGAAAATGTACGTCATTACTTTTGATGATGTCATGATCTCAAAGTGAAAGTTGTTGTGTATTTACAACAATAATATCTAGGAAAATTTCGTAGACTTAGTTTAGTCATGAATGTCCCAAGTTTGGAGAAGAGTGATGCATGTCAAAACGCACAACTAAAGTGGACGAAAAGATGAAGGACCGTGAATTACTCAATCAGTGGTGGCGGACTCACTTGACGCAACCAAGCCACTCAATTGTAAAGGAGGAATCACTCACCCCATAAAACAAGAATATTTGCAAACAAGTATCACATAATAAATTCACCCTCCCAAGTAAATGTACAATCTCACACAAACTTTGAATTTATATATTTATCAACATATGACATCAAAGTGTAATAGAGGATCATTCCTCATTTTCAACCGTCTAGGTTGTTGGATGTTGGAGTTTGATCTGCTTTTTATTACATGTTGAATGTTACACCACATAAAAGAATATGTAGGATTAGTTTTCCTATGTTTCATCTCTTTACTTTCTATTCTTTACAAGAGTTTAGGTTCATTTGAATTGGTATTGAACCATAACAAAATAATATTACACTTCGAAAAAGTTTGGATCCAGCAAAACATCGATTTTGAACCATATATCCAAATTCAATGGAATTTTAAACTTACAAAAACCATTGATTGGAACTAATCACTTTTTCTTCTTAGTAATAATTATTAATTTGATATTTACCATCCACTTTACGCTATCAAATTCCAACATCCAACAACCTAGCTAGACATCTTTGTAGAATCAATCATCTCACGTGCCCTGCTACACTTCACTCCATAATCTCTGAAAGTCCCTATTAATTTTCTAAAATTTAAACTTAGTATGCATTTTATTTCTTAAAACTCGAACATACAACTTTTTCAAATACACGAACATCAAGGACATGATAAAATAATCTAGACCATTTATAGCAATTTGTTGACCAGTACATAGACAATTAAACTCGAATCGCTATATATCAACGATTTTTTTCTTCTGTTACAGGCAATTTCAACACAAAATGCAGTCTATAACTTTGCGTACTTCTTGAGATTTTCAAGAGCACCCTTTGCAGATTCTGGTATGGGTAAGTTGCAAAGAAGAGTAACTCTCGAGGATGCAATCAATGTTTTAATCTCAGGCCTCGATGGATCACATTTGGAGAGGCGTACCTCCCAAACCTGCACAAAATTTCCTTAACATTTTAATTAATTATAGCAACCAAAATGCATATAATCCCTAGCTTGTGTATAATCTATATGTGCATGATTATTCCAAATTTAGTGTCATGACTTATACTAGCTGACAAAACTACTATATATCATTTTGGGCTGGCAAAATAACATTTCGGCAGAATTGTCAGCTAGTATAAGATATGCACCATCAAATGTCCAGACTTCCATTTAGGTGATTTACAACCGGACCCATGAGGTTTAATCGTCTTACGAGGAATCCCCTAACATTTCAGAAATTACAATTGGAGACCTCCTCTGGTTTAGACTATGTACCAATCCTTATAAGAGCACCCAACAACTTCTGAAAATATTTATTAAAAAAAAATCCATGTAAGGGGTGTCTTTTTAATATTTGGAACCGCATAAAATTTTATGTAATTACGATAAACCTCAAGAGGTCCGAGGATATATAAAATCACCCTTTTCATTTTAAGTGTAACACTTCTAATTACTTCATAGTACCTTACTTTTACGATAAACCTCAAGAGGTCCGAGTATATATAAAATCACCCTTTTCATTTTAAGTGTTAGCACTTCTAATTACTTCATAGGACCTTACTTTCTCACTTTCTTTTTACTTTGACAAATCATTCTTTTTCTGAGTCTGTGTAGAAATTTTCAACAACACATCACTAAAACATTCATTACCTGAATGGTTTTGCCAACATTGATCGGTGTAGTCTCAGCAACAACAAAGTCACCTAACTGTGCGCTCTTTAGATGGCTGATGCTGAGGTGTATTCCGGCAACCCTCTGCTGCCCCGACGCGAGGTAAGCTCCCATGCTCGCCAGAGCCTCTGCTACGAGCGCCGACACCCCTCCGTGCAGCACATTAAATGGCTGCACCCTCATACACATATTAATTCATTAGTTGCAACTTGCATGCCTTAATATAGAGCTAAATGCAGAAACACCCTCCCATGTGTTATTTTAACTAACAAAAACCCCCTAGCCTGTATTCTTTTTCATTATAGAAAAACATATTTGAAATTCCTTCCCATGTGTTATTTTAACTAACAAAAACCCCCTAGCTAGCCTGTATTCTTTTTCATTATAAAAAAACATATTTGAAATTCCTTCATAAGTTAGGGAGATTTTTTGTTAATTGTTTGAGTGAACACGGGGTTATTGTCAATTTTCAAAGTCAATAGAGAGGTTATTGATATTTTTTTAGATTAGTTTTGTATCATTTGGTGGAGGTATAAATGTCATTTTGGCTTGGGAGGGATTATTTTACAAATAGAAAAATAACACATGGTTTTTCTGTTAGTTAAAATAACAAAGGGTGATTTTTGTTAGTCAGACAAAGTACAACAGGTGTTTTTGCATTTCACTCCTTAATATATAGGGTAAATTACGGATACCCTGTGGCAAGGTCAAATTAGAAAAATTAAAACTGAAAAGTTTTTTCCTATGGATTATTTGTAATGTTTGTAATATCTTATAAAATGTATAAATACCAATTTTATATTTGAAATATTACAGGTAATACTCAAGTTTCAAAGCTATATAAAATATTACAAACATTATAAATAACCCATAGAGTATTTAAAAAATTCATGTATAAATGACTAATTATAAGATGGTGATAAATTTGAAACAATTCGTAATAATAAGTCAATAGTTTTTTATAATATGATTTTACCTCATAAAATATTCCTAATTTACCCTTATATGTATATACATATAAATATCAAGAATGAACATAGGAGATACCTGACAACACTTTGAAGTGACCAGAAAGTGGCCTGAAACTCTTTGAGGTGATATGTCATCAAATTCAAAGCCAATTGTGTGAAGGGGAACATCCAATTCTTTGCTCCTTGGTGGTGGCGGCGGCGGCGGCCCCCCGGTATCCATGGCTATTTCTTGATTAATTTAATTTAATGTCCTCTTTCTCAACTGAGGAGTTAATTAAATTATGAATGAATAAAAGAATTGGTTAGACGGTTAGGAGTATACCGTTTATGGTAACATCCTTTTTTTTTTTGGAATATATATTATTCTCGCACGAATTATTTCTAAATATAAGGAGATTATGTGCTAAATCTGGAGAGTACAAAAATGTTATGAACTAAGTTTAAGAAAATTTAGAGAATTTGTGTTAAGTTTAAAAATTATAAGGAAATTATGTGTTAAGTTTAGAAAGTACAAGAGGAATGCTCTTGTCAAGTGAATTAATAAGTGTGGGCCGGGTAAGGCTGAACAAATTAGACTAAATACAAGAAAAATCCCACTAAGGCCAGATGGAACACGTGCTTGTAAAAAACTGAGGAAAGTGGACCGACGAGGGTTATATATAGAGAATTTGAATATACGAGAAGATTTGGTGCAATAAAAATTTCGCATGATAGTTTTGTGCAGAATTTGTATAAATAGTAATAGTATAATTTAGAAAATAAGGAAAAAAATCATCAAAAAGCAGAAGAATAAGATTTCTAAACCTTTGGATCTTGGATTTAATAAATAAGAAAATAAAAATGGGAACGGAAATTAAATTCAAAACCAAATGTAGCATTAATGAAAGGAGAAACAAGGCCACATAAAGGTATACATTCTACTTATAGATATGCCGGCTGCAGGACCACTTCCAATGGGTTTGGTTATTGCTCAAAATCACAAAAATTAAACGAGATATATAATGTCAATTTAACCCTTCGTAAAATGCATAATATTTAATTAATTTTTTGTGGTTTAGAAAAGAGCATTTTACCCCCTTATAAAAAAAATTAAAGCAATAATTTATTTCATTTAATCCGAAAGTATAATTCACTTGCTGAAATTGAGAGTGACATGAAAAGTATTTTTGTAACATAATGGGTAAACTGCCACATTAATCATAACACAAATGGTAAACTGCCATATTTATCATAACATATGTGATAAACGGTCTCACTATCATAATATAGGTGGTAAAGTACCACAAATACAAATATCAAAGAGTTGGTGTTCGAAGAGCTATTGGTTGTATTCGAAAGTAAAACTTTTAAAAGATTATTAAGGGGTAATGTACTCCTTTCCAAATCGCAAAGGGTAAATTGAATATTATGCATCTAATAGGGGTTAAATTGGCATCAAGCTCAAACAAAAAATATGAAGTTCGATAAAATTCAAACCAAACTTGAATACTAATCGGCTCAATTACACCCCTAATCTGAAGCATCACCAGAATTAATTAAATCACAAAACATAAACTCTAAGAATTGAATATAAACACAAAAGCAAATTAAACAGGGCAACGAAGAACATAATTTATCCTCAAATAGTGAATTCGTAGCAATTCAAATCACAACCTTGGCATTCTACTAATTATAAAAATCAACAAAGATTCCAATCCAAATCCAAACTAAAAGCAGAACATCAATTAATCGAGTAAATTAAATAGAGCAAAATAAAGTCATGTCAAATAATTAATTACTGGAAATTGAGAGAAGAAAAACTAACCATTTATCTGGTAATTGAATTACAGCACGACATATGAATGGGTGATGTATAAATTATATAATGTATGGACAATTTAGAAAAACGTCGTCAAGCTTCACGCCTCACGGCTATCAACGTGAATCACACAGTTTTACATGTACAACATTTATTTTAGACCTAATTACAAAATACACCCCCTGGGTTTTGGTAAATTACAAATACACCACTTAAGATTTCGATTATTTCAAAAACTTTCGATCTCACGTAAATATCTAGTTTACATGGATATTTTTTACTATTGATAGAAATCTTTTAAACTGGCAAATAATAATCATTAATTTGGTTAAATCAAATTTTAATGGGTCAATCATATTTACACTTTGAGTATCAACTTTAAATACCTATCAATTAAATATTGTTAATAAATGAAAATGAAATATATAATTAGTTTATCATTTTTAAGTTCAATAATTCAAAATATAATTTTAATCTATTGTAAAATAAATATAAAATAATTATATCAAAATTAAATAAAAGTGTTCTTTTAAAAATATTATTTTTTAATGAAATATGTTTGTAATTATTGAAACTTCAAGAGGTGCATCTGTAAGGTCATAAAACATCAGGGGAGTAAATGTGTAATTACGGCTGTCAATAGCTGAGATTTAGGTAGGTTAGCCTAGGTATATGGATCTGCCCCATTATGCTTAGTCGGATTTGGATCTTGTTGGATAGGAAATCGGACCTAATTTCGTCAAAATTTATGATTAAAATTTGGATCTACATAAATCTTAGCCCTCAGATTCATCTTTACAATAACAACCTACGGAATGTTTATTCATGCAATATAAATTAATCAACATTGCTCACAAACTTAAATTTATTTATTGTACTAAGTTTCAAAATGGCAAAAATAAACGTTAAAACTTTTTTAATATGTGTTTTTAAGTAATTATGCGATCGAAATTCGGACCTAATTCTTTCATCCAATTTATGATCAAAATTTGGGTTTACATAGATCTTTATCCTCAAGTTTGATATGAAATATACAATTTCCTCGGTTCACATAATATTTATACTCATTATATTTCCATTTTTGCTCAAATTCTCATGTATATATATTCCATAAAGATAATACATAATTATAATAACATTGACTCAAATTAAAACCAGTTTGGAAAGTATTAAACAATACATGTATCATGGATCAAAATTTCGTTTCGAGTGTATGTTTCGGTCAGCCAAATATTGGAAACTTTTCGTGATTTTTCGGAAATGTTTCGGAAACACTAAGGAAAAATTGTAATAAAAGTTACTAAATTTAGATAAATAACAGAATTTAAGGCAAACAAATAGTTTCGAAGTTACATCTTATTTTCGTTTCGCTTGATTCAAAATGGAAACTTTTCAATGTTTTCGAAGGAAAAGATGGAAATTTCGATCCATAACATGTATGATGTATATATATTTCATAGAAGAGAATATATATAATTATTGTAACATTCTCTCGAATTAAAACCTTGTTGACTAACAAAAAATCCTAATTAAATTATTTCCAAAATTATAAAGATGTAGAGACACTATATAAGCACCAGTTGTGTACCTTCATCTCTTCATCAAAAGTTTATACTCATATATTCCCAGTTATTAAATTTAAACATGGCAAACACTAGGGTCTTGAAGTTATTCATCATTACATTTTTCATGCTCTTATCAGGTCAATTTAACTCTTTTATTTATTATAATTATTTTGTTCATTATGGTTTGGCTCTGAATTTAGGAATTCGAGTTTTTGACTAATAATATTTTATAATCAATTAAATAATGAGAGAATTTCACTTTCTGTATCACAGGTAACTTTACTTTAAGGTTATAGTACCATAACTTTTAAAACACATACATTTGATACCACATATTAATTTTACTCGACACGTTTGATACTTCTGTCAATTTTTGGACGAAAAATTCAATATTTTGAATGGAAAGTTGAATGGAAAATTTGCATAATTTGTCCAATAGTTATAGGTTGCTGCCAAAGTTTGTCCCATATATTTTTTGACCGATAAATTTACCCCAAAGTTCACAAGTTTCATAAATTTTATATATTTATAATAATTAAATTTCTTAATCTAATTGGATTATATATATAATATATATAAACTAAATAATATTTCATATAAAATCTAATAAAATATAAACTAAATTTATTAGAAATTTTTAATTTTGAAAAATAATCTTTTAAACTAATTAGATTATATAATAAATATAAATTAAATAATATATTACATAAAATTTGAAAAATAATAATTATTATATTTAATAAATTAACAAATTCTTTTAAAATAATTAGGTAGGGTTTTTTTGTTTGTAATTTTTATTCTTTAATTATAATAAAATTAATCATCAGAATTATTATTATTTATATAATTTTAAAAATATTTTTTCAGGTTTTATAATAAATATTATTTAATTTTTATATATTATTATCTAATTAGTTTAAAAGAGTTTTTTTCAGTTTAAAAATTTTAAATATTTTAATTGATATTTATTTTTCAAATTTTAGAAAAACTAATATTTAATTTTTATTTGTTATATGTAAAATCTAATTAGCTAAAAAATTTTTGATATTTTTTTTTGAATTTTATATAAAATATTACTTAGTTTATATATATTATATATAAAATTCAATTAGTGTAAGAGATTTAATAATTATAATATATAAAATTTATAAATATGATTTATAAATAATTATATTTGTAATTATATTTGTAAATACGATATATATATATATATATATGTGTGTGTGCGCGCGCGCGGGCATGTTACAAATTCACATGTTTCGTGATTTTTCGGAAATTGGAGTAAAATTTTGTGTTATTTCTTGTCTGGGTTATAAAGGGAAGCAACGTTTAACTCAATATGTTATCTTTTGTTATGTAAAACTAATGTAATAGCACAACTAGATAATATTTTATTAATTTTTTTTTGCATTCAACAAAGTTTTATCGTCAACTCAATATATTCTGTTTTTATCTTCACGTGCCACACAAAAACTATATTGAACGTAATAGTTGAAAAATATCTAATCAACTTTATATAATTTGGTCCCGATTCTTTATTTCTGGATTTGTTTCTTGAATTATTGTGGCTTATATTTTATCATCATATTCCTAATTAAGTGATAACAATCTAACACAATTCCCTTCATGTTTACTCGTTTAGGTATTGATCTTGTTACAGTCGATGCAACGTTGACATGTTGTTTTGATAACCATATCGATCGTTGCATTCCCGGGATCGACAATCAAAAATGTGATGCAATGTGTAAGGAAAGTTGTCCTAAAGGAGGCTTCTGCAAAGTTTTCAATCAGCCGCCTCCTAACCATTTTTGCCATTGCTATTGTTGATTCTGTGATGTTATTTTGGTTATTTTGGAGAGAATATAATTATTATTTACGAGTAAGAGAGGCAGCAATTATTAGGAGGATGTAATAGCATTATTACACATGAATTATAAATTTATATATACATATATATGCCCCTTAGTACTTATGAAACCATATTCCTCTTTATTATGTTCATAATTTTTTCTTTGAATTTGTTATTGAAGAAATTAATACAATTATTTAAAAATTTTGATCACACAAAAATGAAATAAATTTGAACAATTAATGAATTTAGAAAGAAAAAAAAATGTTTCATTTCAAATAGACTGACTCATAATGACCCACTTAAACAAGGAAAAATCTTCTAGCCCAGGTCTAGGAAATTATTCCTAGACTTTTGTGGTTGAAAATAAATCACACTATTACTTGATATGATGTCATGCTTTTTAAGTAAATAGTGCGGTGTATTTACAATCACAAAGTCTAGAAAAAATTTCTAAACCCGATCTAATAATAAAAATTGTTCACTTAAACAAGATCGTAATGACCCCATAAATCAACTACTAACCTAACCTGATACTATCCAACCTAATTAGTATTTAGATAGAAGCGGCGCTGCTAGACAACTAGACAAAAGGGGTGAGACTGTTAAAAGTCTCATTTATGTTTTATTAATTATTTGTATTTCTAATTTTTTTTAAACAATAGATTCGTTTTAAACCAAATGTATATTCTATAATAATAATGAAAAAAAAAACCCCATGAATCATATATAACCTAACCTGATACTATCTATTTATCAAAAAAAAAAACCTGATACTATCTTACCTAATTAATATTTAGATAGAAACTGCGCGCTAGTCAACTAGACAAAAGGCGTGAGACTGCTAAAAGTCTCATTTATGTTTTATTAATTATTTGTATATCTAATTTTTTTTAATCAATAGATTAGTTTTAACTCAAATGTATATTGTATAATAATAATAATAATAATAATAATAATAATAATAAACCTCATAAATCATATATAACATAACCTAATACTATCCAACTTAATTAGTATTTAGATCAATGTTTTAAAAACCGGATCGGACATCGAACCGGAAGTGTTACTGGTTACTGGTTAGATCGATTTAACCGGTTTAATCACTGGTTCAACCGGTATGACGTCATTACAAAATAATAATTTAATTTAAATTTTAAACCTTTTCTAAACCTTGTTTAAGTTGTAAATCAACTTTTTCACAATCACAATAACATAATATCAAAACAATAATTCAAACTTTGATAAACACGAAAATAATTATTTTACTAATCACCCATAGAAAAAATATTGGAGGAATTTTTTCACCTAAATTCTTTCATAAAAGAACATGAAAATACTTGAAGTTGGGAAAAAAATAGTCTTCTTTTGTTATTGATGCTCAAAATCGTATGAAAGATTGAATTTCCTCTTGATTTAAAGTGAAAACTTAAAAAAGGCGTGAGGAATTGTTGGATTGATATTCTAATTTCTAAGCGGTTGTAAAAAAAAAAACCTATTTTTTACATTTTTTTTAAATAAGTGAACCAGTGGTTTAGCCGGTTCACTGGTTCATTGATTTTACCGGTTTTTAATCGGTTTTTGCCGGTTCGAACTGGGCAGGAAGAGAAGTGGTTTTTGAGGGCTGACCGGACCGGATTGGCAACCGGTTACTGGTTAAACCGATCGAACCGACCGGTCCGGTCCGGTTTTTAAAACACTGATTTAGATAGAAGCGGCGCGCTAGACAACTAGACAAAAGGGGTGAGACTGTTGAAAGTCTCATTTATGTTTTATTAATTATTTTTATATCTAATTTTTATAAACAATAGATTCGTTCTAACCCAAATGTATATTGTATAATAATAATAATAATAATAATAATAATAATAATAATAATGATGATGATGATGATGATGATGATGATGATGATAATTGTTGCGGGTATACACCTAAGGATCCACAATTTACCAATGATCCGAGTAGCTCCACTTCTACAAATGGATTAATGGGCGTTTGGGTTGTACAAATTAAAACAGACAAAGACTTGTCGGGGTGACCAAACGGATCGAGTCTCCCTCAATGCTTAAGTCGACAAACAATATTGTAACTTGAAAGAATAAAATAGGGATCACTTTTATTTTATTCTCGAGTACATATCCTTAACATATCAAATCGACCTAACTCCATAGTAATTTGAGATATTAATTTCGAATTACTAATCATTGTAACCGGGTCAAATCGACCATATTTATAATTGGACAAAAAGATCTAATATATCTGGCCGGACTCGGATCGCATCGCATTCTGATTGAATCCAGCCCAAAATTGTGATGCGATAAGTCAAGTCAAATTGAGGAGAGGCTTTGGAAAGAAAGAACAAATAACTAGTTAAAACTCATCAACTCCTCATTCAGATTCATCCATACGCGGAATTCGAGAAGTATAAATATAACCTTGAATTCCTCATTATATTCCCCGCTGCAGTTATTTAAACCCTACATGGATATAGATTTACACATTGATTGATTTTTTGTATATAAAATTCTTATTTTTTGGGGATTTTTTTTTTAAAATAAATGGGTACTCCAGCGTTTCCCAATCTCGAAAATCACTGCAGTGTTGACGATTGCCGCCTCATTGAGTTCTTGCTTTTCACCTACGATTGATTTCTTAAGGTATATTTACAATATTTTATTTGTATTTCATACTATTAATTTTGTAGCATTAGAAAAATCAAATATTTCAAAAAGGGAAAAAAACTTTTTCTTTCCTAAGGGCATCTCCAATTATAGGGGTAAGGCTCGGGTTTGTTATAGATCACTTAATTTTTATTTTTTAATTTACAGATTTTTTGTTATTATTATTTATTTGAACTCTTGTTTAACATTTAATTAAATTTCATTTATATACTTTAATTGGAATAACATTCATTATTTTATTTTTTTAACAATCATTGAGGAACAATCAATGCAATATTACATTTTTTTTTTTACATAAAGTACATGACCATTTTCTCATCATTGTGAATAATATTATTTTGTGTATGAAATTATGCAAATCAATTACCATATAAACATCAAGTTACAACAATATAACCCAAATGTACAAGCCAAAACTTTGAAGAGATGAACCTTTAATTTTGTTGTCTTGTTTTGAAAGTATGTATTGTTGAGGGATACTTGAGATTTATATTTTTGACATTGATCTTAATTTTTATGACATTTTGATTATTTGCATGAAAAATGAAAATTTATATTGACAAAATTGATAATTTTTTAATTATAATTGTATTTTAGATAATCTAAAATATATATATATATATATATATATATATATATATATATATATATATATATATATATATATATATATATATATATAATATAATAATAAAGTCACATCGGTTATACTGATCGAACCACCGATCGAACCAATAACTAGTAGGACTTTCGGTTCAATGATCGGTCCGATTTTAAAAACACTGACCCCAACCCCTAGGATTAGAGATGCCCTAAAAATTATTCATATTTGAAGTTCTTGTTAGATAATTTTGAGTTTAAAATAACAACGAGATATTATTGGTAATAGAAATTTTTTCATTGGATCTACATTAGGTGTTTTTGTAAATTATGAGGAAAAAACACTTTTGACATCAATTTTTTTTTCAAATTACACATCTGATACCAATCTTTCTAAAAACGCAGCTTTTGTTAAAAAATTGACGACTGATAACTCTGTGAAAATAGAGTTATTGCGTATACTTTTAGGCTTAAATAAATATTTTTCAAGAATAATTGTGAGTCGTTTGAGATTTTATTGCATATTTCACTTTTTAGAGTCGATTCACGAATTTAATCTAGTTTTGAGAATAATCTTTGATTTTTGGCACTAATTCGCTTTATTTTCTTGTAGGAGATGAAATGGGTCAATAAAGTTTGTAATCAATCGAAAAGGAGAAATTTCAAATCTTGAAGGTACAAAAGAATGCAAATGCATGAGACCAGGGGCTGAAAGTGCAATTAGAGTCCAAGTTTTATGTTTTTGCAAGGAATGAGCGGCAGGCTGATGCGTGAGTTAATGGGCAGCGGCCCATTTGGAAATTTCAAGATTAAAAAGAATCCTACTTCACGTAGGATTCAAAGGAAAAAATCTGAAAAAGAAGAAATAAAAAGGCGACAAGGATCAGAAAAAACACAACACACCATATTAGAGAAAAAGAGAAGACACGCAAGATCAAGGAGAACAAGCGCATATCACACTTTTTGCTATTTTTCGTATTCATTTATTAGAGAAGACTATGAACTCCTCTTTTATTGTTTATTTCGTTAATTTTAGCATGAACTAATTTCTTTTAGTCTAGGGTTTTTACGGATCCATGTTATGCGAATAATGTTCTAGTTTCTTTTCTAGTTTTAATTTAGTGATTTTCGATTTTGATTATCGATATTCGTTTATCTAATTTTGTGCTAATTTACTGTCAAATTGACTGACCACCTATTTGATTGTTTACTTTTCTTGATGGAACCTGGGAAGGGAATATTAAGAATAGAAGAAGGAATTAGATAGTGGGTTGCTTGTTAGTATAGGAATATACCCAACACGCCCATATCCAAATTAGGTCATATAATTCATGCATGTTATTAATTCTACTAACTTAGGAATAAGAATAGTAAGTTAATTGCATAGGTTCTTAGGTGATTCGGAAGACACTTAAGGATAAAAGTGAACCCTAGGATAGCGAATAAGAATCACTAGTTAAGATTAGGGAGTTAATTAACATTATGAGCATAACATTGGTGAAGTTTAACTCTAGACCCTTTTCTCATTGATTGTCTTCTTAAGCACTTTAATCATTATCTTAGATTAATTATTTTTATTTTAGTTTTTAGTAGTTAGTTAATCAACAAACAAACATCAATTTATTTTAGCTGAATTAGAATAAGAATTAAGGTAGAGAATTTGGTAGATATTAGTTTCAAGTCCTCGTGGGTTCGACACTCAACTTACTCTTTATTACTTTTGCGATACGTGCACTTGCGTTTATTTGTGTGTGTAAAATCCGCAACAAGTTTTTGGCGCCGTTGCCGGGGACTTTGATAATTGATAATTTACCAAGTTTCAACTTTTATTTTTGTTTTAATTCGATTTATTTTTATAGTTCAAAATTTCTCCTTGTAGGTACTCATACCTAGTTTATGCGCAGTGATAAAAAAGCTGAATTAGTAGCTTTTGATCCAGAGATCGAGAGGACTTTCAGACAACGAAGAGCGCTAAACAAGAATCAAGGAAAAGCTGGTCTAATGGAGAATACACAGAATGAAAATCAGGTGAATCAACAGTTAGCCAATGCCGAAATCGAAAGACCCATTAATGAATACATAACACCAATCTTGGGTGTTCTAGATTCAAGCATTGTCAGACCAGAGATTGAAGCAGATCACTTTGAAGTGAAACCGGTAATGCTGAATCTGATCAATTCCTCTGCTATATTTTCGGGGTTGGCTATGGAAGATCCTCACGCCCATTTGAAGAGCTTTATGGAAATTTGCGATTCATTCAAATTGAATGGGGTTACAGCTGATCAACTACGAATGAAACTTTTCTCCTTTTCCTTAAGGGATCGAGCTCGAGTCTGGCTAAACTCAATGCCACCTAACTCCATCATATCTTGGACTGATTTGACTGAAAAATTCCTAAGGAAATATTTTCCACCCACCAAGAGTGCGAAAGTTCGAATGGAAATTCACTCATTCCAACAAATAGAGGGAGAGTCACTCTACGATGCATGGGAAAGGTTCAAGGGGCTAATGACACAGTGTCCACAACATGGAATTCCTGGTTGGGAACTGATACATATCTTCTACACTGGACTAGGGGGACAAATCAGAACCATTCTTGATGCAGCAGCAGGAGGGACATTTTTGGGGAAGACATATACAGATGCCTACGATGTATTAGAAAGAATGACTTACAACAATTACCAATGGGCATCGGAACGCTCATCAGTGAAACTTGCACCGGGAAAATTTGAGTTAGATACAATGACAGCAGTGCAAGCACAATTAGCAGTTTTATCCAAGAAGATTGATGGTTTAAGTATGAGTAAACCTGGAGCTAACTCGTTTCAAGCTCAACCAGTCAATATGATTCTCAACTCAGAGATTTCCTGTATCATTTGTGGGGGAGAGCATCCGTACGAAAATTGCCCTTCCAATTCAGAGTCAGCATGCTATGTGGGTAACAATCGAAACAATCAAGGGTATAATCCCTACTCCAACAGCTATAATCCCGGATGGCGAAACCATCCTAACTTTTCATGGAGCAATAATCAGCACGTTGGACAGGGATCAAACAATGCCAAAAATCAACAAAACTCACCAGGGTTTCAAGGTCAACAAAAACAACCACCAACGGACAATAAGCCATCATTAGAAGAGACGTTGGCACAGTTCATGAGCCAGACAACTGCATCTATTCGAAACCTGGAAACCCAAATGGCTCAATTAGCTCAAGAGAGGCAGCACAGACCTCCTGGCTCACTCCCAAGTGACACTGAAAACCCAAGGACCAATCATAACGAACACTGCAAAGCAATCACTCTGAGAAATGGTAGAGAACTCGAAGAGCCCAGCAGAACACGAGTTCGAGTTGAGGATCCCAAGGCAGCTCAAGACAAACCTGAAGAATCCGAGCTAAACAAAGAAAAGGAGGTGGAAAATGAAATCGAGAAAAAAGATGTACCTAATCTACCGGAAATCAAACCTCCACCACCATTTCCTCAAAGGTTCCAACAACAAAGGAAGAATGATCAATTCAGAAAATTCCTTGATATCCTGAAACAACTTCACATCAACATTCCATTAGTTGAAGCATTCGAGCAGATGCCAAATTACGTCAAATTCATGAAGGATGTACTGTCACGAAAGAAAAGATTAGGAGAATTTGAAACTGTAGCTCTCACCGAAGAATGCAGTGCAATTTTGCAGAATAAGCTACCGCCTAAACTCAAGGATCCTGGCAGTTTTACCATTCCATGTAACATTGGCGACAAGTACGTGGGACAAGCATTATGCGACTTAGGAGCCAGCATCAATCTCATGCCCAAATCCGTCTTTCAAAAATTGGGAATTGGGGAAGCAAGGCCAACTACGGTAACTCTTCAATTAGCAGATCGGTCCATTACATACCCCGAAGGAAAAATTGAAGACGTTCTGGTAAAAGTAGATAAGTTTATCTTCCCTGTTGATTTTATTGTGTTAGACTATGAAGCAGATTCGAATGTACCCATCATTTTGGGTAGACCATTCTTAGCCACTGGAAGAGCATTAATTGACGTACAGAAAGGTGAATTAACCATGAGGGTGCAGGACGAGAAGATTACATTCAACGTGTTCCAAGCCATGAAACATCCCGACGACGAGGAAGAATGTTCATCAGTATGCATGATCGACTCATTGGTCGCTAAGACCTTTGAAACATCTATGTACCGAGACCCGTTGGAGGCAGCCCTGAATTTGGATCCTGGGGAGATGGATGATAAAGAAATTGTACAAAGCGTGGCATTCTTACAAGCAAATTCGCGAGTCAATAAACCAGTCAACAAGATTGAAGGATTGGAACTACCCACGTGCAAGCCTCATCGACCATCAATTGAAGAACCACCATCGCTGGACTTGAAGCCACTGCCAGCACATCTGCAATATGAGTATTTAGGGGAATCATCCACATTGCCAGTAATCATCTCTGCATATCTCTCCGAAACCCAAAAAGAGAAATTACTGAGAGTCCTTCGAAGTCATATACGAGCCATTGGGTGGACTATTGCAGACATTAAGGGGATTAGCCCCGCATTTTGCATGCACAAGATCATACTCGATGATGAGAGCAAGGGATCAGTCGAACATCAAAGGAGACTAAATCCAATCATGAAAGAGGTAGTCAAAAAGGAAATCATCAAGTGGTTGGATTCAGGAATTATCTTCCCTATTTCAGACAGTAGATGGGTTAGCCCAGTTCAGTGTGTTCCCAAGAAAGGTGGTATGACAGTAGTGAAAAATCAAAACAATGAATTGATCCCTTCAAGAACTGTCACGGGATGGCGCGTTTGCATGGATTACCGAAAACTGAACAAAGCTACAAGAAAAGATCACTTCCCGCTACCATTCATAGATCAGATGTTAGACAGATTAACAGGAAGGGCTTATTTTTGTTTTCTAGATGGATTTTCGGGATACAATCAGATTTTCATCGCACCAGCGGATCAAGAAAAGACTACTTTCACATGCCCCTATGGCACATTTGCTTTTCGACGGATGCCTTTTGGATTATGCAATGCACCAGCCACGTTTCAACGTTGCATGATGGCAATCTTCACGGACATGATAGAAAAATTTCTCGAAGTCTTCATGGATGACTTTTCTGTGTTTGGTGATTCGTATGATGAATGTCTTGATAACTTAGCCAAGGTTTTGCGCAGGTGCGAAGAAACTAACTTAGTGCTAAATTGGGAAAAGTGTCACTTTATGGTACAAGAAGGAATAGTTCTGGGACACAAAGTATCTAGCAAGGGCATTGAAGTGGACAGAGCAAAGATAGAGACGATAGAGAAACTCCCTCCGCCTACGTCAGTCAAGGGAATTCGTAGTTTCCTAGGACATGCCGGATTTTATCGACGTTTTATTAAGGATTTCTCTAAAATCTCTAAACCTTTATGTAATTTGCTTGAAAAAGATGCTAAATTTATTTTTGATGATTTGTGTATGCAGGCTTTCCAAACACTGAAGGAAAAGTTGGTGACAGCCCCAATAATAGTAGCTCCAGATTGGAATCTTCCATTTGAAGTGATGTGTGATGCGAGCGATGTCGCACTTGGAGCTGTTCTGGGACAGAAAAGGGATAAGATCTTTCACTCAATATACTACGCCAGCAAAACTCTCACTGATGCTCAAGTGAATTACACCGTGACGGAAAAAGAATTGTTGGCAGTAGTGTTTGCTTTTGACAAGTTCCGAGCGTATCTGGTAGGAACAAAGGTGATAGTATATACAGACCACTCCGCAATCCGATATTTGATTGAGAAGAAGGATGCTAAGCCAAGGCTAATTCGATGGGTGCTCTTATTGCAAGAGTTTGATCTCGAGATAAAAGATAGGAAAGGAACCGAGAATCAAGTGGCTGATCACTTGTCAAGATTGGAGGGAGGAAACAAAGAGTCAGGCTCGGTGATGATCAATGAAGTCTTTCCAGACGAACAATTGTTTGCAGTAAATCAAACAAAACTTCCATGGTATGCCGACTATGTCAACTATCTAGTAAGTGGCCTACTTCCTCCCGACATTAATTTCCAGCAAAAGAAGAGATTTCTGAATTATGTGAAGAACTTTATTTGGGATGAGCCATACTTGTTTAAGAAATGTGGGGATCAAATGATAAGGAGGTGTATTCCCGATGAAAATTTCGAGGAAATTCTGGGTAATTGTCACAATTCACCATACGGTGGGCATTTTAAAGGAGATCGCACAGCAGCTAAAATCCTACAATCTGGTTTTTTCTGGCCCACCTTACATAGAGATGCTCATGAGTTTGTGAAGCGTTGTGATCGATGCCAACGGGTTGGAAATTTAACGAAGCGTGATGAGATGCCACTGTCGGCTATGTTGGAAGTAGAGCTTTTTGATGTTTGGGGGATTGACTTCATGGGACCATTCATTCCCTCATTTGGAAATCGGTACATCTTAGTTGCAGTTGATTACGTGTCTAAGTGGGTTGAGGCAGAAGCATTCCCAACTGATGATTCGAAGGTGGTGATGCAATTCATTAAGAAGCACATTTTCACAAGATTCGGAACACCAAGAGCCATCATTAGTGATCAAGGATCCCACTTTTGCAATAAGTACTTCAACGCTCTCTTAGCAAAATATGGTGTGCGGCATAAAGTAGCAACTGCATACCATCCGCAGACAAATGGGCAGGCAGAGATCTCTAATCGTGAAATTAAGAAGATCTTAGAAAAAACAGTCAGTCCCACAAGAAAAGATTGGTCCAAGAAATTAGATGATGCTCTGTGGGCATACCGAACGGCTTTTAAGACACCAATTGGAATGTCACCATATAGGTTAGTTTTCGGAAAAGCATGTCACTTACCATTAGAATTGGAGCATAAGGCTTTCTGGGCTGTTCGCAACTTGAACATGAGTTTGGAACTGTCAGAGAAGGAACGGTTGATGCAACTGAACGAACTCGATGAATTTCGATACATAGCCTATGAGAATGCCAAACTATACAAGGAAAGAACAAAGAAATGGCATGACAAGACTATTACCACTAAGTTGTTTGAACCGGGTCAATTGGTACTCCTTTTCAATTCTCGTCTCAAACTTTTTCCTGGAAAACTAAAATCTCGATGGTCTGGACCGTTTGTTGTCATAAACTCATTCCCACATGGTGCCGTAGAGATAGCCGAAGCTGGGACCGGTAGACAATTCAAAGTCAATGGACAACGTCTCAAACATTACCTGGGTGGAGAAATTGTGAAAGAAAAGACCTCGGTGGTCTTAGAATGAAATAACCCGAGTATCATGTCGAGCTAAGGACATAAAACTAAGCGCTTCTTGGGAGGCAACCCAAGTTTTTACTTATTTTTTGTTTTTTTTTCGTTTTTGTTTTGTTTTAGTTTTAGTGTGATATGTGGTGTTTTGTCGGGTTCTGCAGGCATATCGTGGTGCATGGTAACGAGAAAATGAATATTTCATGGACTGGGACATTTTGGAGAAGAAGAATGATTAAGCCATGGCACAATTTGAATCAGGCCATGGCTCAAGTTTGGACAAAAAGAGTGCATAAATTTCAGAAGCTTGAAGCCATGGCACAACTTCAGTCAGGCCATGGCTCAATATAATGCACAAATTCCAGCAGCTTTAAGCCATGGCACTACTTGAATAAGGCCATGGCTCCATTTTAAGTGCTACAAGACATCAATTTCCAGAAGCTGAAGGCCATGGCTCAAATTGGATCGAGCCATGGCCTCCGAAAAAAAAAAAAAAAAAAAAAAAAAAATTCAGAAAAATACCATCTCTCTCTCCTACGTCCAAGTGCACAAACCCACCAACTCTCTCTCTCAGATCCGAACCGCCGCCGAGCCCAGCCGTGAGCCGCCGAGCCCTAACCCGAAACCCCACCCGCGACAGCTACCTCCAACAGAAACCTTTCCGTCGCACATCAGCCGCGACCAGCTCTTTCTCTCCTTCTGCCGCCGACCTGCATCTTTTTCTCCTTCAGATCTACACCGCCGCACCTAACCCCGTCGCACCCCAGCCGCGAACCGCCTTCTCCAGTTCAGGCCGCAACCACCAGCAACAACCAGATATGAAACCACCGCAAACCCTAACCACCGCCGCCGCGATCTGAAACCGAAACGAACACCAGTCGCGCAGATCTCACCACGCCGCCGCACGAACACCAGTCGCACCCAGCCCACCCAGCCGCGACCAAGCCGTCCAGCCACCCCAAAGCCGCGCCGAAACCCTAACTCCGCCGCCCCTTGCACAAAACCGCCACTAGACGAAACCCTAACGCCGCCACAGCACCTCTATCTCAATTGGGCTTCTCTCAAGGGTCGGTAACAATTGATTCTTGCCTTTCTTGATTCGATTCTTGAATTCTGAGTTCGATTGTTAGTTTGAGGGTGTATTGTGCTATTGTTGGATTTTTGTTGATGATTATTTGAGGATTATGGAGGAACGGGTTCTTGAACGTTGTGTCGGTTATTGGATTGTTGCTAGATTGTGTGGGTTGTTGAGCCTGATTATATTTTAGTTTCGGTGTGATATTTGTGGATTGATTGTTTGTGTGGAGTACTTATTTTGGCGGAGTGTGTGTTTTGATTACATTACACCAAATGGCACCACGGAGTAGAACGGTCCAAAAGAAACTCCCTGTGAACAAACTAGCACTTACAACCAAATCAATGGCTTGACGCAATGCCACATTTCCCAACTATGACTGCTTTCGAGATGGGCCTCGCCGATATTAATGATGATGCTGAGTCGGGTCCCGAGGATGATGCTTAGGATGGACAGACATATGGGAGACCGCCAGTCACCGCCTCGTAGGGACGTATTCTTTTTACTGTTCTCTGTTATCTTTTGTTGGTGGTTTTATTACTGTCTACATGTGCATATTCTCGTATTTTCAGTTTGTTTAGTCTGGCATGTTTCGACTCGTTTGTTTATGTCACAGTGAGGACACTGTTTGTACTAAGTTTGGGGGGGTCACATTTACTTCATGCATGCTATGTCAACTTTAACTAATTTTTTTGAAATTTTATGTGTTTTTGAATGTTTTTTCCTGCACATTTTAAGCACGAATACATAATCGAGAATTTAGGATGACGTTAGAGAATTATAGTTAGAATAGAGCTTAAGAAATCCTTTTCTTGCCTACCTAATCTCTAGATTCGAGGATTAAAGTGCTAAGAGTCTAAGTGATAGTTTTGCCTAAGTTTGGGGGGAATGATAACTTTAACAAGAACCAAATGAAGCAAAAGAAAAAAAAAAAAATAAAAATAAAAAAAAAACTATAAAGTAAGTTCAAATAAAACAACCTCACTTGTATGAGACCTGAAAAACCTCATCGCTTGAGACTTATACTTGCACTCCTCTAACTTGACTGCGATAAGATGAACGCTATATGGGTGTTTTGATTTAACTATTCGGCACTCCGCTATTTTGACTGCTTCTTTAGAACGAGTTATGAGTGTGAGTGGTGCTAAATATTACTAAAGTCGTGAAAATAAATAAATTTGCTAAGTGAAAGTTCGAACTTAAAGGAGTCAATAACTTCGACTGAAAGCTTTGCTAGAACTTAGTGATTGGTGTGATAACCTAAGAAGATAGAGAATTTGTTTGGCAAGTAAGGAATTCATGCAATTAGGCTCAATGATTTCGAAGCTATGGTGATCTAGGTGATTCCGACATTCTCGTACTATGTATACACACACACACGCAGGAATTACATGATAAAGTGCATAACATTTTGAAAAGATTGGTGTGGAGTTAACTTTGAATGCATGATGGTAAATGTTGAAGTTGGTTAGCATTGTTTTGAAATTAGTGTCGTTACTCGAGGACGAGCAACAATTTAAGTTTGGGGGTGTGATAACTCTGTGAAAATAGAGTTATTGCGTATACTTTTAGGCTTAAATAAATGTTTTTCAAGAATAATTGTGAGTCGTTTGAGATTTTATTGCATATTTCACTTTTTAGAGTCGATTCACGAATTTAATCTAGTTTTGAGAATAATCTTTGATTTTTGGCACTAATTCGATTTATTTTCTTGTAGGAGATGAAATGGGTCAATAAAGTTTGTAATCAATCGAAAAGGAGAAATTTCAAATCTTGAAGGTACAAAAGAATGCAAATGCATGAGACCAGGGGCTGAAAGTGCAATTAGAGTCCAAGTTTTATGTTTTTGCAAGGAATGAGCGGCAGGCTGATGCGTGAGTTAATGGGCAGCGGCCCATTTGGAAATTTCAAGATTAAAAAGAATCCTACTTCACGTAGGATTCAAAGGAAAAAATCTGAAAAAGAAGAAATAAAAAGGCGACAAGGATCAGAAAAAACACAACACACCATATTAGAGAAAAAGAGAAGACACGCAAGATCAAGGAGAACAAGCGCATATCACACTTTTTGCTATTTTTCGTATTCATTTATTAGAGAAGACTATGAACTCCTCTTTTATTGTTTATTTCGTTAATTTTAGCATGAACTAATTTCTTTTAGTCTAGGGTTTTTACGGATCCATGTTATGCGAATAATGTTCTAGTTTCTTTTCTAGTTTTAATTTAGTGATTTTCAATTTTGATTATCGATATTCGTTTATCTAATTTTGTGCTAATTTACTGTCAAATTGACTGGCCACCTATTTGATTGTTTACTTTTCTTGATGGAACCTGGGAAGGGAATATTAAGAATAGAAGAAGGAATTAGATAGTGGGTTGCTTGTTAGTATAGGAATATACCCAACACGCCCATATCCAAATTAGGTCATATAATTCATGCATGTTATTAATTCTACTAACTTAGGAATAAGAATAGTAAGTTAATTGCATAGGTTCTTAGGTGATTCGGAAGACACTTAAGGATAAAAGTGAACCCTAGGATAGCGAATAAGAATCACTAGTTAAGATTAGGGAGTTAATTAACATTAGGAGCATAACATTGGTGAAGTTTAACTCTAGACCCTTTTCTCATTGATTGTCTTCTTAAGCACTTTAATCATTATCTTAGATTAATTATTTTTATTTTAGTTTTTAGTAGTTAGTTAATCAACAAACAAACATCAATTTATTTTAGCTGAATTAGAATAAGAATTAAGGTAGAGAATTTGGTAGATATTAGTTTCAAGTCCTCGTGGGTTCGACACTCAACTTACTCTTTATTACTTTTGCGATACGTGCACTTGCGTTTATTTGCGTGTGTAAAATCCGCAACAACGACCAAATGAATTATGTTAAGCATGCGTACCGTTGTCACTTTCATTTCTGAATTTATTATCAAATCACAAATTAATTACTTATATGCTAAAACATTGGCATCCAACCAAATATTTAACTTAATATTTTGTACTCGTAAGGAAACCTTTCAATGCGACATGTATATATTTCATAAAAGAGAATATCTAATTATTGTAACATTGACTCAAATTAAAACCATTTTGACTGCTGATAAAAAAGTAAAACCATTTTGACTAAAAAAAATCCTAATCAAAATTATTTCCAAATTATAAAGATTTAGACACTATATGAGCACCAACCATAAATTGACAGAGAAAGAAAATGTGCAAAAGATCCTTAAATTTTGGTATTAAATGTGTCTTTCTAAAAAAATTGATACCAAATGTATGAAGTAAAAGTTTGGTATGAAAAATAAAATTCCCTCATTTCACATGATATTAATTGTACTCATTATATTTCCATTTTTGCTCAAATTCTCTGAATTTATAGGTGAAATATGCATGTATTTATATTCCATAAAAGATTTTACATAATTATTGTAACATTTACTCAAATTAAAACTAGTTTGGAAAGCTTTCAACAATACATGTATTTATATTTCATAGAAGAGAATATATAATTATTGTAACATTCTCTCGAATTAAAACCTTTTTGACTAACAAAAAATCCTAATTAAATTATTTCCAAAATTATAAAGATGTAGAGACACTATATAAGCACCAGCTGTGTACCTTCATCTCTTCATCAAAAGTTTATACTCATATATTCCCAGTTATTAAATTTAAACATGTCAAACACTAGGGTCTTGAAGTTATTCATCATTACATTTTTCATGCTCTTATCAGGTCAATTTAACTTTTTTATTTTTTACTTTTTATTGTAATCACTAAACTCATGTGAAAATACTTGTTGAGAGAGGTTCCCATAAGTCTTAAAATGGATTAAATCCTTGAGAACCCGAAAAAAAAAAAGTTATCAAAAAATATATACTACATGTAGTACATTTGTTTATTATTCATCAATTTCAAAATTAAACACAAAGTTTAAGAATAAAAAATTATATGTTAGTAATATTTTAGTCATCAACTAAATGATTAATTGTGTCTAATTAAAAATCTTGACAAAATTAATCTTATAGAAACAAAAGAAACTGAAGACCTATTATATTATTATATATCCCTTTCTTCTACATTATCCCAATTAAATTTCTTTTCAAATTATTGGTTTTTTCCGAATTCTGATTTTTTTTTTCATGTAGAATTGTTTATGCTGAAATGTTAATATATTCTCTCTATTTTGTGCTTTTGATTTTCTCTAATTTTTGTAAAATGCATGTTAGTTTATATCTTTATAAATTCACTACTTTCGTGATTATTCGAAATTGGTTATTTCTTGTCTGGGTTACAAAGTGAAGCAAGGATATGATAAACTCAATATATTATTATTTATGTTGTGTAAAATTAATGTAATAACACAACTAAATATTTTATTAAATTACTTTTGAATTCAACAAAGTTTTATCGTCAACTCATTTTATTGTGTTTTTATCTACACGTAATAAAATATATTGAAGTAGTTAAAAAAATCCATTCAATATTATAATTCGAACCCTCCTCAACTCTTTATTTCTGGATCTGTTTCTTGATTTCTTGTTGCTTTTTTATGTTCATCATATTCCTCATTGAGTGATAAATTTCCTTAATGTTTACTCGTTTAGGTATTGATCTTGTTAGAGTCGATGGAAAGTTGACATGTTGCTTCGATAACCATATCAATCGTTGCATTCCGGGGGTGGACGATAAAAAATGTGATGCAATGTGTAGCAAAGGTTGTTATAAAGGAGGCAAATGCAAAGTTTACAAGCATGCGCCTCCTAATCATTTTTGCCATTGCTATTGTTGATTCTATTTTATTATTTTGGTGAGAATTATTATTTACGAGTAAGAGAGACAACAATTATTAGGAGGATGTAATAACTAATAACATTATATATGAATAATAAATATGTGCAATTTATTACTTATCAAACTCTTATTACTGTTTATTATATTCATAATTTTTTCTTTGAATTTGTTATGAAAGAAAACAATGCAATTATTTCAAATAATTTGATCATTCAAATATAAGATAAATTTGACCAATTAATAATTTTAGCAAAAGAAATGTACTTTGCATTTCAGGTAGACTGACCCACTTAAACAAGATGGTAAATTGGTAATGACCCCATAAATCATATACAACATGACCCGATACAATCCAACTTAATTAGTATTTGTATAGGGGCAATGCTAGAAAACTATATAAAGAGGGCTAGACTGTTAAAAGTTTCATTTATAATTTTATTAATTATTTGTATATCTAAATTTTTCTATCAATAGATTCTTTTTAACCCAAATATATATATATATATATATATATATTGTATGATAATTATAACAATTATTATTGATGCGGGTACTCGGCTAAGGATCCAAGTAGCTCTGCTTCTGCAAATGGATTCATGTGCGTCTGGGTTGTACTAAACAAATAAAGACTCACCTCAGACGGAACCTCTTCCAATGTAAGTAGGGATTTTATTTTTATTATTGAGTACATATCTTAGAACAGATCAAATCGGCCTAGTTTCATATTCATTCGAGATATTTCAAATTACTAATCATTGTAATTGGGTTAGATCCATCATATTTGTAATTGAACCAAAAAATCTAATATATCTAATATCTGGGCCATCTGGCCGGATTCAGATCGGATTCTGCCTGCATAATTGTGAGGGCTCCAGCCCAAAACTGCTGGACCTACGGCCCATTACTTCCAAAGAAGAAAGACTTTGAAAGTTTTAATGAAACAACAAATAAAGTCAAAAATCGTCATCTGCTACTACAACGCTTTATTTTTTTTAGAATTGGATGAAATTGTGTAAGTTGTAGTGAGCTGTGATCCACAAAATCGAGATCATAAAATCGGTATCAATGAAAATCAGGTTAAATTTTAACTATTGCTAAAACTTTGTTTGTTTGTTTCTGATAAAGTTTGACCTTTGATAAAATGTGATTTCGTGGCATAGATGAGAAATAGCAAACAGCTGATTATAGTGATGTATGTTTTGGTATATAGTTGAAAACAATGCTAATATTGGTAAATAACATTCATAATGACCTAGATTAAGTTTATGAAAATCACCAGTATTGTTGAAGTATATATGTGCAAGTGCTTATTTTTCAGAAAGACTCAAATTAGTGCTGATGCTCATGATGTGTCATTTATTAGAAGGTTTTTCTTTGCACTTTGAAGATTTTATAAAGATCTAGGCAATGTATTGGTAAAACATATACAATCGCTATAATTACAATCTCAGATATCCATTTTTATCCTGTATCTTGAACTTTTCCATGCCTTAATTTGATTTAGAAAACGTGTAGTGGTAAATAATGGATCTCTATGGTCCAAACACAAAATTAGGTGGTAAGTTTTGCTTCAGTTTATAAATTTGATTCTGATATATGCTGCTCGTTCATGTGCTCAAATATAATCCTTTTACCAACCTCGCACAGGTATATTGTCTTGATCACCGTAGCTACAATAGACATCAATGTCCCAAAGCCAACAAAAACGATGTTACGGTTGTCTTATGTCCCCTTTGTGCTAAAGGAGTTCGTTTAATTCCCGAGGAAGATCCAAATATCACTTGGGAATCACATGTAAACATCGAATGTGATCCATCAAACTACTAGAAAGCCACAAAGAAAAAGAAATGCCCTGTGCCTAGATGTAAAGAGCTCCTAACCTTCTCAAACACAGTTAAGTGTAGGGATTGTACGATTGACCATTGTTTGAAACATAGATTTGGACCAGACCACAACTGTCCTGGACCTAAGAAACCCGATTCAGCATTTCAGTTCATGAGCTTCTTAAACAGAAGCAGAAAAGAAGAACCCAAAAAAGCTCCAGCCACATCTTCATCAATATGGGGTACAAGTTTCTTCAAGGCAGCTGAAGCCGGAATGGCTAGATTGAGCAGTGAATTTAATCAAGCATTGGTTTCGATGGGTCCAGTACGAGCCACAATGGGACTGCAAACAGGCAAGTTGAAGCTTGTCCGAATTGCAATTTGAGATTCTCGACTGTTGGAGCGTTAATTGAAAATGTGGAGAAAGTTCTTCAAAGGAATGGGGTAATGAAGGCAACGCTTGATGTGTGTCCAAAATGTAGTAAAGGGTTTTGTGACCCGGTGACGCTTGTAGAGCATGTAGAGAGAGAACATGGAGGTGTATCGAAAGCTTAATCAGAGTTGAGTGTCAATGTGTAACTTTGCACAGTTTGCTATTTTTTTTCTATAAATTTTATTGAATTTTTTTACATAGTTAGCTTTGGCCTTTGAGTTAAAACTGAACGTTGATATTTTTATTTGTTTATTTTGTTAAATGAACGAATTATTATATCAAATAGGAGCGCATTTGGTAAGTAAATCCTTACTCCTTAGTCCTTAGACAAGGAAAAGAAAATGAAAAGAAGCTTTAATAAATTTTATTTATCAAAAAATTAAATGGCAATGCGAGGATACCAGTAAACTCATTTCATGTAAGATCACTATTTGAGCACAACAAGGAGTTTCTAGATTTCTCTACTACTTACAAGTATTCTTGAGTATTCTAGATAGTTCTATAAGCTTGTACATAGTTCTACACGTTGTGGATAGATGTAGAAAGTCTATAGAATTAATTTAAATTAGAAGATCGGATTGATCTCCACCATCTACTTGAGGAGGTGAAACTATAAATAGAGCACCTTAGTTTATCTGTAACAATCGAAATTTGTGGGAATAAACAAGCATTCTAAAGTGTTCTATCATATTGCTTATTGCTCTTGCTAACCCGTGATTTTTTCAATCACAAGAAGTATCCTGAACTCAAATTTGCAGCAAAAACGAAGTGCTTATTGCTCTTGTTGATCCATGACATAGCTGCCAAATGCAGCCAAAAGTAGAAAGCTAATGTGCAATTCAGGCATGGTGTGTCCTGAAATCAACATGTCATATTTAAAAAAGCTAAGTGGAATTAACACATCTTCAGGGTCAAAAAACCGATGCAGGTAAAACAACCAATGCACCATTGTATTGTATTGGATTGTATGTGTAGAGGCTACAAGCTCTTGATATATTTAATTTTGTATTGTAAGTAACAGCTTTAAACGAAACTTTTATCTTGTATGTAATTAAAAAATTAACTCCTCATTTCTTCAGGCAGTTAAATTAGGCAATTAATAAGATTTAAATGCACATAAACGTATGTAATTAATTGAATTTAACTGAAAATGGGAAAAGAAACATTGCATTTAAAATTAATATTTTTTAAAACTTTTTAAATTAAGTTCATTATAACCAGATATTATAAAACTTAAGATTTCTTGAATACTTTCCAACAATAAAAAATAAGCTAAAAGTATTTGTATATTTAATTTTTTTTAATCAATATATTTGGTTTAACCCAAATGTATATTGTATAATAATAATAATAATAATAATGATAATGATAATTGTTGCGAGTTTATGCCTAAGGATCCGATTTACCAACGATCCGAGTAGCTCCGCTTCTACAAATGATTAATAGGCGTTTGGGTCGTACAAATTAAAACAGACAAAGACTTGTAGGGGTGAGCAAACGGGTGGAGCCTCCCTCAATGCTTAAGCCTACAAACAATATTGTAACTTGAAAGAATAAAGTAGGGATCACTTTTATTTTATTGTCGAGTCCCATAACATATCAAAATCAACCTAACTCCATAGTAATTTGAGATATTTCAAATTACTAATCATTGTAACCGGGTCAAATCCACCATATTTCTAATTGGACAAAAAGATCTAATATATCTGGCCGAACTCGGAACACATCGGATTCTGATAGAATCCAGCCAAAATTGTGAAGCGATAAGTCAAGCCAAATTGAGGAGAGGCTTTGAAAGAAAGAATAAATAAATAGTCAAAACTGATCAACTCCTCATTCAGATTCATCCATACGTGAATATAACCTCGAATTCCTCATTCCCCGCTGCAGTTATTTATAAACCCTACGTAGATATAGATTTACACGTTGATTGATTTTTTGTATATAAAAATTCTTATTTTTTGGGGAATTTTTTTTAAATAAATGGGTACTCTAGAGTTTCCCAATCTCGTAAAACACCGCAGTGTTGACGATTGCCGCCTCATTGAGTTCTTGCTCTTCACCTACGATTGATTTCACAAGGTATACTTACAATTTTGTATTTGTATTGTATACTATTAGTTTTGTAGCATTAGAAAACTCAAATATTTCAAAAAGCAAAAAAGCTTTTGCTTTCCTAAGGCCATCTCCAATGGAGGAGGGCTAGCTCAGGGCTCCTGAGCCCCGGGCCAGCCCCAGGCCAGCCCCGAGTCCTGCCTGGTCGTCTCCAATGGTAGGGCTCCGTGGAGGAATTAATTCCATTTTTCTCCTTTGCCCACTCTCACCTATTAATGTTATAGTTTTAATTTTTTTAATATTAATATTAATAATAGTAATTATTATTAGTACTCGTAATTTAATTATTAATTATATTAAAATATTAAAATTAAAGAGAGTAAATAATTATTATAAGCAATTCGTTCCAAGGCGATCAACCCTAGACTTCAAAAAGACTTAATAGAACATGTTTATGCAAAATACGGTTAAAAATGAGTGTTTAAATTTATTTTTCTTGACTATTTTAGTGTGTATTTAAATATTTAATTTAGATTAAGTATTAATCTAAATTTTATTTGTATGAGTGTTTATTTTGTATTCTTAACTAATTCCGTATTTTAAAAAAATTATTTATATGAGTGTTTAATTAAATGGACTATTTCTATATTTATAAGTATATCATAATTTTATTTAAAATTACTTTAAATAATTAATCATATTATATACTATATACTAATTAAAACCTATCACATTAATTAAAATAACACATTAATTAAAACAACACATTAATTAAAACAACACATTAATTACAACAATACACAACATTAATTAGATTTTAATTAAAGAACATTAATTAGGTTTAAATACACAACAATACACATAAATACACAACATAAATACACAATAATTATCAAGGAAAAGAAAATAAAATAAAAAAGATACGTACAGGGGCCAATCAGGTGCCGCCACTTGGCGGCCCCTCATCTTCTTCATCAAAGCTTGCAGACTGCAGAATCATTAAGAAGGAAAAAAATTTACAACGTAGCTATATGGATTTGGAAACTATATGAATCTTTGACATAGTAATTAAATAATATAATTAATGTTACCCAGGAGCATATTAATCGAGGAATTCGTGAAAAAGAAAAAATAAGACAATAGCGAGTAGCCAGCCCGTTCCCGCAACCGTTCCGCCCCGAGCCCGCTAGGCAGCCCGTGCCAGCCTCCAATCCACCCCGTCCCGAAGCCCTCTGCCGTCTCCAGTGGTTTTCCGTCCTCAGCCCCGCCCCGACCCCACCCCGGCCATCTCCATTGGAGATGGCCTAAGGGCATCTCCAATCATATAAGGCTCGGGTTAATTTGAAAGCCACAGGGCAACCCCTGTCCCCGTCTCTGTCTAGTCATCTCTAATCTTGGAGTTTCCTTCATCATTAATTCCAATCAACTATTCCTCACTCCCATAACAATTATAATAATATTACTACAAATAATAATGATGATGATGATGATAATAATATGTACCAAAAAAAATATAATAATAATAATTAAATTTAAAATTAAAATTAAAGATTTCAAAATATACCTTAAGATAATGTTGATGATTTATTTTTAGTTTCTATTTATTAAAAAGAATATAAAAATTCAATACTAAATTTATTAAGAAAAATGTGAAAAATAAATTATCCATGTAAAAAAGAATTAAAAAAAGAAAAAAAATTGTCCAATTTTCTTATGGCTTCAACACAAGAAAAAAATATTAAAGGAAACTGTTATCAAAATTCACGACAAAAACAAAGAAAAAAATTTAAAAAGGAAAAGCATCGGGCGGCGCCATCTAATGGGCTGCACTGGTGCATACACAGTACGTGCCCGTGCATCGAGTATAAGTTGCAAGGGTCTCGTTCCAAGCTCCTCCTCCAACCCTAGCTTAATCCCAATCCATAGATTCACCCCCATGGTTGGAGATGATCTTTTGCCCAATCCCAATCTCCACCCCAACCCCTAGGATTAGAGATGCCTTAAAAAGTATTCATATTTGAAGTTCTTGTTAGATAATTTTGAGTTTAAAATAACAACGAGATATTATTGGTAATAGAAATTTTTTCATTGGATCTACATTAGGTGTTTTTGTAAATTATGAGAAAAAACACTTTTGACATCAATTTTTTTTTCAAATTACACATTTGATACCAATCTTTCTGGAAAAAGCATTTTTTGTTAAAAAATTGACGGCCAAATGAATTTTGTTAAGCACGCGCACCGTTGTCACTTTCATTTCTGAATTTATTATCAAATCACAAATTAATTACTTATGCTATCCAACCAAATATTTCACTTAATATTTTGTACTCGTTATATTTCCATTTTTGCTAAAATTTTCTGCATGTATAGAGGAAACCTTTCAATGCTGACATGTATATATTTCATAAAAGAGAATATCTAATTATTGTGACATTGACTCAAATTAAAACCATTTTGATTGCTGATAAAAAAGGAAAACCATTTTGACTAAAAAAAAATCCTAATCAAAATTATTTCCAAATTATAAAGATCTAGACATTGTATAAGCACCAGCCGTAAATTGACGGAGAAAAAGAATGTGCAAAAATCCTTGAATTTTGATATTAAATGTGTCTTTTTCAAAAATTTGATACCAAATGTATAAAGTAAGTAAAATTTTGGTATGAAAAATACAATTCCTTCATTTCACATAATATTTGTACTCATTATATCTCCATTTTTGCTCAAATTCCTTGAATGTATAGGTGAAATCTTCATGTATATATATGTTAGGCATGATGCTCTTAAAGCATGTATTTGACATTCTTTAATTGAAATAAATAAATAAATTTAAAATTAATTTTTCATATAATCATTTCGATTACGCATTTAATGCATAATATAAACATCATAAAATTCCAAGTCTATTAAAGAGACTATGACTTAAGTATATATATTATACTGGAGGATTTAAGTTATAGCTAATAGACTAAAAAGTCCGTAGTGAGTTAAAGTTGGGATCTTTAACTAAGCACTACTAGTACGGTCCACGAAACATTTACAATGTAGTAATTTTGATCCGAATTACTGATGTAGAGACATCGAAGGTGGAGGTACTTTGTGTAATTCGATTACATAGGACTGGACCAGACATGATCTAGAATCATAAATAAGATACCGTTGATATTATGGTTCTAGAACATGTCAACTGATGATCATATGCGAATCGATCTAAATCCTGAGTAGGCATAAACTCCTGTTTATGTTAACGAGTTCTTTTGACTCATATGTAATGGCCCGTAACCATGTCGAGCCTAAAACTTATGTCTTGAAGATCCGTTGAGATAAATGGCTGGGAATGTGTTTTACAGATATGGAATCCAACCCTTCTTGCGAGAAGCTGGAATATTGATTCCCTTAAGTGTTAGTTCTGGAACTGAACAGTAGAGCGCTCTGATTTATGAATAAGTTCATAAATCAAACTGTTTACTAGTGAACTAATGGAACTTAAGGATAAAGAAGTAATTAGAGGGGCAAAACGGTAATTACGCCTAGCTCTAATTACGAATCAATTATTGGAGGATCAAATTGCATGTAGTGATTATATCAATGGACTATCTTGATCTTTTGAGTAAAATATATTGTAATGACAAGAGTGCAATTCCAAGTCATTAGTGGAGTCACTTGGAATTAATAAATCGAATTAATTATATTAAAGAGTTTGATAAATTATTCGATTTATTGGAGCTTGAAGTTACATGTCCATAGGTCCTCAACCACGGCTCCTGTTAATCTACGTTTGAACTTAAGAAATTAGAACATATTCATTCACGTTGCATTTTGGAAATAGTTTCCCAAAATTGAAACTCCGAATTAATTAGATGAAATTTAATTAATTATGTTAGATTTAATTATAGAATTAAATCTAATGAAAATTGAATACTAGATTCAAGAAAAAGGAAACATTGGCATTTATGGAATTTCTAATTGTAGAAATTCATTATTTACTATGTAAATATATATGATATATTTATATAATAAATAAAATAAAAAATTATATATTTTTATATGTAATTTTCGAAATTATATATATAAATATATTTATGTATGTTTTAATTAATTACAAGAGTTGTATTTAATTAATAACTCTCTTAAGGTAAGAGAAAGCAGAGTTCTTTTCCTAGTAGGAAACTTTGAGTGAGTTATGGTAGGAGTTTAACTCCTCCCATATCTATAAATATAATATGAGATATAGATCTTAAAAAAGGATTTTTTTTGATTTGTGAAATCATTAAGATTACACTCAAAAGAAGGAAAAGTTCTTCAACCCTAAGCATACAAAAAGCCACCCTTTGTTCAAGAAACAAGAGAGTAGTTTTCATCTTGAATTCTTGATTTCTAAAACGTGAAAAAAAAAAGATCGATTCTCTTAAGTTGGTGCCCACACACCTAGTAGAAGGAGAACGTGGTTGATATCAATGGTGAAAAAGATCCAAGCCGTTTGTTCATCAAATTCTAGAAAAGCATGAAACCAAAAGTTCAACCAAAAGAACGAAGGACTTGAAGCTTTCTGTAAGTTTTCTATTTCTTTCTTATGCATAATTAAAATAATTATCGTTTATGGGATCCTCGTTTTTATGTTAGTTATTTTCGAAATATACTATGAACATAAAACCCACCAAATTCCGCAATTGGGTCGAATTAGTTCGATCCTGTTTACTCATCGAGTCGAATCGTTCGGATCCGATTGGGTAAAACACCAACAATTGGTATCAGAGCGGTCCATAAACTTTTTTATTTTAATTGATTGTGGGTATATACATATTTAAATTGTTTAAATATTGAATGGATGAATGTTTTTTATTTAAGGATCGGTTTTGGTGTTTTTGGGTTAGGGTTTTATTATTGTTATTTAAATTCCTAGCTAGATGTACTGTACGCCAATTTTTGTTGTCATAGGACTTTTGTAATAATTTAATTACTGAAAGAAATCCGAGACCTGAAGAAGAAGATGACCTAAGGCGTTGCTGCTGTGTGTTGTTAGATGAAGATAATTGGCCACATAAATGTTAATTTGTAAGCCATATATAAGATGAATGGCTTTGGATAAATTTACAGTAATGTACTTGCACATTGGCTACGCTGTAAATTTAGTAAATAACCCAACTTTGGTAAAGTGTTTCGTTGTATCAGCCAACATAGTCACTTTATGATAATTGTCTAAACAGTTTAATTCAATTGTCATTTTTCGTGTATTATGATTTACTATCGGTCAGGTCATGGATAAATTAAAAGCCAACTTTTATTTTGAGAAAATAAGTTTGGATTTTTTTATTTTATTTTGACCTTATAATGCAATTTTGAATTGTGAATCAATTCGTGAAATTGATATTGGCTGGGACTATGGGTGCACTTTTGAAGTGTGAGTTTTGAATTAAGTTTTGAACTTAACCAAAAATTTTGATTTGGGTTATTAGCACAATTTTGAATTGTGGGTTTTTCGATATAAGTTTAGAACTTTATCTAAAATCATTTGAGCTTGGTCGACTTTGCAATATGAGCTTGATGGAGAAGATTACAAGAATGAACTCAAAGATGAAGATCTGTAATGGAAGCTATTTTTGTAATATTTAGGTCCATTATTTTTTTCTTCTGGGTTGTAATTTTAGAATTACCCAAAAACACCCGATCCGTCATTTTGGTTTTATGCTTATGTTATAATTGATAGCATATTCATGCATATTACATGTCATTCATCATACCCACAATCGCTTTATTATGTTCATGCATCACATATAGATTTTATATTCGATATATGTATGTTTTTATGCATGCACATATAATAGTTTTTTGAAAACAAATTTATTTAAATAATGAATTAGTTTAAGTGTTAAACTTATGAGCATTATTTAAAATTTGGTGATCCCTGAGTTTGGTAAAAATTAATAAGGGTTCATCTAAAAGTTAGCTCAATTAGAATGTCTAAAGGAATCGAAGTCCAATTTGATTGGATAATTATTAATTTTAGGTCCCATCTCAACTTAGATAGTATAAGATCACCTCATGTCCAATTAGATTGGAAGATAATCTACAGAATAAATTAAACCCAATAAGATTGGATTTTAATCCTAAATTTGCTTAGAGATTAAAACTCTAGTTATGTTTATGTAGATTATAAAACATAAATATTTATTTAGATAAAACACATGTTTTAAAATTATTGAGTGGGAGAAGGATATATGTCGATATATCCTATGGTCTCTATTGTTAGTTTAATAAAGTGAGATTTAGGTAGCGCCTCGCGGTGCCTAGATTGCATCCTCCCTACGGAAGGTGTCTAACCTATATCAATAACAAGATTAAACTTCCTTGAGATAGGATTTATTGATGTATTTTAGCTTTGATCTACCCTACGGTGACAAGTCTAAGTTAAGTCATAAAATCTGAAACAATAGGTTACACTCATAAACATGTATTTAAGTTAGTTGCATACATGTTGGCCAAATAATGCGGTAATTAATAGTGAAAAATGAATATGAGATATCTTAGTTCACTTATTAATTTGAGATTGTCTCAAACTTAATTTAGTATTAATATGATCGACCCTACGGCAACATATTAGTAGCTAAATTATTTTATCGCGGATTAGTAAATTGCTTTATGTGTTTTTCTTAAGAGCTGCATTTATGCATCGTGTTTACTATTCCGAAATATGATGTTTATTATGAGTATATGATCGAATTTCAATTTATTTATTTATTCAACAATTATGTCTATTATAAACTCTTTTGTTAGTTTACTCTCGAATAAAAATTGAACTGGGGAACGTAATTACGTTAATTGAAAATCCAATATTAGCATACGAATGATTTGTGAGAATCAAGAGTTCGTTCTCACAGAGGATTGTCCTCCAGAACCTCTCGCTGGTGCTTCTCGTAATGTACGAGATATAAATGATAGTTGGATCCGAACCAACAACAAGGTGCATTGCTACATGCTTGCTTCCATGAACATTGTTCTTAAGAAGAAACATCAGTACATGGAGAACTCATACGAGTTATGAGAATCTTTTCAAGTTATATTTAGCAAACCTTCTGAACAAAGTCGACATGAGTCGCCTCGTAGATTCATGAAGGCTAAGTTTAAGGACTCTTCGCTAAGAGATTATGTATTTGACATAATTAAAATTGTGCACAAGGCGGCTATAAAAGAGGCCACCATTGAAGAGATGACTCAAATTAGTGTAATTATTGGGTCATTCATGCCAAACTTTTCTGCGTTCACATCCAACTATATTGAGAATAAGTTGGTTTATAGCATGACTAAATTGCTAAAACTAATTGCAGAATTTTGAAGCCATATTTAAACATAAGGCTAAAAAGTAAGAGGCAAACGTTGTCAAGCAAAGTTCGTCTTCCTCTACTGTTAAGAACAAAAAGAGGAAGAGGGCGAAAGGTGGGTCTGAGTCAAGACACAAGAAAGCTATGGGCATCCTAAGGCAAGTGAAATAAGAAGAATTCCATGAACAAAATCCATAAGAGAAAATGTTTTCATTATGGAGTTCATGTTCATTGCAAGAGAAACTATAAAAGGTATCTCTGCGAAAAGAAGATCAAAATGACAATGTAAATTTGATTTACTGGTTTTTAGAAACTTATTAGTGGAAAATAATTTGTCATTCTGAATATTTAATTCAGAGGCCACTCATCGTATTTGTTCTTCTTTATATGTTTAGTTCTTCAAGAGGACTTGCCAAAGGAAATGTCACAATGAATGATTGGATATGGATGATCATTTTTTGTAAAGACCATATGAACAGTTCACTTAGAATTTAGGAATAGATTCATTGTTTTGAACAATGTATACTTTATTCCTAATCTTTGTTAGAAATTTGATTTCTCAATTATGATTGCATGAATAAGATAGTTATTTTACTTTTTCTGATAATAAGATTGTTATTTCAGAAAATAGTTATCATGCAAACATAGAACATGGACTGTATTATAAATGTCAGAAATGATCGATAAATAATTTATGAATTATTTTAGGTAGCAAATTATTGATCAATGCTATGTTCTAAAACTTCTAAGAGTGATAACACGTATCTTTGGCATCTAAGATTAGTACATATTAACCTTGATAGGATAAATATGATGGCAAAGGAATGTCCTTTAAGAGAGTTGAAAGTCAACACTCTTCATGTTTATCTAAAGCTAAAGAAATCTGAATCTCCTGGAAAGATTAAAGAATTCCTAGAGATGTTGAAAAACCTTTAGGTAAATCACTCAAAACTCTTTGATATGATCAAGGAAGAGAATACTTGGATTACGAATTCAAGAACTACTCGCTGGAGCATGGAATTCAATCCAACTCATAGCACCTGAAACTCTACAATTGAAGTTTCTTAGAAATGGTTAGATCAATGATGAACCATATTCCTCATTACCAATGTCTTTCTTGTGATAGGCACTAGAAACCGCAATCTACATTTTGAATGTAACAACAAATAAGTCAATCCATAAGACTCCCATAGATTTGTGGAATGATTGTAAAATTAGTTTACAACACTTTCACTTATGTGAGTGTCTGGTACACGTGTTGAAAGGAATGACTGAAAAGTTGAAACTGTGGTCTGAAGTGTGTCTAATTCTAGGCAATCTATTCGACACTGCAGGAGGTTTTGTAGCATTCAAGATAAAAGAGAATTCATATCGACGAATATCACTTTTATTCAGGAATGTTAGATAACAAACTTTAAACCTCGTAGTTAAATAATATTGGAAGAAATTTAAGCTGATGAGATCAGCACACCTCAGCTAACTACTAATGAATTACCTCAACGAAAGACCACAATTCCTGATTAGAACATCTTGGTACCTCGTCGTAGTGGGAGGGTAGTTAGACTACTCACCTCCTACGAGGATGATGAGAAGTACCTCTAGAAGTGTGAGACACATATCAAGATGATTCATTGTCATACAAACATGCAATGGAAGATTCTAATAAGGAAAAATGGCAAGTTGCGATGAATCCTATAACATCTGGAAAATTTATAGATCCCCATGATGAGATCAAATATATTGGATATAATTGGATCTATAAGAATCAGAGAGGTATGAGCAAGAAAGTATAGACTTTCAAAAGGTTAGGCTAATAGCAAAGGGGTTATACCTGAAAAGAGGGAGTTGACTATGAAGAAACTTTCTCACATGTTGCTAAGCTTAATTCCATACACATCCTCTTATCCATCACATCCAACGTTTATTACATGATATAAAAATTGGATGTCAAGATAGCTTTTCTGAATAGCTATCTTAAGGAGAGCATCTATAAGATGCAACCAGAAGGGTTCACTGATCAAGGCCAAGAGCAGAAAGTCTGTTAGATGCAAAAGTCCATTTGTGGACTTAAGCAAGCACGTAAGTCCTGAAATATAAGGTTTGATGAAACGATCAAAGCCCATTGATTTGAGGAAAACAATTGATAGACCTTGTGTATACAAGTATATCAAAGAAAAGAAAGTGGATTTCTTAGTAGTTTATATTGATGATGTCTATCTCATTGGGAATGACATAGGATATCATATATCGTTAAAAACGATGAGTTCGAGCGAAACGTATTCTCAAATATTCTAGGAAGAGCAATGTGATATATGCTCGAATATTTAGGTGGAGACCTGAACCTTGAAGGATAATTGATTTTGACTCTCAGTCAAAGAAAGTCGAAAGTCGACATATTGATAGTATAGTTGTTATTTGAATCAACGATATACTATATGACAGCATAAACTGAATAGCAGCTTGTGAAGCAGCTAAAAGTCAATTACCAAATTGTGCCTTCAAAATCGTTTGAAGCACATTTGGAGCAAATGGGTTTGAGAGACATATCTCATATGCTTTAGAGCAAGTGGGAGATTGTTAGGCATGATGCTCTTAAAGCATGTATTTGACATTCTTTAATTGAAATAAATAAATAAATTTAAAATTAATTTTTCATATAATCATTTCGATTACGCATTTAATGCATAATATAAACATCATAAAATTCCAAGTCTATTAAAGAGACTATGACTTAAGTATATATATTATACTGGAGGATTTAAGTTATAGCTAATAGACTAAAAAGTCCGTAGTGAGTTAAAGTTGGGATCTTTAACTAAGCACTACTAGTACGGTCCACGAAACATTTACAATGTAGTAATTTTGATCCGAATTACTGATGTAGAGACATCGAAGGTGGAGGTACTTTGTGTAATTCGATTACATAGGACTGGACCAGACATGATCTAGAATCATAAATAAGATACCGTTGATATTATGGTTCTAGAACATGTCAACTGATGATCATATGCGAATCGATCTAAATCCTGAGTAGGCATAAACTCCTGTTTATGTTAACGAGTTCTTTTGACTCATATGTAATGGCCCGTAACCATGTCGAGCCTAAAACTTATGTCTTGAAGATCCGTTGAGATAAATGGCTGGGAATGTGTTTTACAGATATGGAATCCAACCCTTCTTGCGAGAAGCTGGAATATTGATTCCCTTAAGTGTTAGTTCTGGAACTGAACAGTAGAGCGCTCTGATTTATGAATAAGTTCATAAATCAAACTGTTTACTAGTGAACTAATGGAACTTAAGGATAAAGAAGTAATTAGAGGGGCAAAACGGTAATTACGCCTAGCTCTAATTACGAATCAATTATTGGAGGATCAAATTGCATGTAGTGATTATATCAATGGACTATCTTGATCTTTTGAGTAAAATATATTGTAATGACAAGAGTGCAATTCCAAGTCATTAGTGGAGTCACTTGGAATTAATAAATCGAATTAATTATATTAAAGAGTTTGATAAATTATTCGATTTATTGGAGCTTGAAGTTACATGTCCATAGGTCCTCAACCACGGCTCCTGTTAATCTACGTTTGAACTTAAGAAATTAGAACATATTCATTCACGTTGCATTTTGGAAATAGTTTCCCAAAATTGAAACTCCGAATTAATTAGATGAAATTTAATTAATTATGTTAGATTTAATTATAGAATTAAATCTAATGAAAATTGAATACTAGATTCAAGAAAAAGGAAACATTGGCATTTATGGAATTTCTAATTGTAGAAATTCATTATTTACTATGTAAATATATATGATATATTTATATAATAAATAAAATAAAAAATTATATATTTTTATATGTAATTTTCGAAATTATATATATAAATATATTTATGTATGTTTTAATTAATTACAAGAGTTGTATTTAATTAATAACTCTCTTAAGGTAAGAGAAAGCAGAGTTCTTTTCCTAGTAGGAAACTTTGAGTGAGTTATGGTAGGAGTTTAACTCCTCCCATATCTATAAATATAATATGAGATATAGATCTTAAAAAAGGATTTTTTTTGATTTGTGAAATCATTAAGATTACACTCAAAAGAAGGAAAAGTTCTTCAACCCTAAGCATACAAAAAGCCACCCTTTGTTCAAGAAACAAGAGAGTAGTTTTCATCTTGAATTCTTGATTTCTAAAACGTGAAAAAAAAAAGATCGATTCTCTTAAGTTGGTGCCCACACACCTAGTAGAAGGAGAACGTGGTTGATATCAATGGTGAAAAAGATCCAAGCCGTTTGTTCATCAAATTCTAGAAAAGCATGAAACCAAAAGTTCAACCAAAAGAACGAAGGACTTGAAGCTTTCTGTAAGTTTTCTATTTCTTTCTTATGCATAATTAAAATAATTATCGTTTATGGGATCCTCGTTTTTATGTTAGTTATTTTCGAAATATACTATGAACATAAAACCCACCAAATTCCGCAATTGGGTCGAATTAGTTCGATCCTGTTTACTCATCGAGTCGAATCGTTCGGATCCGATTGGGTAAAACACCAACAATATATTCCACAAAAGATAATACATAATTATAGTAAAATTGCCTCAAATTAAAACCACTTTGGAAAGCTTTCAACAATACATGTATATATATCTCATAGAAGAGAATATATATTATTGTAACATTCTCTTGAATTAAAACCTTTTTGACTAACAAAAAATCCTAATCAAATTATTTCCAAAATTATAAAGATGTATAGACACTATATAAGCACCAGCTGTGTACCTTCATCTCTTCATCAAAAGTTTATACTCATATATTCCCAGTTATTAAATTTAAACATGGCAAACACTAGGGTCTTGAAGTTATTCATCATTACATTTTTCATGCTCTTATCGGGTCAATTTAACTTTTTTATTTTTTATTGTAATTATTTTGTTCATTATAATTTGTCTCTGAATTTCAGAATTCTAGTTTACACTTGGAATATGATGCATTGTATTCACTCTGCTTTTTCCTTGTGTTGTATATATATAGGAGTAGAGGTAAAAACACTTTTGGTCCCAAACTTTACCCCAAAAAACACTTTTGGTACCATAAAACGCAGAAAAACACATTTGGTACCACAATTTTCATGATTTTGACACATTTAGTCATTCCGTTAAATTTTGGACGGAAATTTCGCGCGTGACCGTCACGCTCGGGTCAAGCGCGTCAAGTTCAAATCGGTCACGAGTTTTGCACGTGAGAAATTCGGTCAAAACACTTTTGATCCCAAATTTTACCCCAGAAAACACATTTGGTCCCAAATTTTATCCTAGAAAACACATTTGGTACCATGATTTGCAGAAAAACAGATTTGGTACCACAATTTACATACTCTTGACACATTTAGTGTCCTTGTTAAATTGATAAAAATCACATATAATGAACAGAAAACAGTTTCTCTAATTTTTTTTTATAAAAATCACAAAATATACTTAAATCATTAAAAATATTCTTAATAAAAGTACATTGGATACCTGAATTGGTGCCCTTTGACTTGCACTTGTATTCCAATGTTGATACAAGCACCAATCATAAGTTCCATCTTTTCCATCGAAAACATCGAAAAGTTTCCATTTTTGAATCAGGCGAAACGAAAACATGTAATTCCAAAACTATTTATTTGCCTTAAACTCATTTATTTTCCTAAATTTAGTAACTTTTTTTACAAATTTTCCTTAGTGTTTCTGAAATATTTTCGAATATTCTCGAAAAGTTTTCAATATTTGGCTCTCCGAAACATACATTCGAAATGAGTTTTTGATCCAGGGATACAAGTGCAAGTCAAAGTGCATCAATTCAGGTATAAGGTACTTTTGTTAAGAATATTTTCAAAGATTTAAGTACACTTTGAGATTTTTATCAAATCTTTTAGAGAAATTGTTGTCTGTTCATTATATGTGATTTTTATCAATTTAACGGCGACATTAAATGTGTCAAGAGTATGTAAATTGTGGTACCAAATCTGTTTTTCTGCAAAGCATGGTACCAAATGTGTTTTCTGGGGTAAAGTTTGGGACCAAAAGTGTTTTGACCGATTTGTCACGTGCAAAACTCGTGAACTTAACGAGCGCGTGACGCTCACGCGCGAAATTTCCGTCCAAAATTTAACGGAATGACTAAATGTGTCAAAATCATGAAAATTGTGGTACCAAATGTGTTTTTCTGCGTTTTATGGTACCAAAAGTGTTTTTTGGGGTAAAGTTTGGGACCAAAAGTGTTTTTACCTCTATAGGAGTATATACATACTACATTGTAAAAAAAAAAAAAAAAAACCCTAACGTATGACTGGTTTAGTAAAGGGAACTAGTCATTAAACTCATGTTCGAATACCTGTTGAGAGAGGTTCCCACAAATCTTAAAATGAATTAAATCCTTGAGAACCCGAAAACAAAGAAGTTACCATAAAAATATGTACTACATGTAGTACATTTTTTTATTATTCATCAATTTCAAAATTAAACACAAAGTTTAAGAATAAGAAATTATATGTTAGTAATATTTTAGTCATCAACTAAATGATTAATTTTTTCTAGTTAAAAATCTTGACAAAATTAATCGTATAGAAACAAAAGAAACTGAAGACCTATTATATTATTATATATCCCTTTCTTCTACATTATCCCAATTAAATTTCTTTTCAAATTATTGGTTTTTTCCAAATTCTAATATTTTTTTTCATGTAGAATTGTCTATGCTGAAATGTTAATATATTCTCTCTATTTTGTGCTTTTGATATTCTCTAATCTTTGTAAAATGCATGTTAGTTTATATCTTTACAAATTCACTACTTTCGTAATTATTCGAAATTGGTTATTTCTTGTCTAGGTTACAAAGTGAAGCAAGGATATGATTAACTCAGTATGTTATTATTTATGTTGTGTAAAACTTACGTAATAGCACAACTAAGGTGGTGTTTTCAACCACTTTTAAAAAGTGATTTTCTGCTTTTTCAAAAAAATAAGTTGAAAGTGAGTGTTTTCAACTGCTTATAAAATCACTTAAGCTCAAAATTCACTTAAAAAAAGTACAAAAAGCAAAAGCAGGTTATATGCAGCTTCTAGCTTCTCTAAAAAGCTAAACTAATAATTTATTGAAAACACCACCTAAATATTTTATTAAATTACTTATGCGTTCAACAAAGTTTTATCGTTTATTGTGTTTTTATTTACACATAATAGACTATATTGAAAGTTGTAGTTAAAAAAATCCATTCAACATTATAATTCGAACCCCCCTCGACTCTTTATTTCTGAATCTGTTTCTTGATTTCTTGTCGCTTTTTTATGTTCATCATATTCCTTAGATTGATAAATTTCCTTAATTTACTCGTTTAGGTATTTATCTTGTTAGAGTCGATGGAAAATTGACATATTGCTTCGATAACCATATCGGTCGTTGCATTCCGGGGATGGACGATAAAAGATGTAAAGAAATGTGTAGCCAAGGTTGTTATAAAGGAGGCCAATGCAAAGTTTTCAAGCATGCGCCTCCTAACCATTTTTGCCATTGCTACTGTTGATTCTGTTTTATTATTTTGGTGAGAATTAATATTTACGTGTAAGAGAGACAACAATTATTTAGAGGATGTAATAACTAATTACATTATATATGAATTATATATATGTGCAATTTATTATTTATGAAACTCTATTACTGTTTATTATATTCATAATTTTTCTTTGAATTTGTTATGAAAGAAAACAATGCAATTTCAAATAATTTGATCATTCAAATATAAGATAAATTTAAACAATTAAAAAATTTAGCAAAAGTAATGTTGTATTTCAGATAGACTGGCCCACTTAAACAAGATGGTAAATTGGTAATGACCCCATAAATCATACACAACTTGACCCGATACGATCCAACTTAATTATTATTATGGATCAAAATTTCATTTCCAGTGAATGTTTTGGTCAGCTAAATATTGAAAAAATTTCGAGATTTTTCGGACATGTTTCGGAAACACTAAGGAAAAATTGTAAAAAATTTTACTAAATTTAGAAAAAATAACAGAGTTTAAGGCAAACAAATAGTTTCAAAATTACATTTCATTTTCGTTTCGCTTGATGACAAAACGAAAACTTTTCGATTTTTTCGACCGAAAAGATGGAAATTTGATCTATTAATAATATTTCTATAGGGGCATTGCTAGAAAACTATTAAAAGAGGGCTAGACTGTTAAAAGTTCATTTGTAATTTTATTAATTACTTATATATCTAAAATTTTCTATCAATAGATTCTTTTAAACCCAAATATACATATATTGTATGATAATAATAACAATTATTATTGATGCGGGTACTCGTTTAAGGTTTCAAGTAGCTCCGCTTCTGCAAACGGATTCATGTGCTTCTAGATCGTCCTAAACAGATAAAGACTCACCTGAGGTGAGTAGACGGAGCCTCTTCCGATGCTTAAGTCACCAAACAATAATATAACTTGAAAGCATAAAGTAGGGATTTTATTTTATTATCGAGTACATATAACAGATCAAATCGATCTAACTTCATATTCATTTGATATATTTCAAATTACTAGTCATTGTAATCGGGTTAGATCCATCATATTTCTATCAGGGCATCTGGCGGATTTGGATCGGATTCTGCCCTACATAATTGTGAGGGATCCAGCCCAAAACTGCTGGACCTACGGCCCATTACTTCCAAAGAAGAAAGACTTTGAAAGTTTTAATGAAAGAACAAATAAAGTCAAAAATCGTCATCTCCTCGTTCAGATTCTTCCATACGCGGAGTTCGGGAAAGTATAAATCTAACCCCGAATTCCTCATTCCCCTCTGCAGATTCGTTATTTAAACCCTACGTAGATATGCATTTACGCGTTGATTGATTTTTCTGTACAGAAAATTCTTACTTTTTTGGGGAAATTTGAAAGAAAAAAAATGGGTACTCCGGCGTTTCCCAATCTCGGAAAACACTGCAGCGTTGACGATTGCCGCCTCATTGATTTCTTGCCGTTCACCTGCGATTGCTGTCACAAGGTATACTTACAATTTTGTATCTCTATTTCATACTATTAATTAATTTGGCTTGGAATTATTAAGGATCTGCTACTACAACGCTTTATTTTTTTTTAGAATTGGATGAAATTGTGTAAGTTGTAGTGAGCTTTGATCCACGAAATCGAGATCAATGAAAATCAGGTTAAATTTTAACTATTGCTAAAACTTTGTTTGTTTGTTTCTGAGAAAGTTTGACCTGAGATAAAATGTGATTTCGTGGCATAGATGAGAAATAGCAAACTGCTGATTATAGTGATGTATGTTTAGGTATATAGTTGAACTAGAAGATCTAAATGTTGGTTGAAGAACAATACTAATATTGGTAAATAACATTCATAATGACCAAGATTAAGTTTATGAAAATCATTAGTTTTGTGAAATCACATGAAAGTTGAGTATTGTTGAAGTATATATGTGCAAGTGCTTATTTTTCAGAAAGACTCAAATTAGTGCTGATGCTCATGATGTGTCATTTATTAGAAGGTTTTTCTTTGCACTTTGAAGTTTTTATAAAGAACTAGGCCATGTATTGGTAAAACATATACGGTCGCTATAATTACAATCTCAGATATCTATTTTCATCCTGTATCTTGAACTTTCCATGCCTTAGATTTGATTTAGAAAACGTGTAGTGGTAAATAATGGATCTCTATGGTCCAAACACAAAATTAGGTGGTAAGTTTCGCTTCAGTTTACTAATCTGACTTTGATATAATCATTTTACCAACCTCTTACAGGTATATTGTCTTGATCACCGTAGCTACAATAGACATCAATGTCCCAAAGCCAACAAAAACGATGTTACGGTTGTCATATGTCCCCTTTGTGCTAAAGGAGTTCGTTTAATTCCCGAGGAAGATCCAAATATCACTTGGGAATCACATGTAAACATCGAATGTGATCCATCAAACTACGAGAAAGCCACTAAGAAAAAGAAATGCCCTGTGCCTAGATGTAAAGAGCTCCTAACCTTCTCGAACACAGTTAAGTGTAGGGATTGTACGATTGACCATTGTTTGAAACATAGATTTGGACCAGACCACAACTGTCCTGGACCTAAGAAACCCGATTCAGCATTTCAGTTCATGAGCTTCTTAAACAGAAGCAGAAAAGAAGAACCCAAGAAAGCTCCAGCCACATCTTCATCAATGTGGGGTACAAGTTTCTTCAAGGCAGCTGAAGCCGGAATGGCTAGATTGAGCAGTGAATTTAATCAAGCATTGGGTTCGAATGGGGCCAGTACAAGCCACAATGAGACTGCAAACGGGCAAGTCGAAGCTTGTCCGAATTGCAATTTGAGATTCTCGACTGTTGGAGCGTTAATTGAACATGTGGAGAAAGTTCATCAAAGGAATGGGGTAATGAAGGCAACGCTTGATGTGTGTCCAAAATGTAGTAAAGGGTTTCGTGACCCGGTGACGCTTGTAGAGCATGTAGAGAGAGAACATGGAGGTGTATCGAAAGCTTAATCAGAAGTGAGTGTCAATATGTGTAACTTTGCACAGTTTGCTATTCTTTTTCTATAAATTTTATTGATTTTTTTTACGTAGTTTATAGCTTTGGCCTTTGAGTTAAAACTGAACGTGGGGTTGTCTATGGTTCCTCGAGGTCATTCTTGAGGAATCGTTTTATGTAATATCAAAACCATTAAAAATTTATAATCTTCAATCTTGACCATTTAATATTGTACAAGAGTGTACAATAGTCAATAATTAAAAAAATTAGTGTATAACATAGGAGGTGATATCATACTTTCTTTAAATATCCTTGTACACTATGAAAATTACCATTATATCCCTGAGTTAATTATTAAAAAAAAAAAATCAAATTACGATTAGGAACCCATCTCTATCTCTCCCATCTCAATCTCCCCGATTTTACCTCCGGATCGGAAAGATGATTTCAACCGTCGTCAACACCCACCGGAGAATGTCTTTCTCCACCCTATTGACAGTCGCAATTTTCTAGATTGAAAATGGGGTGAGATAACGGATTTCAATCAGGATCTCATATAGGACTGTCGATTCCTCAAATTATGGCGGAAATCGAGAAGTGCAGATCCGGCCAAACTAGTTTCTCACTTTCCCCACATCACCGTGGTGCGCTCAGGTGGGTTTATTTAAGTATACCATTTGTTCAATATCCTAATTTCTTGTAGTATAGTGTTTTCAGAATTTACTGATTTCTTGGAGTATTTTAACAGGTTCTCCAGAATTGATGTCATATAATTGTTTAAAATACATGTCTGAAATCTCTAAAGGTCAATGATAGTACTCTGCCTGCAGTGCTAATGATGTATTATTATGCAGAGACTTGTATTTATGTCTTCTTCAAATTAATTGCAAATTCATTCTAGAAAGTGTTTCTTTAATTCGATTTATATGCAGGTATAATCCATGCTAGAACTAATGGGGGTAATAGCCATAATTGAGATTGATAACAAGAAAGTGACAGGGTTCGAGTTTGGGTTAATGACAATGACATTGGATGAAAGTGAGAAGAGAACAAGAAATATACTATGTATATTAGATTTTTTTTCAAGGCTTGTTTGTTCTTTCGAAATTCCATGTTTCTGATTAAATTCTTCCGAATGATGGTTTAAATGTTGTAGTGGCTATATCCAGTCCACTGTCTTTGCTTACTAGATTCTGAATATCGGGCAATTTATATTTATCGTCTCTGAAGAATGTCCAGAAACGGGAAAGGCTTTACTAGTGTACTTAGTTTTCAAAGATTTCTCGATCGCAAATCGACTTGTCCCATGCTCTGGTTGTAATTAGTCTGTAATGTTATCTCGTCTTACTGAGTCCATTAGCTGCATGTAGTATACAATAGCATGCTGACCCTTCTTATTTATATCACAAAAAACTTCTTGTTCTTCTTATTGTTATAAATAAAAACGAAAATAAGATATTAAAAGTTGATGGTTTCGAAATGTCCAGACTTACCAAGTTATGTACTATGTTATTCAATTTTTGTTTATCATATAAAAATAAAAGTTTAAACCAAGGTGTATACTTGGTTGTTCTAATTTGTGTTCAGATTTGATGCTAGGCACACTGAATTCATGGGACCCGAACTTTATGTGGAAGAATACAATAAGCTTGTAGATATATATGCCTTTGGTATGTGCTTGTTGGAGCTGGTGACCCTTGAGGATCCATATGTTGAATTTGCCAATGCTGCTTAGATATATAAAATGTGACAGCAGTAAGTTCTAGGCTTTAATGCCAATAATCCATTCACATAGCACACAAAATATGGAATAATTATAGCATTTGAACAACCGTTAAAAAATTTTACTTTGATGCTGACTTCCTCGGCAATTAAAAAAAAATTGGTCCAAACTTGATGATAATTAGGACTAGTAACATAACATTTGCTTCTAGTAGCTTGAAATTGATTGATGGCTTGGAATGTATAATATCACTAGTCCATCCAAGCAAACTTATTACATGAGGATTTGTAAAACTTAGCAGCGATGCGTCGACGAGCATCAATTGATCCAGCCTGACATGCCAAAACTCATTAATATATTGACAAGGTAGTGTGATATATAACTAATTTCTAAGTATTTATAATCCAATTTAAAACTACCTCAGTTATTTGCTTCCTCATCCCAATTCCAAACATCATTATCATGCATGCATAAAGTCCGCAATCATACCTGGATTTTTAAATTAAAAAATTGAATCATTAAATGGTTCTTACAGAAATGAACAAATTAGATGTGAAGAAACATTTACCCATTGGGTTGTTGTGGCACCCATTCTGGCTTTAATTATGAAAATGTTTTACACATATTCTGATCTTTGTATTCACCAGGTGCCCATAGTAGAAGCAATTGTTCCAGCCAAGCAACCTGAAAGACTCAATAGGTATGTTAAACTTACGTGTTAAATCATTACATCGTATACTCTAGTTAAGCACGATATTTTTACCATTTTTTCTATAATTTATCTTCTGTATGTTTCAGTCCCAACACTCGGAGCCGTATCACATATGTTTATTTCTTTTAATGACATGTCAATCATAATGAGGAACCAATGATTTAAAAGATCGTGAATTGGAATGTATATCTCTTCCAAATGTCGCACATGGGCTACAAAATTTGGTTTCAAATAAAAGAATGTCTTCATGATTTTTTCATAGGAGTACTTACTATTCAAGCATTGTTGCTGCAATGATTAAATTGAAATTGTTTAAAAATCAAAATAACATATTGAATAAAATGTTCAATAATTCAGTAGGAAAATAATCAAATTTCTAGGGCAATAGAAAACATACAGCAAACATTGCTGGGAAGTACCAACAACTCTGAATTTCCTCATCTCTATGAGTCATTGTGCAAAAGTATGCTACACAATCTATTACCTATATATATAGCAAAGTGAATATAATATGTCTTAAGTGTAAAGTATAACAAATGTATGGTTAATTCACTTACACTTCCATTTATGTAGGTAGTAGGTTTCAAGCACATCATGTTAGCCCTTTTGCAATGCCATGTTCCGAAATCAATCACACAATCGTTGTTTATGTTGGCAAAGCTCTCAGGTTATACTATATTCATTCATAAGCATGCATATAATATTGGTGACATATTTATTGATTTATTTAAAAAAAATTAAAAACTAGTACATACCTTTGATCCAATCCTTCATCTAACAAGAAATCAGCTATTTCATCATCATCTGCTGTTGGATTGAATGGTTTTTTGAAAATTTCTTGCGGAGAATCTGACGATGTATTGTCAATGTTTATTTTTCACCTACATCGCATGATTTAGAGTCTGGTGTGCAGAAACTTGAACTATTTGCATGATTGTCCTTGAGTGTGTCAGATGAGGCACGTTTGTTTGGATTGTACTCGGGTCTAAGTTCTTGCAATTTAGATGTTAATTGTTTGATAATGGTTTGATTAATAGCTTCAACAATTGAAGAACTAGTCGTTTCACATATTGCTTTAGGAATCGAAGAAATACAATCGCGTAACTGTGCAACTATGCTTGCAAAGTTTAATGCACACGTCGCATTGCATTTCGACTGATTTCCAATGTGCTCACGGTTCAAAATATCAGAAACCATATTCATTAACTGAGATAGTTGTTGCTCGATTCCGCTCGGTCTTGTTGACATTAACTTGAATTATTGGCCAATTAAATTGCCATCTGTTGTTGATGTTCCAAAGCAATTGTGAAAATTAGTGTTGTTCGTCTGAACTCCATTTGTAGGACACTTTGGAGCTTCCTCTTTCCTATCATGAACATTAGTGTTGTTCATTTGAACTCCATTTGTAGGACTATTTGGAGTTTTTGCATCCCTCTCGTGAACATCAGTGTTATTAACTTGACCTCCATTTGTATTACATTTTGAAGTTTTCCCTTCCCCCCGAACAATATTTTCACTTTCTTGACGTGTTTTGACACCATCATCCATACTGGTGAAAGGTTTTTTCGTGTCAAAGTGTGTTTCATTATCTTCATTCTCACTCTCCTTTTGTACCCTATTTTGGTGATCAAATCTAGTAGGATCCACGTCACCTGATTTTGGAGTGTCTTTGTGTTTGTCATCTCTTCCTATGAAACATGTCTGTAATATAATTGTTAAGACTTAGTCATGATTGAACTTCTTAGAAAAATGAACACTTGTGAACCATGAAGTTATAGCTTACCTTAAAATTCCAGTATCCACCATTCTTCTGCATGTCCAGTGTTAGTGCGTTTATCCTTTGTTTTGTTAGAAAATCTAAATAAGGGCGTTCAGAAAAAAGCCTGATAAAGTTAGGTGATCCCACCGGGCTGACCCAATCAAGGAATAAACCTGCATTATATAGACAAGGAGTTTCATAATTAGAATTACTTAGTCATATTATTAGCATGGTAAAATCCAAGTACATAAATTTTATTAGAACGTGTACCTGTAGTAACAAAACACATCCACCAATATATGTCTGCGAATTACTCTTCCATTGTCGAATACCATCTTCTAGTTTCTCATGAACTAAACCCGCCCAATTAAAGTCTTTGATGTTTTCCAAATCAGTTAAGAGGTTTAAGTATTGCACGGGTATGTTTTGTTGGCAACCGGGGAACAAAATTGTGCCAAACAACAGTACCAAGTACATAACCTTGAACTCGTCCCCGCACGTAGTGCAATTCCTAAGTCTCTCTGTCAATGTTGGAATGTCTATTCTTCCTTTTACAACCTTGAACAGATGTACATACTTTACAATACCGGCTGTAGATTGATTATTCACATGAATGCTCAAACTAGAAATAGGTATACCAAATGCATTGTGCACTGCATCATCATTGACATTTATGTAACTCAAATGGACCTCTATTAATTGGGTGCTTGGGTCATAATATTCGACAATCCATTTCAGCATGACCCTATCAATTTGGTCTATTTGTATCCTACATAGTGACCCGAAACCCATCTCCTCAATTTTCTGGATTTGTGGTTGTCTAAAGAAGAGTTAATCTCAATAAGCTTTCGAAGTGAGGTTCTGTGTACAAATTTTGGGGTCTGTACCACAAAAAATTGTAGAAATATTAAATTGATATATATATATATATATATATATATATATATATATATATATATAATAACTTTTGGGTTTTAGAAATCTTAAATATTAAATAAAAATTACCAAATTTTGTTGCATAAATGCGTCAAATGCTTTAACATGACGATCCTCATACACTGAAAAAATCCTGTCGAGATGTCGTGATACGAACCTCATTAGAAAGATTCAAATTCAACCCAAGGAAACTAAAAATCAGATTGAAAACGATAGTGAACTTGTGACCCGATGATTATAAGGAATCGCAAACCACAAGTATTCTTGATTGTCGTGAACTTGTGACCCAACGATTATAAAGAATTGCAAACCACAAGTATTCCAGATTGTAGTGAACTTGTGACCCAACGATTATAAAGAATCGCAAACCACAAGTATTCAAGTTTGAACGCCACAAGGAGAAACCTTGATAAGTTCTGAAGTTCAATGAAGAACCAAAAGAGGAGTAAAAACTCACTTTATATTTTCAGCCAAATATATCCCATTAGATTTAACCATACCACTTATATATAGGGTTGGAACAAGTCTCCAACCATAATATTTAAAGCCAACACGTTTTCATAAGTGTTGGGATATCAAAAGGTGCCTAGAATCCTCCAATTACATCTAGAAATATGAGAAGTCTTGACTATTATCTATATAGAGTTATATATATAAAATCTGATATAAATAAAGCATAATTAAAGCTTCTCTTTCCCAAAATACTTAATTCTAATTAAGTAACTTTAGTGAATTTCAAAAGCCACCAGATTATATTGTTTGGATTAAATTCAAAACAGCTTCATCTTCTTTTGGGCCAAACTTATGCATGTTAGAATCAGCTCATATCTTCTGAATTAGCCCGTTAAATGCTTCCTTGAGCTTTTTGGATCTTGCCCTTGTAATTGGCCCAATTGGAACATACAATGGATCATTAGCATATACTTGTTCTTGATGATTCTCATCATTTTCCCTCTCTTCAAAAGGATTCGTCCTCGAATCTTCACCTACATCAAAAAGAGATAGATCAGCAACATTAAATGTAGAACTAATCTTATACTCACCTGGAAGATCCAACTTGTATGCATTATTATTCACTCTTTCAAGAACTTGAAATGGATCATCCCCTCTTGGTTGTAACTTTGACCGCCTACGTTCAGGAAATCTTTCCTTCCGCATATGCATCCAAACCCAATCGCCTGGTTCAAAAATGACTTGTCTCCGCCCTTTATTAGCTTTGTTCGCATATTGTTCATTTTTCTTTGCAATATGCTCCCGGACACTTTCATGAAGTTTCTTCACCATCTCAGCCTTCTTTTGGCCATCCAAACTAGCTCTTTCATCAACAAATGCTGATTTTTCACATGCTCCATGTTGCGTTCCAAATACTAATACACAAACTACGCAAGTATACGGTCGTTACAAGTAATATAAAACGATAAGTACATACCGAGTATCGAATCCCAACGAATGGGTAAAAGGTGGGAATAATCGAATCAATCGAAGGCTTATTCTATCTAAGAATTGTTGGTCCCAAGTGGTCAGATGAGGTCTAGAGGGGGGGGGGTGAATAGACCTCTTAAAATTTTTAGACTTAAAAACTTTTCAGTCTTCTGTCAGCAGACTAAGCTGATGAAGAACAGATGACTATGCTAATCGTGAACAAATCTTGAACAACAGAGTGACCACTCTTCTTTCAGTTACTTAGCTGTTTTTCAGCAAACAGTTTTATAAAGAGTATACTTGCAGCGGATGTTTGAAAGTGTTTTTCACAAGTAGACTAAGTCTTTTGAAAAGATTTTATCCCCAGTTTTGAAACTCCTTATAAAATCTTTTGATGATTCAAAGTGTAAACTTATGCAATTTCAAAATATGCAAGAAAACTTAAATGCAAGATAAACACCAAGAATTTTTATAGTGGTTATATGGATAAAAATCCTTTAGTCCACTATTCCAGATCACGTAGATTCTGGGTTATATTATAAACACACAGTTTACAATATTTCGCCACTTATACCTAAACAACAAATGAAAAGGCTATAAGCTCACAACAGGAAATCACTCAGAAATCCTATCCTCTGAAGTTAAATCACTCACAAAGACGGATTTAAACTTCGCACAACACTTAGCTAGTACAAAATCACTCAGATTATGTTTTTCTGTTTTCTTCAACTGGGTTTCTGTCAACAGATGACTTCCACCAGACGAGTGAGCTGTTCGAGCTTTTGAGACTTAGACAAATTTTCTGCTTCAAACGAAATCTCAGAATGTTGTTGTGTGTGTCTCTCTTCGAACTCATCTCTATTTATACTTGGATTTGAAATTATGACCGTTGAAGGAAATCAAATCTCAAATCCATAGCCTTAGCCCGATTTCAGAACGGCTACCTGCTACAGTCCTTTTTCTGCTGTACTTTCCTGTAGCAGCATTAAATGCACTCTGCTGATCCGAGAGTTTTCTTCAATCATTTGCCATTACTACCCTTCTCTTGCAGCATTTATTACACCAGGTGCATTTATTACCGTTGGACTAATCTCTTGATCTCTTCTACTCTGCTGATTGAAGCAACTCTGCTGATAGATACTCTGCTGATCAAATACTGAACTAATCTGATTTGAGTCAGCTCATGACCTACCCTTCTGTTCGCTGTTTCAGCACGAGATCAGTAGTCTTCTGGGCTTTGAACTTTGAACTCTTCTGATGTCTTCTTAACTTGTTCAAAATTCTTCTAAGGGAACTAAGCTTTCCATACTTAGCTGATTTTGACGTTTTGGAAATCATCAAAACCATCCCTTAACTTTTTATCTTCTTTGCACTTCATCTTCATCTTCATCCAACAATTTCCCCCTTTTTGATGATGACAAAACTTCAGCTAAGTACCTGTACCTAAACTAAAGTTTTGATCCTCAAAAATTTCTGAGATAGAAATAGTCTGTTGGATTTCAAACTTGAACATTTTTTATATATTCTGAGAGGATTACATGTTACAAGTTTAATCAGATAAGATGTGCAAAAATAAAAGGTTACAAGGAAATAAACATAAGCAGACTAAACAAGACTAGTCTTCTATCTTGTCTTCTTCTTTCTTGTCGTCTTTAATTTCCTTGTTCTCTTCTTCTTCTTCAGCAGGTTTGGAAGTCTCAGCTTCCAACTCCTCAGAGAATTTCTGTTTTAACAGCTCTAACTTCTTCTTTTTGACATCAGGGTCAAGCTGTTCTTCAGCTGAATCCTTAGCAGCAGCTATTTCTTTGTCAGACTTAGCTTTTGCTTCAGCTTCAGTCTCTTCAGCTTCACCTTCTTCTTCTGTGATCTTTTCATCTGTTGGTCTGCTTGTGCCTTCATTTTCTTCATCATTCTTTTCATTATCAGCAGATTCTTCCAACACTTCAGTTCCTTCTCTTTCAGCATTTTCTTCTTCATCAGAAGGTATCTTATCTTCCCTTTCTTCACTTAGTACCCTATCTTCCCCCTTTTTGTCATCATCAGCATGGTTGATTGGATATTTTGGCAAGAATGGGGTGATCTGAAGTGAATCACATAGAAGCTTGATGTTCTCTTCTAAAGCATCCAGTTGAGCTTGTTGTCTCAGTTGATTGGCTTCAAATTAATCCATTCTTTTGAGAACAACCTCACCTTGGTCACCTAGCTGAATTTGAGTTGCCAGCAGCAAATCAGCAGATGCCTTGAAGTCTCTCTTCATATTATCCAAGGTTTCATCCTTAGCTTGGATGGCCACTTCAACTGTTTCTGTAATGTCTCTCCAACCATCAGCTGTACTTTGAGTTCGTCTTCTGAGTATATCCAAATCTTGACAAATAGATTGGACATTCTGAGCAGTATCTTCTATCAGATGGGTTGGAACAGCAGCAGCTTTTTGAGTTGGTTGACTTACAGCAGCCAACACATTTGCAGTTAACTTCTCTTCCATTTCCTTCATTGATTTTGAGATCATTTGCTGAATTGAATCCAACAAAGATGTTTGTTGTAAGCTTTGAGAAGTAGAGTCAATTGCAGATGGAATTTGGGGTAAGGCAAGAGTTGCCTCTTCAGTAGTCTGATCTGCTGCTTGCGTTGGCTCTTCTGCAGTCTGATCTGCTGAACCAGAAGCAATCTCTTCTTCTTTGGTTTCATCAGCTTGACCAGGAGTGTTTCCTTCTCCTTGGTCTGATCATCTTGCTCAGCAGCAGCCTCCTTTTCAATAATCTGATCAGCTGGAATAGTTTCTTCTCCCTTTGACTCATCAGCTGGTTCAGACTTGTCATCCTTTTCTTTATTCTGATCAGTGGGGTCAGGTGTACCCTCCTTTTCTTTTTGTTGATCAGCAACATCAGACGACCCTTCTTTTTCTTTGGTTTTATCTTCAGAAACAGAAGTGTCTTCTTTCTTCTTATCTTCATCAGCAGGTGGCTCAACTTTCTTAATAGTTTCAACTGTTTTCATCAGACCTGCATTGTCCACATTAGACCTGTGAGGAATCCAAGTAAAATTATCAAGAGGTATGAACGGTGAGGTTGGATTCTCAGGTAACTCTTCATATGGTCTTATATTAGGACCATAGACAATCTGTTTCAAACTAGGAAGGGGAATCATAGTGCTTGGTTGCCCCTTCATCTTTCTAGTCTTTTTGGCCCAAGTTTCCATTGTCTGGGAAACTGCCAATTTGATTGATCTTTCCTTGAGGTCTTCATCATCAGCAAACTCCTCAGGAACAGATTCATAGATTTTCTTTGCTTCTGCCTTCACCACATGACTGATCCTCAGTCTTAATTTGTCCAGGAAGAACTCTGAGTCTAGTGCTTGAGTAAGAGAACCTGTCTCAAGCCACTTCATTACCCAGGCTTCTTCATCAGCAAAGATCTTCCAGCTTGCAATCTGGTCTTTACTCTTTGTCAGACGATAGTCTCTCCATCTATTGTATCTGATCTTTTCTCTGTTGAACATCGTCAGACGAGTAATTCTTTCATTCTCAGCATCCAACCTTTTGATGAACTCATCAAAAGCATCAGGGTCATCTCTGACAATTTCCAGTGCCAGTTTGACCTCTTCTCTTCTTTTTGGTTGAATTGCTGGAGTAGGCATAACTGGTTTGGGCTTGGTGGGATCTCTCTGTTCACCAATTACTATGCCACCAGTATGCTTTGGACCATGAGAGTCCTTAGCACTTGCCTCAATAGCAGCAGCTAACTCAGCTGCTTCTATAGCATCCCTTTGTTCTTGAGTCATCTTGTTAGCTTCTTCTTCCAGCCTTTTGAGCTCAAGGGCCTTAAGGCGATCTTCCTCAGCCTTTTCATCAGCCTTCCTTTTTCTTTCTACCTCATCTTGTTTCTTCTTTTCAGCAGCAGTTACGTAAGTTGTGATCTTACCAGTCCTTTTCTTCTTAGTTTCAGGACTTTCAACAACTTGAAGTGGAGTGGCAGCAACAGGTGTAGGATGCAGAAGGAGAGTTTCTCCTTCACTTGTTGTGCCAGTCTGCTGTTCTTCTCTAACTTCAGCAGACACTACAGCAGATGAGTCTGTAGCAGAAATTCCAATTTCAGCAGCAGCATCTTCAGCAGGCTTGACAGCAGGCTCTTAAACAGTTATAGGCCTCTCCGCTGATGCTGGTGATTCTCTGACTGTTTCAGTAGTTTCCTCAGAGAATGTGACTTTTCTCTTTGCCTTAGACTTGGCAATCCTCTTTGATGATTCAGGTTTGGACTTAGGAGGTCCTTTTGCAGCACTCCTTGTCCTCATCCTCTTTTTGGTTTGAACAGGAACAGCTTCTTCAGATTCTGTTCTTTCTGGAGATGATCCAGTCTCCATTTGTTCAATTTCCTTGGTGAATTCATCAATCACCTTTTCAGGAATGATAACTTCAGGCTGTGCTGATCCAGCTTCAACAGCAGGGGTTGCCGTTTGATCAGCAGACGTACTAGTCTGTCCAGCCTTCTTTCCCTTCTTTGCAGGGCCCTTAGCAGCTTTAGCAGGGGCTTTTCTTTTAGAAGTGCCCACACTCCTAACAGGCTCATACAACTTAAATTCCTTACTACCATGGATGTTCTTTCCACCTCCCATTGGACATCCAAGGCTTTTGAACAGATGGCTCCATAAGATAGCATATCTGACCCTTTTATCGCACAAAAGATCAAACACATGAGCAGCCCAGTTTATCTTCATTCCATAGTAGATGCTGATCATGGTGTAGTATCTTCTTCTTGGTAGACCATCCAAGGAACTTGTACTGCAGTCCAGTACTTTCGCAATGATGTCAACGAACATCTGATACTCATCTTTCAACTGAGTCTTCATCAGAGTTCCTGTCATCTCCTCCCCTTCCTTAGCACAAATTGCCCAGAATTCCTCTTCTTTTTCAGACCTTAGGTTTGTCACATCTCCTCCCTCATTTGTCAACTTATAGATTTCACTTAATACAGCAGCTGAGATACAAATATTTTTCCCTCCGACAGTAGCAATCATCGTAGTTTTCTCAGGGTTGATTTTTCTGGTGATGTAGAAATCTTCAACATCTTCAAGGTACACATGCTCTTCGTGAGCTTCCAGAATTGGTACTAGTGATGCCTCTTTGATTTTCTTCATGATAATTCGCATCAGATCGGTGCCAGATCTGTAAAACTTGTCATAGCTCAAATATCTTCCTTCAACAACCTCCATTGTGAGATAAGGTAGTGAAAATCTGTAGAGAACAGAGAGCTAGAGAACAGAGAGCTTAGAGAGTTAGAGAGTTTAGGAATTTTGTGTGCGTAAGACGACTGATTTGTTCAGATCGGATTTTATACGTTTCTTTTGATTATTGATTATCGTGATAAATAAGAACCGTAAGATTAATCTGACAGTTTTAAATCGTGCGGGTGAGAATTGCGGACTTCAAATTTATTATTTTAATGTCAGATGGGCGGGAAACTCAATCGACACTTATCTGTTACTTATAAAAGCGTGTTTCTAAAGATACGATTTATAACCATGCTTATATAAGATATCAGATGAGTAGAGTTTAACTTATCTGACAGACGAGTAATCTGTTATCTGATATTACTAGAGAAAGCCAATAGCTAGTAATCTTCCTCTGCTGTTTGTCAATCCAGCAAGATAAAATAATCTTCAGTCTTCAAGAATTAAGAACACATCTTCTGATAACATAACTTCAACTAACTGTCATTAACCAATTTCATCTTTAGAGCAGAAGTACCGCTAGTCTTACACGTTCCCCCTGTCTTTAAGAATTCATAAGTTAACTAGTCTGTTGAAAGTTAATCCTTGAATAGAATAACGGATAACTAAGCTGTTGAACTTCAGTCTTCTGATGAGTTCCCCCTCAGCTTATGCATCCAAATTAAGTAGTCCTAGCTCAGCTCTTAGAGTTGAAAATTTCAACTTTACTTCACTTAAAGGTTTAGTGAAAATATCAGCAATCTGATTTTCAGTATGAACATACTCAATCATAACATTTCCTTTTTCCACATGATCTCTGATGAAGTGATGCTTGATCTCAATATGTTTAGTCCTTGAGTGACTTGTAGTGTTCTGAGTAAGTGAGATTGCACTTGTATTGTCACAGTAGATTGGTATTCCACTGATCTTGATATTGTAATCTTCTAGTTGATGCTTCAACCAAAGTATCTGTGCACAGCAAGCTCCAGCAGCTATATACTCAGCTTCAGCAGTAGATATAGAAACTGAAGTCTGTTTCTTACTCATCCATGAGATCAGACGACTACCTAAGAACTGACAGGCACCTGTTGTGCTTTTTCTGTCAATCTTGCAGCCAGCAAGGTCTGAATCTGAATAACCAATGAGCTCAAATCCAGATTCTCTAGGATACCACAATCCCAATTCTTGAGTGCCCTTAATATATTTCAGTATTCTCTTGGCAGCTAAGAGATGAGATTCTTTGGGATTTGATTGAAATCTTGCACAAACCCCAACTGAGTACATAATATCAGGTCTGCTTGCTGTTAGATATAACAATGACCCAATAATGCCTCTGTATTTGGTTATGTCCACTGATTTGCCATCTTCATCTTTATCCAAACGAAGATTAGTAGACATAGGAATTGTAGCAGTAGAGCTAGTTTCCATACCAAATTTCTTGAACAGATCTCTTGTGTATTTTGCTTGGTTGATGAATATACCATCAGGCAACTGTCTAACTTGCAAACCAAGAAAATAATTAAGTTCACCCATCATGCTCATTTCAAACTTATTCTGCATGAGCTTGGAGAACTTGTCACAGATCTGTTGGTTAGTTGAACCAAAAATAATATCGTCCACATATATTTGCACAAGTAATATATGATTTTCCCATTCAATTGTGAACAAAGTCTTGTCTACCTTACCTTTACGAAATCCTTTAATTAAAAGAAAATCAGATAAAGTATCATACCATGCTCTTGGAGCCTGTTTCAGTCCATAGAGGGCTTTCTTTAGACGATACACCTTGTCTTCTTGTTGATAAGCTTCAAATCCAGGTGGTTGTTCAACATATACTTCTTCTTGCAGTTCTCCATTGAGAAATGCAGACTTCACATCCATCTGATAAACAGTGAAGTTCTTGTAAGCAGCATAAGCTAGAAACAGTCTGATTGCTTCAAGTCTTGCTACTGGTGCAAATGTTTCATCAAAGTCTATTCCTTCTTCTTGACCATAACTCTTGGCCACTAATCTTGCTTTGTTTCTGGTAACAATACCATCTTCATTCATCTTATTTCTGAAAACCCATTTAGTGCCAATTACTCTTTGATGATTTGGTCTAGGAACTAAGTACCAGACTTCATTCCTTTCAAATTGATTCAACTCTTCTTGCATAGCTTCAATCCAGAAGGAATCACTGAGAGCTTCTTCAATTTGTTTAGGCTCTATTTGAGATAGAAAGGTGACAAACATAGCATCTTGTGCAGCAGCTCTTTTTGTTTTCACTCTATCTAATGGATCACCAATCACTAACTCTGGTGGGTGATTTCTGAGCCATCTAAGATCAGGTTGCAGGTCTGAATATTGTCCTCTGTTTTGATCTTGCAACACTACTGTTGGAGTTCCAGTAGTAGTCTGTTGAACAGTTGTAGTCTGTTGAACATCCTCTGGTCTGTCAGCTGGTTGTAACTCGTCTGTTAGACAATCAGCACTGTGATTTTGAACAGCACTTGAGTTAGCAGCTGAATTTAGATTAGGTAGTATGATGGGAACATATTCTTCATTCTTTCCAATATCCAACTTCTGTAAATCAGTAGACAGATCTTGATTAGTACTTTGATTTTTTTCAGAAGATTGACTTGGCTCATCAAATACTACATGGATAGATTCTTCTATTAGTAATGTTCTTTTGTTAAAAACTCTATAAGCTTTACTAACAGTAGAGTATCCTACAAAAACAGCTTCATCAGCCTTTTCTGCAAATGCAGTGAGGTGATTTTTCCCATTATTTAGTACAAAGCATTTACAACCAAAAATTTTGAAGTAATGAACGTTTGGTTTTCTGTTGTTCCAAACTTCATATGGAGTCTTGTTCTGATTTTTGTTGATCATGCATCTGTTCTGGGTAAAGCAGGCTGTATTGGTTGCTTCTGCCCAAAATCTTTGTGGCAGCTTAGCTTCAGCTATCATAGTCCTGACAGCTTCTTTCAGTGTTCTGTTTCTCCTTTCAGCAACACCATTCTGTTGAGGGGTTCTAGCAGCTGAATACTTATGATGTATTCCTTTGATGTTACAATACTCTTCAACAGTAGAGTTTGTGAACTCTGTCCCTCTATCTGATCTGATCTTCAGTATTTTTGTGTTTTTCTCATTCTGGATCAGTTCCATCAGATTAGTAAGATGTTCCTTGGTTTCACTTTTCTTCTTCATGAATATCACCCAAGTATATCTTGAATAGTCATCCACAACAGCTAGGCAGTATTTCTTTCCACCATTGCTGACTGGATCAATAGGTCCAAATAAGTCCATATGTAGCAGCTCCAAGATTCTATCAGAAGATTGGTGCTTTTTGCTTTTGAAAGATGACTTGATTTGTTTCCCTTTCTGACATGCGTCACATAGCTTGTCTTTGCTCATGACTGTTTTTGGAATCCCTTCTACCAAATCATTTTTTATCAATCTATTTATGGTCTTGAAGTTTAAATGATTCATCCTTTTGTGCCATAGCCAACTAACTTCACTTGGTGTTGATGCCACCAAACAGATGTTTGAATTCTTGTCAGCAGAATTCCAGTCGACTATGTAGACATTTCCTTGTCGTCTTCCAGATAAAATTACCTTCTTTGTACCAATCTGTTCAACATAGCACTTATCTGTTGAGAAGATGACTGAATATCCTTTGTCACAAAATTGACTTATGCTAAGCAGATTATATTTGAGGCCTTTAACATATGAGACGTCAGATATCTCTATGTTTCCTCTGATCAGTCTTCCTTTAGCTTTAATCTTGCCTTCCTTGCTGTCTCCAAAAGTAACTTTTGGACCATCCACAGCAACAACATCAGTCAGCTCATGTATGCTTCCACACATGTGTCTTGAACAACCACTGTCCAAGTACCAAATCTTCTCTACTTTACTCCTACTCCTAATCCTAACCTACAAAACAAAAAATAAAATTGTTTTAGGTACCCTTATTGAGAGGGTCCTGAAGGATTATTTCCACCTTTGACAACCCAAGATGTTGATGTCTTAGGTTTCTTAGGCTTCTGAGTTTTGACAGGAGCATGAACAGTTTTATCTTTATCATAGTTATCAGATAAGTCATGTTGATGATCAGTATGATAAGAATAGTGTTCATAAGCAGGATAAGGTGCATGATAAGCAGGGTATGCATGCATTGGATGAGCAGGGTAAGGTGCATAGTAACTAGGAAATTGAGGTGCATGATACATAGGAGGATATGCAGCAGGTTGCACATAATAAGACTCATTTTCATACCAAGCATTTTGATTTTTCTTATTCTTATGCTTCTTTGGTTTACTAGTTGCTTGCTCATTAACAGACGATTTAGTTTTTCCACTAGTCTGATTTAGTTTAGCTTTATCAGCAGACTTCTTAGGACTCTGCTGTTTGGGCTTACTAGTCTGTTTTCCTATACTAGGCTATTTGCTCTTTTTAGCCTTAGGAGATTTCTTCTCCTTTACCACTTTCTCAGGTGAAGCAGGTCTAGCAGTTTGAACATACAGAATGACCTTACTATTGTCAGCAGATATAAATTTCTCAGTGTGATTCAATTCGTGCTTATCCTGTTCTAAAGACATCTTCTGTTTACTAGACATGTGAGTGGATGCAACAGATGATTTTTCATGAGACTCAATAACTTTTTCAAGTTCCATGATTTTTCCTTTATAAACTTCACATTCAGCTTTCAGAGATTCATGTTCTTGCTCAAGCTGTTTATATTCAACTGATTCTCTTGGCTTTTCAGCGGTGAGTTTCAGTGAACTATTTTGCTCTTTTAGCAATATCATCTCTTCCTTAAGCTTTTTATATGCTTCAGCAATAGTAGTATTGTTAAGCATCATTTGTTCAAATGAATTGAATAATTCATTGTCAAGAGGAGTTACCTCTTCCTCAGAGTCATCAGATTCCTTTGCCATCAGGCAGAGGAGAGCAGGTTTTTCTTCATCAGAGGATTCTTCATTAGACGTGTCTGAATCTGAATCAGATGAGTAGACAGCAGCCAGCTTTTCTGCTTCAGCCATCATAGCCTTGCCTCTCTGATGCTTTCTTTCTTTTCTGATTTTCTTCTCTTTCTCAGTGTATTTATCTGCTTTTGGATATGGACAGTCTTTGATGAAGTGTCCCAATTTCCTGCATTTGTAACACATTAGTTTGGCTTTATAATCCTCTTTATCTTGAGAAGAAAAGTTAGGTTTAGAAGTAGAAGCATTGTTGTATTTGTTCTTCATTTTTCTCTTGTAGAACTTCTTGAAATTGTTCATCAGCAATGCTACATCTCCAGCAGTGTACTCCTTCTTGTTGAGTAGGGTGGCTTCATCAGATGAGTCCACTTCTTTGCTTTCTTGTGCTGGTCTTCTAGGATTTTCAGCAGCAACCAGTGCAGCTGTGGGTCCTGAAGTTGAGGTTTCTTCAATTCCCATTCTAGGCAGTTTATACTCGAATGCCTTGAGTACGGAGAACAACTCTGTAAGAGAAATCTTTCCCAGATCTCTTGATTCTTCCATTGCTGTTACTTTCATGTTGAACTTTGGGGGTAAGGCCTTTAGTACTCTGACAGTGATCTCTTTGTCAGTGAAAGTCTTTCCCAGCTTTAGAACTTCATTGAGTGTTCTGGTGAACCTGGTATCCATCTGATCAATGGTCTCTCCAGACTTCATCTTGAAGTTATCCAGTTTCTCCAAAGCAACAGTGAGCTGATGCTCTTTTATTGCATCATTGCCTTCGCTCATATCTCTGACTTTATCCCACATCTCCTTTGCAGTCTTACAATGTTTGACTTTGTCAAACCGATCATTGTCCAGGGCTTTAGTCATGATAAATCTTCCGACTTTATCCAGATTAAATAGCTTAATTTCCTCTGGAGTCATCTCATGAAGGTCTTTTTCCACCACGGTATCAACTTCATTTATCTTTATGGTCTTGGTGAATCTGAATGGACCTTTTATGATACATGTGTACATGTTGTCATTGTAAGCAGCCAAGAAGATCTCCATTCTAATCTTCCAGTCTTCAAAAGACATACCAGCAATGTGGGGAACATGGCTGATACAGTCCATTTTTCAAAAAGTTTTGATTTTTCAAAAAGATGCTCTTTTGAAAAGTTTGAAAAACCTTTGAAAAACACTTGGATCAAGCTCGTTGATCAGGCAGCTGATTCAAATGAACCACCTGCTCTGATACCACTTGTTGGTCCCAAGTGGTCAGATGAGGTCTAGAGGGGGGGGGGGGGTGAATAGACCTCTTAAAATTTTTAGACTTAAAAACTTTTCAGTCTTCTGTCAGCAGACTAAGCTGATGAAGAACAGATGACTATGCTGATCGTGAACAAATCTTGAACAGCAGAGTGACCACTCTTCTTTCAGTTACTTAGCTGTTTTTCAGCAAACAGTTTTATAAAGAGTATACTTGCAGCGGATGTTTGAAAGTGTTTTTCACAAGTAGACTAAGTCTTTTGAAAAGATTTTATCCCCAGTTTTGAAACTCCTTATAAAATCTTTTGATGATTCAAAGTGTAAACTTATGCAATTTCAAAATATGCAAGAAAACTTAAATGCAAGATAAACACCAAGAATTTTTATAGTGGTTATATGGATAAAAATCCTTTAGTCCACTCTTCCAGATCACGTAGATTCTGGGTTATACTATAAACACACAGTTTACAATATTTCTCCACTTATACCTAAACAACAAATGAAAAGGCTATAAGCTCACAACAGGAAATCACTCAGAAATCCTATCCTCTGAAGTTAAATCACTCACAAAGACGGATTTAAACTTCGCACAACACTTAGCTAGTACAAAATCACTCAGATTATGTTTTTCTGTTTTCTTCAACTGGGTTTCTGTCAACAGATGACTTCCACCAGACGAGTGAGCTGTTCGAGCTTTTGAGACTTAGACAAATTTTCTGCTTCAAACGAAATCTCAGAATGTTGTTGTGTGTGTCTCTCTTCGAACTCATCTCTATTTATACTTGGATTTGAAATTATGACCGTTGAAGGAAATCAAATCTCAAATCCATAGCCTTAGCCTTAGCCCAATTTCAGAACGGCTACCTGCTACAGTCCTTTTTCTGCTATACTTTCCTGTAGCAGCATTAAATGCATTCTACTGATCCGAGAGTTTTCTTCAATCATTTGCCATTACTACCCTTCTCTTGCAGCATTTATTACACCAGGTGCATTTATTACCGTTGGACTAATCTCTTGATCTCTTCTACTCTGCTGATTGAAGCAACTCTGCTGATAGATACTCTGCTGATCAAATACTGAACTAATCTGATTTGAGTCAGCTCATGACCTACCCTTCTGTTCGCTGTTTCAGCACGAGATCAGTAGTCTTCTGGGCTTTGAACTTTGAACTCTTCTGATGTCTTCTTAACTTGTTCAAAATTCTTCTAAGGGAACTAAGCTTTCCATACTTAGCTGATTTTGACGTTTTGGAAATCATCAAAACCATCCCTTAACTTTTTATCTTCTTTGCACTTCATCTTCATCTTCATCCAACAAGAATGCTTGATACAAAAGGATCGAACCCAAATATTGATAAGGGTGATTTTTATTAACTACGAGCGATAAAATAAGTCTAACTACGAAAGCAAGTAAATGGGGAGTTAATTACGCGGTAAGGAGGATTCATAAGCTATTAGTTAAAGCAGATAAATCATGCGGTTGTTAGGTTAGCTATGCAAACTATCCTAGATTTAGTGTTGTTTGTGAGTTCAAATTAATTAAGTCTCCCTATCGGTTTGACTTAACTCTACCAATCTACCCAAACTCTCCATCTCCGGATCAATAACGAGCATCGCTGTCAACCGATGCTCAAAGGAAAGTCCGAACCCAAAAGAGGATTCTAAGGCGTACCGTTGTCACCCGGGACCTAAAACTAACCCGAATCCCCGAATAAAGAGAATCTAAGTTATTTGATGCATTTACGGACGAACCCATTATACAAACACGGACCAAACTAGGTATATGACTATCCTAGGTTGAAATCCACAAATCGTCACTCGCCTAACCTATGTCTAGGTTGCATTAAATGTAGATGGCCTAAAGTGCGATAAAACAATAAACCCAACAAATCAAACATAACACAACATCAAACATAACTAATCAAACGATAACAATGACTCGACAATTAATATATTATGCTCGTGCTTGCTATTCAAGGATTCACTGATGTTCGTATGTATCTTTCGATAGCATACCAACCTATCGAATTAAACTAATCTAATTTACGTGTAAACGGAATAAAATCTAATCGATATCATTTAAACTCAAACCTTAAACGAATATGAAACGACATAGGTATATGTCTATCCTAAAATCGAATCACAATCCAAATTCATAATCAAATCCTCAAAATCACTAAATATAGCAATCAAAAATCAATAACTTTCATCTCCAAAGGTTGTCAAACCACAAGACGAACAATAAACACAGAATCGGATTAACGAACACAAATAAGCACCATACTAATCATAAAGACAACATTTAATCAAACAATAACATAAATATATATAAATCCGGAGAATTCAAATCCACAATCATTCATATAAAAAGGAAATACAACATCAATCTCCTAATCAATGACAACTAGGAAATAGAAAAATATCACCTAATCGGAATGAAATCGAGAGATGAATTCTCCTCCCCTTAATCACCACCTAATCACTCCCCAAGGGTGGTGACTAACTCACCCCCTTGGTGAAGCCTTCAAATACAAGAAAAAGAAAGAAAAAGTAAAGAGATAAAGTTGAGGGAGGCAAAGAGAGAAAGGGAGGCAAAAAGAGGCAAAGATTGATGAAGAAGTGTCCAAGTTGGTCTCTTGTCTTGCCCTAATAGCCCCCTATGAGAAAACCCAAAAATACCCCTCGAAAATGCGGAGACTTTGCTGATATTTCGCGCCAGCAGCAGGACCTCGCCGCGGCGAGGTTTGTGCCGTAGGCTGGCTGCAGATTTTCTGCTCTGCCGCACTTTCTTCCGAGCAGCATATCTTTTGACTCCGAACTCCGATTGCAGATCCGTAAAGTCCGTAGTGTAGCTAACTCACTCATCTACGACATATCCAAAATTCAGCTCATTTGGATCATCTATGAAATATTTATGCATGTTCTAGTGAGCAGCTATCTACGTTCTTCCATGTTTTTGACTTCTGTTCTTTATTCCTTTGAAGCCCTTTTTTACATCTCCCTACAAAAACACACAAAACAACATCAAAACACACAAACAACAACCAAAACACACAAATGTCCAACAAAGGACCAAAAACGCAAAAGAACGCGAAAATAAACAAAAGCACGCAAAACTCAAATCAAAGAAAGTTGTTTTCGGCTTAAGAAGACACGTAATAATGACGTTTTCACGACGTTATCACTCCATATACACTAGCAAAGTCATCATGAGTAGCATATAATTCCTTCACATATTCAAAACCCAACAACTTTGCGTTAAAGTAGAAACAAGAGCATACCTTCTCGATAGTGCATCAACCACAATATTTTCCTTACCTTGCTTGTATTTGATTACATAAGGAAATGTCTCGATGAATTCTTACCACTTGGCGTGTCTTTTATTCAACTTACCCTATCCTTTCAAGTGCTTCAAGGATTCATGGTCAGTTTGAATGACAAATTCTCTCGGCCAAAGGTAATGTTGCCAAGTCTCCAATGTTCTCACCAATGCATAAAGCTCCTTGTCATACGTCGAATAGTTCAAAACAGCCCCATTTAGTTTTTCACTAAAATAGGCTATCGGTCGTTGCTCCTGCATTAAAACTGCTCCAATACCTATTCCTGAAGAATCACACTCAATTTCAAATGTTTTAGAAAAATTAGGTATGGCTAACAAAGGAGCACTACACAATCTTTCTTTAATTTCAGAAAATGCATGTTCTTGCTCATCACCCCAATGAAACCCTACCGATTTTTTAACAATTTCAGTGAGTGGCGCAGCTAGTGTACTGAAATTTTTGACAAATCGTCGATAAAAACTAGCCAAACCATGAAAACATCTGACCTCGGAAAGTGACTTAGGTATTGGCCATTCCTTGATAGCCTTTACCTTTTCTTCATCCCCTCCAATTCCATTTGCGCTAACAATATAGCCAAGAAACTTAACTTTTTCTAAGCAAAAAGAACACTTTTTTAAATTGGCATACAATTTTTCTTTTCTCAAAACATTAAACACACTATGCAAATGTTCAATATGTTCATCTAAGCTTTTGCTATACACCAAAATGTCATCAAAATAAACCACAACAAATTTGCCAATAAAAGCCCGCAAGACATGGTTCATTAATCTCATGAATGTACTAGGTCCATTAGATAAACCAAAAGGCATTACCAACCACTCATACACCATGTTTTGTTCTAAAAGCAGTTTTCCATTCATCACCTTCTTTCATCCTAATTTGATGATACCCATTTTTCAAATCAATTTTTGTGAAAATACTTGACCCATGCAATTCATCCAACATATCATCTAGTCTAGGAATGGTGTATCGATACTTTATCATGATGTTGTTGATAGCCCTGCAATCCACACACATCCTCCAAGTACCATCCTTCTTAGGTACAAGTAACACTGGTACGGCGCACGGACTCATGCTTTCTCTAACGTGGCCTTTCTTCAGCAACTCCTCAACTTGCCTTTGAGTTTCCTTTGTTTCTTCCGGATTGCTTCTATATGCTGGGCGGTTAGGAATGGCAGCACCTGGTACAAAATCAATCTGATGCTCTATTCCTCATATAGGTGGCAGCCCATTTGGTACATCATCTGGGAACACATCTTCGTATTCCTGCAACAAAGAGACAACAACGCTAGGCAAAGATTCATTAAATTCGTTAGTACTAAAACCCGCCTCTTTGTACAAAAGTAAAAGCGTAAGCTTGTTTGAATTGAAGGCACTCTTGATATCACTCGCCTTAGCATAAAGACTCACTTGTTTTTTTCACTCTTTCTTTTCACTCTCTTTTTCACTTTTTTTTATTTAAAATTTCAGCCTCACTATTTATTTTCAACTCACTCTCTCTTTTCATTTTCATTTGATCTTCATATACTTGTTTGGGTACAAAAGTAATGAATTTGTTATCCTTTACAAGAACGTGCCGATTTTTGAAACCATCATGAGTAACCTTCCTATCAAATTGCCATGGTCTGCCCAATAATATGTGACCTGCTTACATTGGAACGACATCACAAAGCACTTCATCCTTGTACTTCCCGATTGAAAAAAATACTAATACTTGCCTTGTCACCTTAACCTCCCCACAATCATTCAACCATTGAAGCTTATATGGTCTAGGGTGTTTCAAGGTAGGTAAATTCAGCTTTTCAACCAAAGTAGTACTGGCAACGTTTGTACAACTTCCCCCATCAATGATCATACTACACACTTTATTGTTAACATGGCATCTAGTATGAAAAATGTTGTCCCTTCGTTCATTAACATCATCTTCTTTGATTTGGGCACTTAAAGCACGCCTAGCCACCAGTGACTCTCCCTCCACCGGATATTCAACATCACTGTCACTAGTGTCTTTTTGGCATATGATCATCATCATCACTCTCACTTTCAGTCTCCACATCTCCGTTAGCATGTGCAATCATGGTCCTCTTGTTTGGGCATTGTGAAGCAATGTGACATGTTCTCAAACACTTAAAACACTTAATATCACGATTACGAGTTGGTAATTCAGTTTTACCTCTATTGACTTTGTCAACTTCATATTTTCTCTTTGGTGCTTCTGTTTTGAATTTGGAATTAGCTCCTTCATCTTTCCTTCCATTCGACCTCCATGAAGTAGATGAGCCTGGATTTTGGAAAGATCGAGTTCCCTTCCTTTTAAGTTGTCATTCTACCTTTATTGCCATATGCACCATGTCCTCCAACTCCACATAATGTTGTAACTCAACTACATTTGCAATGTCCCGATTCAGCCCATTGAGAAACCTTGCCATGGTAGCTTCTCTATCCTCCTCTATATTAGCCTTGATCATGGAAATCTCCATCTCCTTGTGGTAATCTTCCACGATTTTAAAGCCTTGAGTAAGACTTTGTAACTTCTGAAATAATTCCCTATGATAGTGACTAGGAACAAACCGCCTCATCATGATAGCTCTCATTTCATCCCATGTCCTAATAGGCCTTTCACCATTTCGTCTCCTGGTCATCACAAGTTGATCCCACCATATAATAGCATAATCGGTAAACTCAATAACAGCAAATTTTACCTTTTTCTCCTCGGAGTAATTATGACATTCGAAAATCAACTCCACATTCCTTTCCCAGTCCAAGTACACTTCTGGATCATTCTTGCCTTGAAATGATGGTATCTTTACTTTTATGTTTCCGAAGCTTCTGTCATCTCTATCTTGCCATTTCGGACCTCTTTGGAAACCTCTATCATGCCTTCCTCTCCTTTGTATGAATCTGCCCTCACCATTCAATGAGCCTGGGTCATCTTCATATTGGAACTCATCATTGGAATTGTAACCAAAATCATCTTCATTTGCATTCCTTTCTTCCCTTCTAACATTAGGAGGTCTTTCCGGACGTCCCCTGTTTAAAGTAGCAATAGCATCGTCTTGCCTATCAATCCGATCCCGAATCTCATTAAACATTACGTTCATACGTTCAAATTGTTTTTGCATGGCTTGCAACATAAATGTATCCCCCTGTCCGCCTTGGTTTATTGCTTCACCACTTGTAGACATACTTGAAACTAGATAAAAAAAAATAGAAATAAATCCTCACAGCACTCCCTCACGTGTTTACACTCGAATAATGTCACTCAACACTCGTGTTTAACTCAATATGGCTTTTACCCTCTAATAATCTCACACTCACTTGCCTTTTTCCACTCGTAGCTCCCTTTTTCAGTTCTTTAATGAACTAGTAAACTTTAACCAAGAGGTTCAACTTGTATTGTCTAAACAATGAATACCAATGGTTCGGTATTTCAGAAATAATGAATCAAGGAGAATGTGGTTTTTTGTTTTTTTTATTTGAGAGAACTGAAGAATAAGTCATAATATAGAGAGTAGTTGTATCCGCCACTAATTTTTTTTTTTAATCACGTTTTTTTTATCACGTTTTTTTTTTTTTTTGTTTTTTTTTTTTTTTTTTGGCTGGATACACAAACAAAGAAATTTAAGAGTAGGAAAAAAGAGATTAACAGAAATTTACTAAATATATAAGAACAAGAAATAAAGATAAATGATAGTAATCTGATTTTAGTACATTGCTCTGATACCAAATAATGCGAACCTCATTAGGAAGATTCAAATTCAACCCAAGGAAACTAAAAATCAGATTGAAAACGATAGTGAACTTGTGATCCGACGATTATAAGGAATCGCAAACAAGTATTCTTGATTGTAGTGAACTTGTGACCCAACGATTATAAAGAATCGCAAACCACAAGTATTCCAGATTGTAGTGAACTTGTGACCCAACAATTATAAAGAATCGCAAACCACAAGTATTCAAGTTTGAACGCCACAAGGAGAAACCTTGATAAGTTCTGAAGTTTAATGAAAAACCAAAAGAGGAGTAAAAACTCACTTTATATTTTCAGCCAAATATATCCCATTACATTTAACCATACCACTTATATATAGGGTTGGAACAAATCTCCAACCATAATATTTAAAGCCAACACGTTTTCATAAGTGTTGGGATATCAAAAGGTGCCTAGAATCCTCCAAATACATCTAGAAATATGAGAAGTCTTGACTATTATCTATATAGACTTATATATATATAATCTGATATAAATAAAGCCTAATTAAAGCTTCTCTTTCCCAAAAGACTTAATTCTAATTAAGTAACTTTAGTGAATTCCAAAAGCCACCAGATTATATTGTTTGGATTAAATTCAAAACAACTTCATCTTCTTTTGGGCCAAACTTATGCATGATAGAATCAACCCATATCTTCTGAATTAGCCCGTTAAATTCTTCCTTGAGCTTTTTGGATCTTGTCCTTGTAAATGGCCCAATTGGAACATACAATGGATCCTTAGCTTGTACTTGTTCTTGATGATTCTCATCATGTCGCTGGTGTCTTGGAACTTTCCACTTAAACCCCTATTAATGATTAATGTGATGCACGCATTAAAAGAGTTTGTAAATAAAGTATGGAACAAATTTATAAATTACTTTATTAAATTAGAAGATATTGTGAATGGTAAGTCTATAAGACTAATGATGCTCACCTTGTCTTCCAATAATGAATTTTGGAGTCTAGTAATTACCTCCTCTGCCATGTTGTTTAGGTCAGCACATTCTTGAGATTTTTCTTTACCACGGTCGTTTTTCGGACAACTTCTCACTGTTATTTCGTCACTTGAGTTTTTTAGTGTAGGTGAAGTTTTACTATCAGTATAAGCTCCACTCTCTAACTTGACATACTTCAAATGATTTCCATCATTTTTTGTGTCGTGTGTCAATTTCCTTTTAAGATCTCCGGGATTTGTTGTGCTATCCCTACAACATAGACAATATAAGTTCTACGAAGAAATATTAGAAGAAACTTTAAATGAGTCACAATATAGAATTATGCAATGAAAGTATGATGTTGATATAGTCCAGATGTATAAGTATCACCAGGATTTTGTGTACGAATGCATATCGTTCTTATATTGTATTAATATTTTAAATCTAAATATTATTCATATTAATGCTTTGAATATGATTTTGCAGGTCACTGCAATCTGAAGCAAAGTTACAACCAATTTATCACATGAACTATATAGCATGTATCAACATGGAATTATTGTTTTATCAAGTTGAATTCCAAGTAATGAAAGACTTACATGGATGCAGCCGCCGGCACTCAACTCATCACTATTGTTTGTCTTTAGAAAATTTAATCTACCAAGTGAATGGGCTATTTGTTGTATTTTAATTAAGGCCCATAATTTTATTTATTAATTATTTGTATATTCAATCTAAATAAAATTTCTTTGGAGAAGGAAAAAAATATTAAAAATTATGGTTGTCAATGGATCAAATTTGTCTCTAAAAATTTTCAAGTTCATTGGATCTTGTTCAAATTTGGCTTGATATCAAATCTTTTACGTTTGCAATGGAATTTCACATTTAAGATTAATGCCATAATTTTTTTCCATAAGTTCGTTTATGTTATAATTAACTATTCACATAGTGGTTAACGATACTATAAGTGTATTTTCTTCATTTCAAGTAATTTTTTACACGAAAAAATAAGTTTACTAATTAACTATTTACATAGTGGTTAATATTTCAATAAAAATAGGTTCTCTGTTTGGGATAATTTTGACCAAAATCATCAAATTTTACTATATAACGATCTACGGAGGAGCTAAGGTTACTATAAGAGTATGTTCTCCGTTTGGGATAATTTTGACCAAAATCACCAAATTTTACTATGTAACGATTTACGGAGGGACTAATGTTACTATAAGAGTAGGTTCTCTGTTTGGGATAATTTTGACCAAAATCATCAAATTTTACTATGTAACGATTTACGGAGAAACTAAGGTTACTATAAGAGTAGGTTCTCCGTTTGGGATAATTTTGACCAAAATCACCAATTTTACTATGTAACGATTTACGGAGGGACTAAGTTTACTATAAGAGTAGGTTCTCTGTTTGGGGTATTTTTGGCCAAAATCACCAAATTTCACTATGTAACGATTTACGGAGGGGCTAAGGTTACTATAAGAGTAAATTCTTCGTTTAGGATAATTTTTTACCAAAATCACCAAATTTTACTATGTAACGATTTATGGAGGAGTTAAGGTTACTATAAGAGCAGGTTCTCCGTTTGGGTTAATTTTTTACCAAAATCACCAAATTTTACTATGTAACGATTTACAGAGGGACTAAGGTTACTATAAGAGTAGGTTCTCCGTTGGGATAATTTTGACCAAAATCACCAAATTATACTATGTAACGATTTACGGAGGGATTAAGGTACTAAATATAGGTTCTCCGTTGGGATAATTTTTTACCAAAATTACCAAATTTTACTAGGCAATTTATCACAAAGAAGTTTATTAAACACAGTCAAAACTCCTAGAAATTGTAACAAAAAAAAATTCTCATGAAAATTCACATTCAAACAATCACACGAATGAAAATATCAATATTCAATTAACCAATTTTAATCATATTCTAATACATATAGCAACATTACTCCATAACCTATGAAATGCGAAAAAACACCCCTAAAGAGCCATTTCCCCTACAAATCTTGATACGGACAGTTAAAAAAATTGAGTCACAATTGATACGCCCAGGATCACGAACATTCTTGGAAGTCTTCTGCAATTGGGGATCTTGAACACCTTCATAAGACGATTGACTTTCACGGGGTATGCTTTTTGGAGAAGGCTTATTGCTCTGCTGAGAACTCATCAAGTATTCTTCTTCAGCGGAATCAACTAGTTGTCGTGCACGCTTAAGAGAACTGTCAAATCCAAATTCTGATTGTGATGCTATGTAAGATAAGGAAAGAAATTCTTTATTCATCAGACCAAATCTTATTTGTTGAGAGTCGGCAAGCGGGGTTGGAGATGGGAATTTCTTTTTCAAGAGACTCCCTGTCTCTATTAACCATCGGCGACGTATCGTGTTTTCAAAAAACTTCTTGATTCTCAAGTATCGCAACGCTGATATAATGTGTCTGCAGGGCAAACCATCTGACTTTAACATAAAACACTCACAACAGAACGTTGTACGATTGGTAGTGACCGTATAATACCTTGCAACATCATTCTCCTTGTACTCTCGGAGTACAAATACATCAATACCATCGTCGCCTTTGCTCCTGCTCTCCAACTCTAAACCTGGTTCCGCGTTAATCTCTTTGCGTATAAGTAAATAAACCTTCGGCGTGAATAAGTTAATAGCATGATGTTCCAAGCTTTGTAATGGGCTATCTTTTACCGGGGTTTATCTTTCTCAGCATCGTCTTGCATATTAATAAAATTGTTTCTCACTCTCTGTAAGGTGTGATGGTAGTGTGTAACAAAATCGGTAAAACTCATCTTTTGGTCGACACTAAGCTTGATTAAGGAATTCATAGACTCGGCCAACTGGGTAGTTGTCATCATACTCATGAAATGACCACGGAAATATACCTCTGCCCACAATTCTTTCTTCTTATAGATGTCAATAACCCATTTGTGATTAGATAAATCGTGTTTCTCTATTAAGTTTGACCGACTCAACTCAAACTCTTCTATCGAGCATCAACGCCGCAGCAACGACGAAAAACCATCGCAAAATTTAGAATTCTTAACATTATCTCGAACATTACGACATAGATGCCAACAACATATCCTATGTCGTGTACCGGAAAATTCAGATAGAATAGCTGAACGCATAGATGCATCCTGATCTGTCAGTACAGAAACGGGAATTTTTCCATTCATTGCCTCCAAAAAGCTTGCAACAACCATCGATACATTTCTATCTTCTCATTGCATATAATAGCTGCTCCAAAAATACAACTTGAACCATGGTTATTAAATCCAGAAAATATAACAAGAGGATACAAGTAAGTATTCGTCTTGTACGTACTATCAAAGACTAATGTATCACCAAATACATCGTACTCCGCCTTAGATGTACCATCACACCAAAAAAGTCTAGTTAATGAGTTTTCTTCATCCACAGTGTACTTGTATACAAACTTATCGTCCTTCAACTTCTTAGTTTCAAGAAATTTTATGACTGTGTTGACATCCCCGTGTCAAATTCGTTCTGATCGTAGCTTATTCAAATAGTTATAGCCATTTTTCCTTCTGAAAGAAAGTTTTCCAGCACCTCCAACTAATTGCTCCAAGTAATTCATAACTTCTGATGGCCTAAATCCAATTTATGTCATCATACTCAACATAGACTTGTCTGAAATTGACATGTATCTGGTAAAAGAGGTAACACATATTACTAAAAAAATATTTTTTATATTGATGAATGCAACATATAGAGAAGAACCACCTGTTGGTTAATAATATACCTTTTCTTGCATCCATCTAAAGCATGATTGTGAGTACTCACAAATTTCGAAACTATATAACGTCCTGAAAATCAGTCATGTGATACCCGAAAACTGGCGTCGCATCCACATCTAGTCAATGCTTCGGGTTCTCGAATCCTATAACATATTTCTTTCCTTGGTTTGCGGAACCCATGTCGTGTGCAAACCCACACCCTAATTTTTACTAAATCACCGATGACTTGAACACTTTGTTTCCTAACATCAAAACCCTCGGCTTTAGCATATGCAAAATAAAATTTCCCAGCATCATCAATATTTTCAAATACTAGTTGGCTAATCAACTCCTCTTTAACACCAAAAGAAACTGAATCAAATGAATCACCATCACTTTCGCCATATGGTTCATCTGAATCATCTAAATTAATGGGGGGAAAACAAGTCATATTAATAAATTATTCTAAAAATAATTTCTTAACAGCATAAATTTTTCCATAAATAACATCCTCAATCCCACTTTATATTTGCTAAAACAAATGAAAGAATTTTAAGATGCAAAATAAGGCTTCAGAGTCAATGACAGTATAACCACAAGCATTTTTAGTATTCTCCCCAGAAGAACATAGTTCAATTGGAAAAGGAATGTTGCACCCAATAATCTCAATTGAACATTCAACTCATACTTTTATGAAATAAATCACCGATTACATTGCAAATGAAATTCATAAGACATAACAAATTCTCAGATCCTTCTGGAAAATTACTAATATATATAATGCAGGGCAAGTTACAAAATTGACATATGTCAATCTTATTTTGTATAAGCCACCAAACATACATAGTATCTTCCTGAAAAGTTTGGACATCAAATAGCAAAGCACCCTAAAGAAGCTTATCTAAAACACCTGACTGACAAAAACCAAATAGTCCAAGCATACTCAACTTCACCTTACAAATTATGGAACATTACTATTTGATATTTGACAAACTAGTATCCCTTGCACACTAAGCTAGATTTTTATGTGGTAACACTAATCAATACCTTAACATTGTCTATTTCAAAAATCAAACTAGAGAGAATATGAATCATTGACCAACCAAACAAAATCTAAAACCCCATCATCCATTCCTTCTTAATATTCTTACCGCTTATGAAATTTCCTTGTTAGGATAGAAGTTTAACTACATTTGGAACATATTATAAAATAAGGTATTCCATGGCCACTAATAAAGAACCATCAGTCGGTTATTCTCAATACTTAGAAGAATGCCCATGGTGTTATCTCAATTTTTCATTGTCGTATGAACTCAAAGCCGTATGATTTCAAATTCCATCTTTAGGAACCATATCGGTTCGGATAGCTCTATGATTTAGCATCTCATGACTCATATAGACCATACTCGATCGAGACCTTGTAATTATGTATAAGTTAAAACCAAATAGCCAACGATAGTTACTAGTAATTAGCACAAGTATTCATCATACATCTTCTAGAAAGACTTAAATCCCAAATTTCTTTTTCTTCACTATTCATCACCATTCCTCTGGCTATTTAATTCAGTATCATAACTCACGACCCAGAACTATTATACGATACACACAAACTAGTACAAATTAAGAAGTTAAGATCAGCTTATTTGATGTTATTAACAAATTAATTAATAGTATAAATTAAAAGAGAGAAGAAAAAACAGAAATGCAATATTGAATAAAAAGTGCCGTATGACCTCAAAGCCGTATGATTTCAAATCCAACAAAGTAAATTACCTGATTCTTTTTCTTGTCTGAAAGGAGTATTTGCGGCTGAATCACATGGAGTTGAATTCATCTGACTTTGTAAAAATTGAAAAAACCCTAATAATTAGATGTAATCAATAGTTAAAAACTGGAAATAATTGGAAACTAGGAGAAGGGTTTAGTCAATGATGAAGAAAAGAAATTTAGACATCGATGAAGATGAAATTTTTTATTTAGAGCTGAAGGAATTAAAATTTAATTTACTAAACTAAAAATATTAAAAAGGGTAAAAAGGTCTTTTTAAATAAAATTTAATTTGTTAAATTAAAACTATTAAAAAGGGTAAAAATGTCTTTTTATATGAAGTATTTTAAATGTTCGAGTGTTGTACACGTAAATATGTGTCAAAATTTTATTGGATGAAACGATTCCTCAAAGAATGGCTTCGAGGAACCGTAGACAACCCCATGTAAACATCGAATGTGATCCATCAAACTACGAGAAAGCCACTAAGAAAAAGAAATGCCCTGTGCCTAGATGTAAAGAGCTCCTAACCTTCTCGAACACAGTTAAGTGTAGGGGTTGTACGATTGACCATTGTTTGAAACATAGATTTGGACCAGACCACAACTGTCCTGGACCTAAGAAACCCGATTCAGCATTTCAGTTCATGAGCTTCTTAAACAGAAGCAGAAAAGAAGAACCCAAGAAAGCTTCAGCCACATCTTCATCAATGTGGGGTACAAGTTTCTTCAAGGCAGCTGAAGCCGGAATGGCTAGATTGAGCAGTGAATTTAATCAAGCATTGGGTTCGAATGGGGCCAGTACGAGCCACAATGGGACTGCAAGCGGGCAAGTTGAAACTTGTCCGAATTGCAATTTGAGATACTCGACTGTTGGAGCGTTAATTGAACTTGTGGAGAAAGTTCATCAAATGAATGGGGTAATGAAGGCAACGCTTGATGTGTGTCCAAAATGTAGTAAAGGGTTCCGTGACCCGGTGACGCTTGTAGAGCATGTAGAGAGAGAACATGGAGGTGTATCGAAAGCTTAATCAGAAGTGAGTGTCAATATATGTAACTTTGCACAGTTTGCTATTCTTTTTCTATAAATTTTATTGATTTTTTTTACGTAGTTTATAGCTTTGGCCTTTGAGTTAAAACTTAACGTTGATTTCTATTTGTTTGTTTTGCTAAATGAACTAATTATTATACCAAATAGGAGCGCATTTGGTAATCCTTACTCCTTAGACAAGGAAAAGAAAATGAAAAGAAGCTTTAATAAATTTTATTTATCAAAAAATAAATTGGCAATGCTAGAATACAAGCCAACTCATTTCATGTAAGATCAGTATTTGAGCACAACAAGGAGGTTCTAGATTTCTCTACTACTTTATACTACTTTATACTTAGAAGTATTCTTGAGTATTCTAGATAGTTCCACAAGTTTGTACATAGTTCTACACATTGTAGATCGATGTAGAAAGTCTATAGAATTAATTTAAATCGTTAGATCGGATTGATCTCCACCATCTATTTGAGGAGGTGGAACTATAAATAGAGCACCTTAGTTCATTTGAAGCAATCGAAGTTTGTGGGAATAAAAAAGCATTATAAAGTGTTCTCTTATATGTAACTTTATCCATTTCTCACATAATCACTTGTGCCAAAATTAGGCTGACTTAGCATTTCAAAGTACTTTGTTACAAATGAGTTCATGTAATACTATTGTTTAGTTTTCGAGAAAATGCTCAAAAAAAAATCAAAAAATAATGCCCAAATTTTCTTGACACATTCATATACATCCTCATTTCCAAGAAAGCTTTAGTAAAAAGACATAAAAACTTAGATGATTAATTAGAACCTTGTCCTTTTTTGAGAATTTTTTATGCTCAAGGTTTTTGGCGTCCTTTTGTGAAATATATTCAAATTACCTTCCTGGAATGGAATATATCATACGCATCAGGGAATAAAACTAACAAAAATTTAAGATGAATCACAAATCGCCCTCCCACTAGCCGAAAATTGTTGCCGCAAATCTCGATAACAACTTCAGTATTCCTTAGAATTCTTGGCGGCGATTTGTGACCCAGAGAGTAGCAAACCACAAATTTGTATAATTTTTGTTACAAATTAAATTCAGTTCTAATCTTCACATGGTTAAAGATCGGTAAAAAGGTAAAAAATTAAATTAAGGTTCATTGATTTCGCTTGATTTAGATTTTGAATAGTTAGTTTGAGTGGTTTCAATGAAACCTTTTAAACAAGATTTGGATTGTGTGAAAATCGGAGGATTATCATGTCCATTATGTCATTTAATTAAGTTTTTCTTTTAAAGTATGGATAGAAAATGGGTAATTTACACCAATACGCAATATCGGGTCCATTATGTATTGGGAGAGTGATTATTGTGTCTATTATGTCATTTTATTAAGTTTTCCTTTGAAAGTATGGATTGAAAATGGATAATTTACACCAATACGCAATATCGGGTCCATTATGAATTGGGAAAGTGGCACTGACCTGCACATCATTATTATCACAAAAAATGACAAAGCATTTAAGAGGTGAATAGGAAATGGGTAATTTGCACCAGTACCTAGACCCTTAGGAGTTGTAATATTTTTTTTTACAAACTCCTGGCAAAGAAGTCTCATTCAGGATTTTTTACTTGTGTCTCCACAATTTCCTACACCGAGCAAGAAAATGTTGGAGAAATGAATACACTCAAGCGACCTAGCTTTTGAGTTGAATCATGTCTAGTCCATTTGGACTGCCCAATTTAATTTTTTTTAGTAATGTGTCATAGCTCTTATGCTGCACACTTTTTGCTCCTTTTCATGATGTTATTGTTGCCATTTCTATTAAAGGAGCTTCAAAAGGTATTGGAGCATAAACTACAAGGGTAGTTGCATTGCGTGGCGTACATGTCATAATGGCAATAAAAAATCTTCTTTGGACACGAGGTTAAAGAATCAATCATCAAACTAGTTCCAACTGCCAAAGTTGATTCCATGGAGTTAGATCTCGGTTCGACAAAATCAATCATCAATTTGGAATAATTGCATAAAACTCTTATTTCGAGTTATGACACTATTTGGGTTGTACAACACCTATCATACTTACAATTAATATTAATTACCTATAAAATGGGAAAAAAAAGTCTTGAATTTGAGTATCATCTAATTTGTTTAATCTTATATTAGTTGTTACTATTCTTTAATCGTTGCAATTTGTGTAATCAATCAATATTATGATATTAGTGATGTCGTATTACTCGAAAGGCAAAAGAAAAGGGATTTGGTAATATAAGTAAGATGAAAATGTTATGATGAAATATGAGTCTTAATCTAGGACCAATACATACATTGTAAAATTTCTTTTTAAATTTCTAGGAAAATACTTACATTACCAATGACTACCTAAACATTTAATTAATAAGTGGGCTTGATTCCTAAATTCGAATACATTTGCCTATACTTTATAGGATAAGTATCGCATCTTTTTAAAATCATTAGTTAAATAATAAATGACCAACATGAATGGAGCTTCGTGATGCAAAAAGAGTATCCTAAGAATTAAGGCTGTGTTTGGATGGGTTTTGGCCCTGTCTCGCGGGTTTCGCGAGATCGAGCCAAAATCCTTTTAAATGAGTTTTCGCCAAACCCATAAAACTATCAAAAACCTCACACTCAAACTCTTCAAACCTATAAAACATTGATTTGACACCTACCGTCTATTTTTTCCCCCAAATCTCACTAAAAAATACATTGATTTGACACCTATCACCTACTTTTTCCCCTAAACCCCAACATCCAAACTCAATCCATGTGGGGTTTCAACTTATTTTAACCACAAAACCCAAGAGTCAAAACACATTCAAATGAAGTCTCAAATGTTTCATCGAAACACCGAAACCAATTTTTTTAAACCGAGACCCACGAAATCGAGCCAAAACCCATCCAAATAGACCCTAAAAGACCCAAAAATGTCAAGTTTGACTTGGAAAAGTCAAATTGTATTTATTATCGACGAAAAATACAAAACTTTTGGACGAGCAAGTTTGCAAGAAGGCGTAATTTTGGCCAAAATACTTTAGTTCTTATAAAAGTATTGGTTAAATCTTTATATTTGATGTTGGATAAAAATGATCAAGGGACTTCTTCGAGATTTTTTCTCTTCTTGATCCCTTTACGAACACTAATTTGCACGGGACGAACTTGCTAAGAACTTTTTAATTTTCACTTCTTTCTCTCTAGAATCACTTGCCTTTTTTGTTGAAAATGAGATGCCATTTATAGGAGAATTTTGGAAGGTGAAGAGTTTTCTGGGAGGTGAAGAGGTTTTTGGGAGGTGAAGAGTTTTCTCCCATAAATGTCAAATGAATTAAATAGGGGTAAAATAGTCATTTTGACTGAATTATTTATTATCAAATTTATTAATTAGAGAATTACCAAAATGCCTCTAGATCATAAATTGCCACTATCATGATGTCCCCCCAATTCCGTGAATGAAATTTTTTCAATTGCGGAATTTAAAATACATAACATATATACTTTGAGAATATATATATATATATATATAGATTAGAATATGTACCTTACTTAGAAGATATAAATTTTGCAAGATAATGTCCTAATTATCTTAGGATCAATTATGGGAGGATTTTATTCTTTCAGAATATTGCACTTCCAAAATTATAAGTTGTATAGTCTATTTATATTTTCATCTCACTTTTTCTAAGTACACCTTTCAAACTTAAAAAAAATTTAAGCTTCTTTATCGAGAAAATACGTTCGAAGAATGTCGTCACGAGGTACTTATTGTTAATTTAATTTATAAATTTTCTTTGAAATTTTTTTTTAACTAGCCAATCGAGCAGTCCAGTCGAGGTTTGGCTGCTTCTGTCGCGTTCAGCCCGGGCATATGCTGCCTCGGCCGAAGCAGCTCAACCTCGGCCACACCCAGCCGAGGCATCGCACGCCTCGGCCAAACCAGCACCAGCCGAGGCAGCATGCCTCGACAGTGCCCAGCCGAGGCAACATATGCCTCGGCCAATCTCCCTGCCTAGGCAGCATGCCTCGGCCAGTCTCAGCCGAGGCACATCTGCCTCGGCCAAACCCAGCTGAGGCAGCATGCCTCGGCCAAACGTAGCCGAGGCTCATCTGCCTCGGCCAAGTTTAGCCGAGGTGTATTTGCCTCGATTGTGCTTGGCCGAGGTAAATCTGTCTCGGCTGAGTTTGGCCGAGGCGGAATCTGACTCGGTCGAGTTTGGCCGAGGATGTCCTGTCTCGGCCATTCTCGCCCGAGATTTCGCGGTTAATTTGTTTTGGTCAAAATATGCTTTGGATGAGCTTTTTGTATAGGTGTTTCTTCTTAGGTTGATTTTTTAAGTTTTGATTCAGGGATTGAATTTTCGTTTGAGGAAGAAGTTGCAAAAGCTATTCGTGAACTACCTCCATGTGATTCTGAATTTTCAGATTTTCTGATTTTTGACGATAAATCTATTTTTGATACATCTCGTCAAATTCCTTTAGGAAATAGGCCCGAAGATGCATCTAGCTGGGTGATGGATGAGAATGAGTATGAGGATGAGGATGAGGAGGGAAAGGCTCCATCTTCTATGGGCTCAAAGCGTAAAAGTCGTGTAGTAGATATTGAGATAGCTAATAGTGAGATGAATTTGCTTAAGGATAAGATTAATTTATACTCCTGTCACGAATTTTTGCTTCCTTCTGATGGTCAGAAAATTAGGACTCCTCCACCAGGGTTTTTCACCGTGTACAAAGAATTTTTTCTTTGTGGATTTTCGATTCCTCCAGATCATCTCCTCGTAGAAATTGTGCATAGTTTCAATATATGCATCAGTCAGTTGACCCCCAACTCTTTCATGTATTATGAAGGTTTCTTGCGTTGCTCCAGCCAACTGAATATTCCTCCAACTTTAGAGTCTTTTAGGAGTTTATTTATCTTGAGAAGAGTTCCCAACCAGTTGCTAGCCAACAGTTCAGGGTCGACTTGCGGGACCTCTAAAACCACATTAGTAAATCTTTGTATATACTCTCTTAAAGGCTCTCCTGCTCTTTGTCTTACTGTGAATAGGTATGCAGCCATCTTTTGAGACTTTCTATTCATAGAGAAGTGATGGAGGAATCGTTGACTCATCTGCTCAAAATTAGTGATTGTGCCTGAAGGGAGTTGATTGAACCAAGTAAGTGCGATCTTAGATAGAGTAGTACGGAATATTTTACAAGTAGTCGCATCACTTATTGCATATAAATCAGCTTTGGCAATAAACTTATCCAGATGTTCCTGAGGATCACCCATTCCATCATATTCAGACAGGTTTGGGATCCTAAAGCCAGGTGGCAATGGTTCTGATAAAACTGCATGAGAGAATGGGCTTCTTCTTAATGGTACCATAGGCGGTAATTGTTCCACCCTCTCTTCTTGTTCTTGTTGTGCATAATTTTGTCCTCCTTGTTCTCTCCCGCCACCTCTCTCCATCACTAAACGAGGTTGTCTTCGTACCTCTTCTGGTCCTGGGGTTCTACTGTTGACTTCTTCTTCATTAACTGGTTGTCTTATATGTGGTTATTCCCGCTGTTTTTTATCACCTCCTTCAGGTCTTGTGGATGCATCAGGGATTCCGTGCAGGGACCGGCTTGAATTGCGTATTCTTTGCTGTTCCGCCACATATTGTGCAACCGCTCGAGCCACTACTGTTGCCGCCATTGCATCAAGCATTTATTGGGTCATTTGGATGGTAGGCGCTGGAGGTGTTACATTCGGAAGTGCATCTCGGTCAGGCATCAAAGTTTGGGGACCTCCTGTGTCTACTCCATCAGGTGGGCCTTGCCCATCGCCTCCTGCACCAGGCAGGTCGTTTCCAGCGCTTCCTCCGCCAGGGTGGTCTTGTCCAATGCTTCATGTACCAGGCAGGTCATTGCCAGTGCCTCCTCCGGCTGGTGGATCACCTGGCCCTTCAAGATTATCCCACTGGTTTTGTTGAAAATGAGATGCCATTTATAGGAGAATTTTGGGAGGTGAAGAGTTTTCTGGGAGGTGAAGAGGTTTTTGGGAGGTGAAGAGTTTTCTCCCATAAATGTCAAATGAATTAAATAGGGGTAAAATAGTCATTTTGACTGAATTATTTATTATCAAATTTATTAATTAGAGAATTACTAAAATGCCCCTAGATCATAAATTGCCACTATCAATATTATAATTCTTTCAATATTCTTTTATATATGAAAAATGGTCAATTCATAATTTTTTTTCTTTTGATATAGTTGATCGTAGATAGAATTTTATCAATTTTAGTTTCAAAAACTGTTTTTTTTTAGTAGAAGCAATTGTTCAGGTATAAAAAAATATTATTATATACCAAATACATATGTTTGAATACGAATCAGATACTTTTATATGATTAAGAATATCAATCGGGTCATTTATATGGACAAACAACTTTTGATAGTATTTTTAGTTCATAATATAAATTGGAAGAATCCATGTAAGTTATGTCTTAAATAATTTTCAAAATTGATACAATGTTCATTCATATTTTGTCATTTAATGACATTAAAGTTGTTATATTTTTTTTATAAAAAATTCAAAAATATTTGAATAATTCTCAAATTGTTCTTATTCTTGAAACTTCCTTTTTTCTCTTTCATCAATCAGCCGCGACAGTGTAGCTTAATTTCATGAGTATCTTTTTATAAATTAAAGTAAAATTAATTTTATTTTGTCATAAAATAGAGCAAATTAATTTATTTTTACCTAATTAATTTATTTTCACTGGTTTAACATGTTTTTAACCGATTTTATTCACTTTTATCAATTTAATATATTTTTTCATTATTTACCCAATTTTTACCAGTTATAACTTATTTGCATTGTTTTTACGATTTTTTCCCTTTATTTTTTTCATTTTAAATTATTTTTCTGCCGGTTTCACCTTATTTTCTCGGTTAAACTTTATTTTTTTTACTGATTTCGCTCATTTTTACAATATTAACCCATCTTCACCTATTTCAAACATTTTTTCATTGATTTCACATGTTATATTTTCACCAATTTCACCTGAATTTTTATTGACTTGACACGTTTTCACCGATTTTATTTATTCTTTCACCGATTTAACATGTTTTTCACTGATGTTGTAGTTTCACCTGTTTCATGCTATTTCACGAGTTTTCATTGATTTCACATGTATTTATCGGTTTCAGGGACACTGTTTTTTAGCAGTTTCACCCAGATTTTAATCAACTTCGCCAGTGTTCACCAATTTTCATTGACTTGACACGTTTTCACCGATTTTATTTATTCTTTCACCAATTTAACCTATTTTTCACTGTTGTTGTAGTTTCACCGGTTTCATCTTATTTTCATGAGTTTTCATTTATTTCACATATATTTATCGATTTCAGTGACACTTTTATTTAGCGGTTTCACCCAAATTTTAATCAACTTCACCAGTGTTCACCAATTTTACCCGAATTTTCATTGATTTCACATGTTTCAATGATTTCATAGATTTATTTATTTCGATTTTATTATTTTTCACCAATTTCATATGTTTTTCACTAAAAAAATTTCATAAAAAATCAAGATTATGCATGTTTTGATGTTATTGAATATTCTACATTTCGCACAATTGGGAGATATATGATTTCAAACAGCTTCCTATAGTATTCTTTCAATACAATAATAATTATTACGGTTATGTGGATTCGTTTATTAGGGAAAAAAATGGATCGTATTTCGAACTTCTTGAAAATAAAAAACGTTTAAAAATATGTTCCGATTCATTTATGAAATATGATATATTAGAACATGTAAAATCATGTGTTTTTTTAATAATTTAAAATTTTAAAGCATAAAAATGCAACAAAAAGTATTTTGTGCAATTGTTGTACATGATTGTAATCTGACCAATTATATGACAGGTTTTCAAAATAATTTGTACTTGAAGTATAATTCGTTAATTAAATAAGATAAACAAAAGATTTAGAATTTTTTTTCACGAAGACACTTGAAATTAAAATTAACCAACTATATTTCAAAATAGAAGAAACAAAAAATACAAAATAGAGTAGTAGTACTAAATATTTATGGAAAAAGTTTGGCTAGTTCCGTCCTATTTAGCCTTTAGAAAGTGATTTGAGGTTTTATGGGGAACTTTTTGAAATTTGATTTGGACAATAGTTTTAATATAATATTTTGTTGATAAATAGAATATTAATTAAATAAAAGTTACTGGACTTAAATTAATAATTTCATAGACTCCAACTAATATGATTGAATATGTTTTGATCCGGACCTAAAACCCGTTTGACCAAATCCCGCTTATCTCAATTTGGGTGAAAAGTGAAAACAGATGGAGCCAAACCGTTTTTCTAAAAGAAAACAAAAAAAAAAAAGATTGGGCCAAACAATTTCCCAAAATTATGTTTGGGCCTAATTTCTCCATATTTACATTTTTACCCCCTTACTAAAAATAATTTTAATAGGCGGTAAACGCGGAGAGATGTAACGACATCGTATTTCTAGTTTACCACTCGCAGTTTATAATCCCTCAATTCATTTTCATTTCCCTGTTATCGCACCTGACCGATTCTCTTTCTTCCCCACAAATCCATTGCGGTAAGAAATTTCTCTTTGTTTACGTTCATGGATAAATGTGTTTCGGATGTCTTTACCATCTAAATCAAGCTCGTTGGGTTTTCAATTTCACTTTTATTCTTAATTGAGATTTTAGGGTTTGTTCTTCACTCCATTTTGTGCTCTGGATGTAATTTAATGATCTGAATATAGAGCCTCTGCTGGATCTATGATTTAGATTTATGCTTTTCCGATGCTTGCGTTTCAGTGTTTTTACCATTCATCGTGGCTAGTTTGTGCTTTTCTCTGTGCTTGTTTATTGGTGTTATGATAGATTTCTTGTGGGTTGAATCTTGATCAATTAAACTTTTATGTATATTAGGAGATTTATCAGGTAATTTGTTTTCAGTAACATGTTAATTGTGTTTTTTTTTCAATAGATATAGATTAAGTGTTAATCTTGTTTGGCAATTAGTTACTTTATTCTTAAGAAAACTTGTTTCTGGAATTCAATTGTAAATCATCACTATTTGCCAAAAATTATAGACAGTAAAAATTTGATTGTACATGACAGTTCTCAGTTGTGAAACATCTTTTATGGGTATATCTTTATTGTGAATAGTTATGTTTGCATCTGTATATGTGGAGCTGATTATTTTTGAGCCATTTAGATTTTGGAGCACCAAACTTATTTCGGAATAGATCTTTTATACTTTGATATCTTGCTATAAGATGATTTTATGATGACTAATAGTTAATTCCATTTCTTACGCAACATTGTATTGCATTGCTTTGGGTAATGGGCCTGGCTTTTCTTTTGGTCATCAACTCTCATGTTGTCAACTCAGTATTTCTAGTATCTTTGTTACATTAACCCTTGAATATGAAGGTGGAAATTATCTTTTCACTTGTTGGGATGTATATCTGAACGTATTCCTAGCACCAACATTTGTTGATAAATTGGGAGTAGTATTGGATAGTTGTCCATTTGGCTCATGAACAGATGAATAATTCTTTTGTTTATTGATTCATGTCATTGGATAGTTGTCCATTTGGCTCCGCAACAGATGAATAATTCTTTTGTTACTTGATTTATGTTTTGCAGTTTTTTGTTGACAAATGGCAACTAAATACATCTTGGCTTCTATGGTGGGAACCCTTGCAATTGCTTATGGTAGTGACTATTTGATTTCTGTCCAGAAGATCTTTGGAGGTAAGTACTTGCTACCTTCAAAACGTTGATTCATTTTATCTTTACATTTTTCCTGGTCATGTATCAACATTTTCATTTGGCTCTAGGTTCTACCCCAACTACTGTCTCAAATAAAGAATGGTGGAAGGAGACTGACAAAAAGTTCCAGGCGTGGCCTCGCACTGCTGGTCCCCCAGTGGTCATGAACCCCATCACCCGCCAAAATTTCATTGTCAAGTCCAGCCTCGATTAATTAAGAAGTGCCTTCTAGTATGGGTGTTTTGCTTGTTTTCCCATGTTATAGAACTATTCGTTTCTCATTAGTAAACAATGAGAGGTGCAAGTGTGTTCAAATATTGTTTGGTTCACCGCCTCTCTCAAGTTTAGACTTCATTGTTGTGCTGCACAACATCTATTAATAACATTGTATGCTTGACATACTTGTGGAATCTTTTTCCATTTGAAAGATAATTGTGATTTGATCATCAATGACGGCATATACGACTGGTACATTTTTTTTTGTGGTATGAAATTTAGTTCCTGTATTAGAGCTCTATTATGTAGTCATGTTCTTAAATATTTCCTACTTCTAATCTTCCTGGTCTAATTCGTGTACCGTGTACATGGTGAAATAGTAAAGAAGGAATGATAACCATTACTTGACATTGAACTCACTGACTATACTTCATGAAACCATATTATGATAATTCAATTTCTTTATGAAATGCTATGAATTTGTCCATTTCTTGTTTATCTATGAAATTCATGCTTAATTGAAGGGGAACAAAACTATACATATGGTTTTAAGGTTTTTCAACTTCATTGGACATTGTTATAATGTGGGACTAAATAATTATTTCAGTAGCTTCTTATCATTATTAAAACTATTTCTTTGATTGTATAATAATCTAGTAGTAATATTGAACTAATGATGTATATATAGTGGATTAATACATGTACCCAATACTCCAAGAGAAGCATTTGGCATTCACTGCTTAGGTACATGTACCCATTACTGGATTAATCTATTATTAATATTGAACTAATGATGTTTATTAATCTATACGTTCATATAATTTGAGGCTTCATCAAAGGGGCACAAATTGCACGGCACGACTCTGAAAGAACAACACTCTGCGCATTTTCCTTCATCTAATGCTTCCATCAATTTCTATCTACAAAGATTACAACTTTCTTTTATGACAAGTTCTTGATACACAATAACTTGGACAAATGATAGAGCCAACCAAGAATTTCACGAAAACGGTATTTTTTTGGTTGAATTCGAGCACAAGCAAAGCTTGTCTCTCCTAATTTGGAGTAATAATCTCTTGAAGCATTTCCACCACCTTCTTCATTTTAGGCCTTTTGGCTGGTGTGCTTTCAGTGCAAAGCAATGCTACCTTTAGAGCAGCAAGCATTTCTTTTCTCCAAGCAAATGACACCGTGCTTAGCCTCGAATCAAGTATCTGCTCTGGAGTTTCTCCTCTAGCAGGGGCCGTGTGAACCCACTTCACTAAATCAATCCCTTCGCCAAAAGACTCGTCGACCGGTAGTCGAGTTGTAAGAATCTCAAGCAAAACAACCCCATAGCTATATACGTTACCTGGCGCTGTAACTTGCATAGTATATGCATACTCTGTTACAAAATCCAAAATAAAAAGAAATTAAATAAAGCCTACGATATCATCTTACAAAAAAAGATATGACTATCAAGCAATTTTCAAGATAAAATTACCTGGAGGAATATAACCAAACGAGCCAGCAACAGCACTAATACTTGCTGTCCCTTTAGATGGATCAAGAAGCTTCGATATTTCAACTTCACCCACCAAAGGGTTATAATTTGAATCAAGAACTACATTGCTCGAAGAAATATCGAGATGTATAATGGCCAATTGGTGTAGGAACGCCAACCCTTCCGCCACTCCAATCGCAATGCTAAGTCTTGTTTGCCAGTTGGGTTTTTTGGTATGATCATGAAGAAACTGAGACAATGTCCCATTAGGACAATAGTGATGTAATAAAAGCACGATGTCTTCAAATACAACATATCCAATAGGTTTCATCAAGTTTTCATGGCTGAGTTTACTTAGCTTTTCGACCTCTCTGATCATCTTGTTTCGATGATTAACCAAAGTTTTGTCCATTGATTTCAATCTTCTAACCGATAAATTCATGCCAGAAGGCATTTCTGCTTTATAAACTGTACTAAACGTGCCAATATTTACCTTGTTTGAGTCTTTCAATGTTGCTGTAGCCACAGCCTCAAAGTCTATGGCTTGCTTGAGATTCTCAAGAAACACATTTCCTTCTGAAATCACCGGTTTCTTATTCGTATCATCATTACCCGCTTTTGCTTCTTGTTCAGCCTTTTCTTGTCTTTCCCTCTTCATAAATAGGATAACAACCACAGTCACAGATGCAAAAACTGCTAATCCCGTACCAATAACAACTAATACAATCTTGTAAGAAACCTTGTGGTGGTAATAAGCATAACTACCCGAACTATTCAAACTTTCGCAAGAAACATTCAATGGCTCACCACAAAGCCCTTTGTTTCCAAGAAAGCTTGAAATCGAACTTTTCTGAAAGGGTACAAAAAAGGGTATCTGTCCTTTGAATCGATTGTTTGAGAAATTAACCTCGATCAAACTTTGCATCCCTTTAAGTGCCAAAGGAATAGCTCCACTGAGTTGATTATTAGATACGTCTAAAGAAACCAACTTGTCGAGTTTGCCCAACTCTTCGGGCAGCTGCCCATGGAGGTGATTGAAGCTCAAATTTAAAGCAATTTGCAAGTTCTTGATACGACCGATCTCAGGAGGAATAGTTCCGGTCAGATAATTACTGCCCAATTGCAATTCAAGAAGTTTAATACAATTTCCTATCTCGTTTGGTATCTCCCCTTTTATCGAATTCTGGCCTAAGATCAAGTACTGCAATCTTGAAGTGTTGCATATATTCTCCGGTATAGTGCCGTTGAATGTATTATTGCTCAAGTCAAGCTTGTTTAAATTCTTTCCTTTCAGAATCGATGTAGGTATTTCTCCAAACAAATTATTCCCAGATACAATCAATTCTTGAAGACTACCGAGTAAGCCAAATTCAAATGGAATGGTTCCAACAAAACCGTTTGAAGCTAAGTTAAGGAGAGTGAGATTAGAACATTTTGAAAACTCCTTCACAATCTCCCCCGAAAGATTGTTGTTGTCGGCTTCGAAATAATTAAGGCTACTAATATTACCAATTTCTGCCGGAATCCCTCCAATCAAATTGTTATTCCCAATCCTTATACTTGAAAGAACTTTACAATTTCCAATTGATTTAGGAATATTACCAGTCAATCTATTCTGAGTCAGAACCAAAGTTTCAAGCTTCTCCATAGCAAAAAGGCTCTCAGGAATTGTTCCTTCAAGTTGGTTTGAATGAAGATTCAACAATTCAAGTTCAGAAACAGAACCTAAAGTATCCGGAATAACACCACTTAATTCATTCTCATAGGCAGTAAAAACTCTCAGATGGGTTAAATTACCTACCCAATGTGGGATAGAACCATTCAATCTATTTGTATACAACTGCAAATCCTCCAACTTTTCCAACTCTTCAAGCTCATTAGGTATCAAATTCATGAGCAAGTTGTTAGAAAGATTTAATGCTTTAAGGTTTCTTAGTCTACCCAATTCAAGAGGGATTGAGCCTCCAAAGTTATTAAACGATAAATCGAGAACTTCAAGCTCTGATAAATTGCCTAAAGCAGAAGGAATTTTCCCATGGAAAAAGTTGTTTGAAAGATCAAGCCATTTGAGTGATTTGAGCTCAGAAATGAGAGTGATATTACCTTGTAAAGCATGACTAGAAAGATCAAGCTTCTCCACCAATGAATTATTAGAGTAGCAAGAAATGCCAATCCAAGTGCAATGATTTGAGTTATTTCCATCCCAATTGGATAATTTAAGCTCTTTCCCAATTGCTAATAATGTTGCTTGTTCATTGAGCAAATGAGTAGTAGCCACAAGTCGCGAACTTGAAAGAAACCCAAATAGAAAAATAATCAAGAAACTAAAAAATGGCATTTTTGGGGGTGCCTTCATTTTGGGAAAGATGAAATTAAATGTATATTTATCCTCTCAAAAGATACCCAGAAAGTGAAATACTTATAACTTGAACAATAAAGCCTTGAACTAAAGAACCCACATGAACTTTTTTTAACCTATCTTTGAAAATGGCCCATCTAAAAGTTTTTGAAAAGGAAGGAATTCATAATTGAAAGCTCTCTAATTGAGGGCTAAAATATTCAACGTACTTTGAAGAAATTCTTGAGGAAAAACCAACTGACAGAGAAATTACCATTACTGAAGAGCAAAGGGTTTGCAGAGAGAAGTAAAATGTAATTTCAAGAATTATTCACAAAAAAAAAAAGCAATGTTTGTACAAAAGAACAAAAGTTGAGGAACAGTAAAAGAAAATGCAGTATGATGAAAGAAGAAGTGTACAATGTTTAGGTAACTTGTTTCACGGGTCAGGTGTTTTGATTGATGTTACATTTGAGTGTATTATGAAAAGCTTCACGAGAAATGAGCAGTCATGAGTCAATGGTCTCACTTCACTGCAACCACTGCAAGCATGCTTGAATTAAAATATCCTCTCAAATAAAAAACAAAAAAAAAACCTTGTTTTTTTTTTTTTTGGGAATTATTATTGGTTAAACAAATAAAATTACTCTTAAATGAGGGCTGTCCCATTACGAGAAAATTCTTATATGTATGAGTGGTTAAATTCATGATGCTTGCAAAATTAATAATGTTGTAAATTCTTAATCACAAAGTCTACGCAATTATCATAGACCTGATTTATGTAAGAATTTTTCAAATAATACAAAGGGATTAAAGTGCTTACGCAAGTGCTAAATAAGAACTCTTGGTAGCAATAGTCCCCCGTAAGATTATTAGCGGCGTGTTTGGAAGCAATGAGTCTGTTTATCTTGGTTAAAAATATTACCATTTCGAGAAAAACGAGACAAAGAAGATTTTTACTTTCTGAAATAAAGTTATCTTCTATCAATTTTCCAAAATTACTCTCCGAAAAGTTGAACAAATAACAATTTTGTTATCTATAAAAAACCATACATAAACTTTATTTTAATTTGACATAAAATAGTATATCTAGCTCTTACCTCACTTAAACATGATTTGTTATAAAATTTTACACATTTTACAACAACAATCTATACCCTTCCAAACAAATGTACACATATCTTATTTCTCGAACCAATTTCTCAAAAATCAAACAAACAATATTACGCAAATCGAAATTATTCACAAACATCCACTACTTTGGTATTCTCTCAAATACCAAACAAACCGGCCTAACAGTTTTGCTTTAGTCATGTACCAAAATTCCATCGAAAATATGACGCATCTCAATTTTCAAAACAATGAAAATGAAGATAAAGTGTATTTACTAAAAAGTTTATATGTTTTGAGACTTTTAATTTTATTAATTTAGTAATTAATTCATAGTTTTTCAAGTGTTTTCGGAAAGTTCCCAAAAAAATTAAAATTTTTGTTAACCAAAACATACATTAGAAATAAAATTTGAATCCATAACATTGAGGTATTTATGAAATGTTAACAAATTCGATGGGCATATTTGAATAAAATTGTGCTTTTAAAAAAAAATACGCTTGTTTTCAGCTTTCATTTTTTTGTTATTATTTTACAGAAAAGAAATTAAAACATACCAAAATAATAATTAATGGTTTTTCCAGAATTCAAAAGCTAAAGGTTATCTCCCTCAAAGTTCCAAAACCTAACCCTACTACTTTGCAATATATAAAGTAGTAGAGAATGAAAAAGGGGTAATTATATATGGATCGGTTTTTGGTAAGATTTTCCTACTTTGCAATCTATAAAGTAGTAGAGAATTAAAAATGGGTAATTATATATGGATCGGTTTTTGGTAAGATTTTAATGGGTGGTTTAGATCTTTAAAATGCAATTAGGATTGGGCTTGTGGGTTTGAAAATTTTGAGATGTCATTTGGAGTGTGTTTGGATATTTAGAAAATATGTTAGCGATATTTATTAAACTAATTACTTTTTCAAAGTTTGAGATGAAAAAAAGTAAATGATGAACATTGAATCAATGATTTTTAAAATTAACGTTGAAGATGAGAAAAAAATTAATGCTAATTTTAACTTAAGGTTTCTCATTTTGAGTTGGGTTTCATTTGAAACTCATCCAAACACATATTGGATTAGTTTTGGCCTAGCTCCGCGATTTGACGAAACAAGCCAAAGCATACCCATAAAAAGAACATAGTGATTTTAGAAACATGTCCAAACTTTCCTTTTCGCTTTATTTATTTTTATTTTTAAAGCAAAATTAGAAGTTAAGCATTTGCAAGTACGTCTTCAAATTATGGAGATCAATTTATGCGTTTTCAGACTTCCAATTTGGAGGGAATATATATGTGACTTTAACAATGATTATTTTAATTTCATGCTACGTTAACTGATTTCTTTCAACTAAATAAACTATTAATTAGTGAATGTACTAAAACAAAATTACTCAAATATCATATTGGGCAACGGCTAAGCCATAAAATACATAAGACCATCTCCAGCCGAAGCAAGGAGGCAGTTAAAAGAGAGATCGTCGGCTAAAGATGAAAAAAAATTTGGAAAAGAAATACCTAATTCGGAAATGGCCTTTGTGTCCCCAACAAGTGTTCGTCTAGATCTTTTACAATTGTCTATTTACTTCTTTAATACGAATGTTGTCACGACGCTATATGATTCCAAGTTGATGTCGCCTGATCTTGTGGATAATTATACGATTGTAGTAGTTTTCTTTTCTGAGTGATGATAAATTTTTTGAAATTGTTATTATTATTGTTATTGTAAAGTGAGAGTGAGAAAATTTTGAAATTGAATTAAATATATTTGATTGTTGGTTCAGCTGGAGATGACATACTATACAAGGAAACAGACAGGCAAGAGAGAGTTATTGCCTACTTCCGCTCGAGATGACCTCAAAATGTCTTAGTCCTTATGGCTCAAGGGCAATGGTAAAGTGTGAATCTCTAGTATAGAGAGTGAACTAATAATAATATTAAATTATCAATTGAAAGAACTTTCAGTTAAAAGAAATATGGCAAGTGGGGAAAAAAACTTCATATTAATAATTGATCATTAATTTCAGAAGAAAATTTAGCTTAAATATTCACTTGACTTCAATCAACTAACTATTTTTGTATTTTTTTTTCTTTTTTTGTTGATAAGAAAATCCGCAGCCACTGAAGTGCACAAGGTAAATCTCGCTCTCATGCAATAACTCATAAATCACATGAAATATGTAAATCACACTAAGTAGACTAAATGTGACGAGCTCTATATATCTAGAAAGGTATAATATTCTTGTATTGGTAATCAACAAGCTAAGTATGATGTACATTAAGATCATTTCAGTTTAATTTTTATTATCTACACTCATGATCAATTTACAGTTAATTTTTTAAATTTAGAATAAATTCTTAATAGATTTAAATAAGAATTATTGAAAACCTCGGATTCCATCCATGTGTACCATGTTAGGATGTATATGCAACGTTATTTTCACAAAAATATCTGAATCGAGGTATATAATAATAATAGTAGTATTTCATTTTGTGTTTAAAATTGTGGAGCCCTTTGAGATAGAAATGTGGGCAATTAGTAGCATCCCTAGACAAAAGCAGGGCCACCACTTCTCTGAGTTACTATAATTAAGTGACGGCAATCTTGTCACAAAAATTTTCATGTGTTTGTGGGACTAGTAATTAATAAGGTTTAATATTAAAAAAAAAATAAAAAATTCAATAACCTACAAAAGTAAACATAATTGATGGTTCTCCTTATCATTAATTTTTTATATAATTGTCTTTCTTGCATATTTTTTTCATGTTAATTTTCATTATAAATTATTTATTTCACTTTGATCATTTACAAGGGGTCTTTAACTTATAGTGTTACAATTTAGTCCCTCATAAAATTGTTTATTTATTAATTTAGTCTCTCATAAAACTGTTATGGAACTTTAGTTCACATTGGACAATCTAAAAATGACCAAAATGAAACAAATAATATATAATGAGGACTAATGTGGAAAAAAGACACGAGAGGAATCACTCTGTAAAAAATTAATGATAAGGAGGACCATTAGTGATGTTTACCCTCAATATATTATAGGTATCAAGTAGGGTATTATAGGTTTTGGTTTAAACCGAAACTTGATTTGGACTGTGACCTCTTCAAAATGTTTACCTTATGAGATTGGGGTCTGAGTCGATATTCATTTAAAAATATAATAGTGTAAGTTAAAATATAATATAATAAAATATTAATATTTTTAAAACATAATTATCGGATTTTTTAGCCTAATATTCATAACCAAATTCGCATTATATAACGATGTGACTTTCAAATTTTGCCATTTTTTATCCAAAAAAATGTTGTTGGAAGAAAGAGGAAGAAACAAAAAATTAAAAGGTACATATGTTAATATGTTATAAAAAAGAAGATTTAAATAAAATTGTGTTATAAAACTAACAATTATTAACATTCAATGATAATGTGTAAGAAATAATTTAAAAGTTAATTATTCATAAATTAATCCATGGACAAATTAAGTTACATTTTTTCTTTAAGATATAATATTTATATTTATATAATAAAATTAGGCTAAATATAATAAAATTTATCTAGCCTAAGTGGCTACACTGATTTACTCCATCCAATTGGTTAGGTGTTCAAATTTCTTCTATTGCAATTTTTTTAAATATTTTTAATAGGAAAAATAAAATAAATAAAAGAACGAATTGTGGGTCAACACGGTTGATCAAATCGCATGTAAGATGGTTGTCAATCGCTTCTCTCCAATTCACCAATGATCCGGAACTGATTCGACCTGTCCAATTTTTTAAAACATTGATGTAATTGCTTAAAAGTTGTTTTAACCAATAAATTTATTGAAAATATGGTAATATTTCGAAGTAAATTTGTTTGATATCAAAAGATATATGACAAAATAATCCAACTCAAAAAAATAGATGATTTAATGTATTGAACTCGAAAGTTTAAAAAAATACAAAATTCAAAACGCTAAGAGCAAATGTGAATAAGAGGTTGGGACATTTTAGTACCTCATCAAAGTATAGGAGAATCTTCCTTATATATGTACCATAATCATTCATTATGAAAGTATGACATCACTATAATAAATAATGTGATACATTTTCAACCACAAAGTTTAAAAGTTCTTTTATAGACAGGGTCTACACAAGAAATAATAGCTGAATTTAATTATTTTATGATAAAACTTAGAAGGGCAAAAATGATATTTCACCACCTAATACTACCCATCACTTATGTATTGAACAAATTAATTTCAAACTTGACAAATTCAAAAGTTAAGTATATTGAACAAACTATACAACATATGATTCCATGTTGCTGTCTGTACTTATAAGAACTAAATTAAACAGATGGGAAATCTCCAAACCCATCTTCCCCATTCCTAATAATGTTCATTTATGTATGTATAGACTCACTTTTTCCACCAATAGCATGTGCATATGGGCCATGGGGTGGGTAACCACTGTAGGTAAATGTCATCTTTATGGGCCATAAAAAATAAAAAGAAAAGGGGAAAGAGATTGGCGCTGCTGAGCTTTAAAAAAAAATTAAAAAAAGAAAAAGGCAAATGGGATTTCATTGTAGAATGAAAATCTCTTGTGATTGAGATTGGGCTCCCCCTTTATTGGACAAGCATCATGACCCTTGTATCATGCATTGTTTCCTTTGTCTAAGGCATCTAGAAATTCCCCCCCACCCCCCAAAACCAAAAAGTCTATGCATAAATTTGTTAATTGACATATAGAAACAGGGGCGAATCCAGGATTCTAAAGTCGAGGGGGCCAACTTTTATTTTCATGAAGAAAAAATCTGCATAAATAGATGGACACAAAACGTATACTCTAAAATGTATTTTCAGGCTATTTCGCATATAGAACATATAAAATAATGAATAAACTAATATCATAATACACTACTATCATATTGGTTTAAGAACCTGAATAATTTAATTAATTAAGTCATACTATTAATAGACATATCACTTATCCGCCCCTGTATAGAAACCTCATTAAATCTAGCAGTACATTATTGCTTCATAAAGCTAATCGGGCTATTCTCTAGTTATAAAGATATAAATCTTTATTGGGGCAGTGGTTTTTTTTTTTTTTAATAATTTAGGAAAGGTGATAATATTGAGGTCAATTTCAGCGTGTAAAATAAGCCACCTTCTAATCACAAGTCTTTCTATTGTCTTCGAATGGCCTTGCAAAATGGGTGCTCTCTATGCTCGCCAAGTTCTTGGTACTTTTTTTTTATAACAAAAGTTCTTGGTACTTGGCCTAAGTGAAATATCAATAATAAGTCCCAAATCTTGGCAACAAAGTCGGTCATAATTTAGTTAAGTGGGGGTAAATCTTATAATTGGAATGGTAATTTCTCCCTGGGTAAACACCACTTTTGGTCTCTCTTATCATTAACTTTTTACAGAGTGGTTCCTCTTATTTTTTTTTTCCACTTTAGTCACTACTATGAGTTATTTGTTTCATTTTAGTCATTTTCAAGTGGTCCAAGGCGATTCCGGTAACATGTGATATGCTCATGAGGGCAATTTTGTCATTTCAAATAAAGTAACAGGGATATTTTCATCTTTCTAATTATTTAAAAAAAAAAACTAAATATATAATCTCTTCCAAACTAGACTTTCATTCCAATCCAACTTAATCGTATAAACTAAAGTTTTTTCCTAAAATCTTTTTCAAACACCAAAATTGCTCACAAATTAAACATTTTCTCAAATAGTCTCAATAGTGAACGGATGAAAATGCCCTAAAAAATATTCATATGCAGGTCACGTGTTATCGGAACCACCTGATAAGGACTAAAGTAAAACACGTAATTCATGGTAGGAACTAAAGTGAAACAAATAATTCATAGTAGGGACTAAAGTGTGAAAAAAAATATAAGAGGAACCACTCTATAAAAAGTTAATAATAAAAGGGACCAAAAGTGATATTTACCCTTTCCCCCTCTTCCTCATTTTCTTTATTGTATTTTGTGATTCCGACAGTCCTACTCCTAAACTGCTGCAACGATTGATTTTGCTCCGTTTAATGATTCAATTTTTTTTTATTTTATAAAATAGTACCAAGGATTAGAATCCGCACTTGCACTTAACCACTGCTGGCAACATATATAGACCTGCGGCATTTTGATGTAATTTGTCGTGAAAAGTTGACCCAACATTTCTTGGTCACACAAGAAATTCAAATTTGGCGCCATGCTTTTTAGGAACAGTTGTATAATTTATTCTATTTATATTAACAAATGATATGATTAGGTGTTCTTTTTATTAAAAAAACCAAATAAATAAATGATAAGGTATTGATTTTTCCTGTAGCACAATCTTTCATATATATACATTAATTTTAATACTTCACCCATTCCATTATTTTTACTGTTTTAATTATAATATTCGATCAAACTTTTTAATTTTTTAAGTTAAATTATTCACATTTATGATGTATTAACTCTTTTAAATATTAATATATATGTTGTCATATAATATTATCAGCTTATTAACAAATTAAAATATATTAATTAAATTAATTATTATAATTTTTTATAGATTTAATCAAGTTAACTGATCAACGCACATTTGTACCAATGGATAAAGAAAAATGGGACAGAGGAAATATTATATTGCAATGAAAAAATATTAATATAATAGTATGCATAATTTTATAGTAAGAAACACAAGTTTATATAGTATTTTTTTGTTTTGTTTTGTTAAGATCAATCAACAGCCGTAATTCAAGTATATATTTTTTAATATTATAATTGTGATCGACGAGTTTTTCATAATGGGTCAAGAACACTATGTAGTGTTAAATATTGAATCAAATTATTTGATATTTAACTCGAATTCGATCAATAAATACATGTTTAAGATATGTTAGTTGATTATACACACCAAACCAAGTTTTCACAATATTGTTCGTATATAACTTTTAAAACTCGATTCAAACTCGACTCCGTAAACTGAAATTTAACTAAACATATATAAAAGAGGATCAACTTATTCGAGTCCGCCTGACTCAGTTATACCTCATTGAACTGTTGGGTTATTGGTAGCATCAGGATGTTAAAAGCAGCGAAATTTTAAAATTTTAAAATAATCCAATCAGGATCTTTATTCATCTAGTCATACGAAAATGATTTTTGCACTAATCAATGCATTCATAGGGTGTTTAGTGATTTTACCTCACCACATGAATGGTGGTGGTTTTTCTCCAGTCTTCTTTCAGATATGATAGATTTGGTTCGAGAGAAGCACCCCAAGCGTTGTGCCTCTAGCGGTGTCCACACCAACTGGATTGTAGCAACTCTCTTGAATCCTTAGGCTCAGAACTAGGATCCAAAAGTTATCAAGCAAGGAAGAAGGAGAAAAGAGATCGCATGAACCCTGTGCAATTGCACAAAGTTCGGCCGAACCCAACTCTGTAAGAGAGGGGGCGGCGCAAATCAGATCTAGGAAGAGAGGGGGGCACGAAATTTTGTGTCTCTTGGGGGCTAGGGTTTTTGTGGTCTTGAGCTCCTTATGTAATAAGGAGTCTTGACCTAGATTTGTTCTAATCCAAGTAGGAAACTTAAAGCCTATTTACTTATGGCATTTATTTGTTTCCTAATGGACTTAGACTACCTTTAATTAATTCAGCCCATCTAATTAATTAATATAATTAATCAATTAAATTAATTCCTCTCTTATTAATTAACACTTTAATTAATTAGTTTTTCTTCTTCAAGAATTAACACTTTAATTCTTCAGTTCAAACTTTCCTTATATGATTTGTTGCAGTCTAATTGTATTGTGTGTGACCTCTAGGTTCACCATCAATTGGCCGTGGTCCCACGACTTTCGTGATTTAATTTGTGACGTTATTAATTGCTCCGATTAATTGAACCCCTTCAATTAACCACTCAAGAATTAATCTTCTTATTAATTCACGAGTACACACACCTCATGGTCGATGTCTAGCCACAAGCCCATGAGGCCCAACTTCAGGTGAATTGATCTCAGTGAACCTCACCTCTTATAAGTACCATGTACATACGGTCCTTCTATAGACTTAATCTCCCGATCGAGACCTAGGGTGTGTGAATTGATCGGCACCTCTAATTATCCTGATAACTATACTTTCTAATTCCGGATAATGATTCCAGTGTGACTACTAAATTTGGAAACCCCTTTCCAAATCCGTCACCAACTGTGGCCACACGTTTCTCGGAATCTATTATCTAAGCACGTATAGAAAATTCTCTCAACACACTATGTTGAGTCGGTAGATCCCATATTGATGCTAACCATTCGCATACACGACTATACGCACCCATCTTAGGCACACAATGGTCAAGCTACGTGACGGCACCTAAATCTAAGTACGCACACCCATGCACCAAATTCGCCCTAGCACCTCAAGTGTAAGGACTAAATCATACACTATTATAAGTTTGAGAAACATCTCATCGCGATGTGCGTCGTGCGCTTCCACAATGGGTTTCTTTATTCGGGTCGTTCGATGCGTTCGATCCCCTATCGAACCACCTACTCATATGCAATAGCATCAAATGCCTTGCCCATGAAACGCTACAAATTCACTCCATGTGAATATGAATATTTGTACAAGTCTTTGCGATTCCTTCGATACCCCGTCTCGTTCGGAATCTATGACTTGGAACATTATTAAGATCACGACCTTAGAGACTGTTTCATGATTGCACTCATACTGAAGTGAATCGTCCCATAGTCTATTGTGATCTAAAAATTTCATCCAATCGCTTAAGTGATTCGCGAAAGATGAAGTTGGTCATTGTTTGACTTACATACTATAAACAAACAAGCGTATTAATTCATTTATACTAAAGAAAAATTAAGATAATTCTAATACAAACTAAATATATTGGCTTGCATGGCAGTATCCCATCATGAACTTTTTTATTTAAGTTATGACACACTCCCTTGATAAATAAATAAATAAAGTATCAAACCCGACAATGGGTTGTCAATTAAGCTCATTCATATCTCCGACCCTGCCTTTTACCAATTATATATGAAAATATATATAATTTTTATTAATAGAAAAATAAATTACATATACAATAAAAAAAAAAATTTGAGATCATATGTCAATGGAGTCCTACACACACACGCACAACCAATGGCGGACACGGAAGTCGCGTGCAATTGTGAGTTGAGGCTGTGACGACCTCTTTCAGGATGATGCAACATTTATCATTTAAGACTAACTTTTATTTGATTAGAGAACAAAATATTTTATTAAAATTGTACGCTTCTTCCATCTCATTTTTCTATACTTATATATAGTACTTTTTTGAACCGCTCCAAATAATTTTCGTTATTATCTAATATTATTTCATATAGAATAATGATTTGATAATTATGAACAATGATTTGACATCACTAATTTTCAATCATAATGTAAAAGTTGTATGGAGTGGGACGAAATAATTATATTTAAACCAATTAACAAAAGTCACAAGTAACACCAATTAATAATGTCTGGAGTTTTTAACGAATGATAGAAATATATATTGCTTAATTCATTGATTCCACTGGACAAAAGTTTTGGCATAAAAACTAGGATTATAAATGGGCTGGATCAAGCTCGACGGAACCCGACTCTATTTATGTTGGTTAAGATTTGAGTCAAATTCATATATTGCTCGGATCTGAAATGTTGCATCCATCGAATCTAGTTTGGATTCGGTCAGGTATCCGATTTTTTCCGACATAATAAAACCTCCATTTTTAAGATTTACACTAAGTTTTTTACGAAAACAAATTTATTTTGTTACGTTGTCATTTAACTTAACTGACGTGTTCTAACTTTCTTAACAATTCACTATGGTTTCAACATAGAAATTAGAAAATATCTACTTTCAACACATTTAACCACTTATTCAAAAGATTTCACATATTTGGTAAACAATGATACTGATATTAAGGTATCAAAATTAACTGATATCATCAGATGAAAATATGCGCAAAAATAAAATTGTGAATAAAACTGTAGCAACAAATTTGGCAATATTATTTGAGAACTAAAATTCATTCTTCTACAGAAACATTATGTGTATGTATTACTTTTTAATTTTGTTGTCAGATACGAATCTTTAGTGTATCAAATTGACCTAGATTGATATTCGTTCCATGTCTTTCGAATTACGAATCTTCATAATATGATCATATCTCTACCGTATCTCTAATCAAAGAAAGATCCTATTAAATAGGACCAAATTCAGATTAAAATCAACCCTATTTTTTTTTTTTTTAGAAACAAAGGAATATATAAATCACGGAGATTACAATATCAGAAACCACAGACGGAAGACAACAATCAAAAGAGTAAAACTGAGAAGCTAGCATAGCTAAAGAATGGGCTACTCTATTATATTCCCGAACGACATGACGTGCCCGCAAATCTAAGAAGTTTCTTCCAATAACTTTAATTTCTTCAAAAACATCCCCCAGGCTGCCTAAACTGGCCTCTCTATTTGTAATCCTATTAATAACATTAGAGCAATCACTTTCAAGGTAAACACGAGACCACCCGGAATCAGTAGCAAACTGGACTGCATGGAGAGCCACTATGGCTTCAGCCACTTCAGGGTTGAGAGGAAGGAGCAACGGAAAAGCCTTCCAACCCACACAAAATCCACCAACAGTCCTAAATCAAACAACAATGACCCAATTAGAAATTTAAAAGATTTTTTTTTTTTTTTGGTAACATTAACATATCGTCATATTCTGGTATTTAAAAGATTCTGATATATAGCGATATCTTTTCTGAAGGACTTAAAATGAGAAGCCCATAACTCACAAATATGGGCCCGTTTGGAGAAATAGAATGGGCTTATCCCAAACCTAAGTTGTCTGCAGGCCCTAAACATCTTTTCGGGTCTTCCTAGCTCACTAGACTAATTCAAACTATTTCTTCAAGATTAGATTAGAATTTAGGTAATAAGATATGCTTCCAGCTTGATTCGTTATGTATAACAAAATTTATATCAGTAATAATTTATTACTTGACAGTGTAAAGTTTGAATTGAGTTCAATTCAATAAGTTATAAAAAAAAAATACGAAGCGTGAAAATACTCGAGCTCGACTCATTTTTATCAGTTAAAGGTAGTTTGAGTTCACTATGTTAAAAATTCAACTCAATTGTTCTAAAAAAAAGGAAAAATCAATTTAATATTCATTATTAAATACAATGAGAAAAGACAAATCAAACTTGGAATAATGTAATTATTCCGTGGACCCAACCACTTAATTGTAGGGTTATGATTTCAACTCCGATTAAGGTGAATATTTATTTAGTTTAATACAAATCTTTGAAATTAGTTTATCTTTATATTTTGACTTCAACAAAATATATATTTAATTTTATGATATAGTGACTGATATTATAATGAACCTAAGAAAAAAAGATGTTCAAATGGCTTCAAGATTAATCGATATATGCATAAGTCAGACCATTTAGTCATTTTAAAAAAGGAAAATTTATTTTTGATATTACAGGATAGACCACCTTACAACTTTAGTACTATTGAACACGAAAATTCAAATTTTCAGTTTTATCCGATTACATTTTTACGCAACATTAATGAACATTTTCAACTAAACTCGACTTCTATTTACAACATCTTACTCTAAATATATAAATTTCATTTTGCCAAAAACGACCATGTGGATGCAAGTAAATAAGTAATTAATTTAAGTATACGCAAACTCAAAAAACAAGTTATTTAAAATTTAAGCATTTTAGATTCTGATAATAAAACAACAAAGCAATTACATGTAGGGATGTCAATGGGTCGGGTTCTAGTCGGATTAGGCTCGTCCAGATCCAGCTCCATTTATATCGGATCGAATCATGTCGGATTCGGATCTTGCTCGGATTGTGCTGGGATCTAGATTTTTTTAATCCAACGGATCTTGGTCGGAGTTGGCCGGATATCGGATATTTTTCGGATCCAATAAATTTGTATTTAAAAAGTTAAATTAATATTTTTTTCCTAAAATAAGTTTATTATCTTTTCAATTTTATTTAATTTTAGCTCACATTTTTAAAGTTTATTTACTATATATATATATTTGTAGAATGAATATATTGGTTTAAATAAATTTATAAACGAATTATAAATTACTATCTTCTTAAATTGACGTTGAAATATTATTAATGATACTTATTTTTATAAATCATTTTGTATATATATCTTTCTTTTTATTTGTTGTCGGATACGGATCTTTAACGGATCGGATCGACCTAAATCCATATTCGCTCCATGAGTTTCGGATTTCAGAGCTTTATAATCGGATCATGTCCATCGAATCTCTAATCGGACAATTATCCTAATAAATCGGACCGAATTCGAACGGATCCGGATTGAAATCCGCCCCATTGACAGCCCTAATTACATGTACTTGGACGGTGGGAAAATATTCGCGTAAAAATGCATCTGCAACTGCAAGCCCGCAGATCCCCTAGGCCGTTCGATTAACGTACATCTAGATGATTCAGATTTTAATTCTATTATTTATAATTAGCATTAAAGTTTATCAATCTGAGATCACATTTAAAATTGGGCAAGTATGCTTAAAATATCCCTTTCTTTATTTCCTCATTAATTGTCATCAACACTTTCTGCAGCATGTGGATACTTCCGTGAAGCACATTAATAACATTAATAGCACTGAGCGCGTTAACAAGTTACTCATGACTCGAATTTATTTGATAAAAACTTGTTTAAGCTTGGTTTGTTACATTAATTAAACAAATTTGAACATCATTTTTCGTGAGCTAACTTTTGAAGTTCGACTCGAAATGCTAAAATTTAATAAACACATGTAAAATATCAAGTTATTTGATACTCGGCTCAAACTCCTTTTGACCTCGACTCGTTTAATAATCAAATCAAGCGCGCGCAAACACAAAATCTCAGGCTCGATAAAATTCAAAACAGCCTTGAACATTATGTAGTTAATTCGATACTACTCGATCCGATTACACCCTGAATGTATGTTGAGTCAAAGTACGATATGTTGTACTTTCTAAACCATAAACTAGTTCCACTATACTGACAAAACCATAACTGAAATCAAGATTTCAACACAATTTCAGCAAATTACGGCAACCAATGAAATACTTCAAACCAATGCTTATAAGTACGAATCTTCTTTCAGAAATTATGTGAAATAATTTATTTATTTTTGACTTTTTGCAATTAAAAATTGGAAAAATTAGACACCCCGACACATCTCACGGCTAAATTAGTGGCACCATAACATGGTTATTTGATGTAAGTTGCATATTTATACATCTTAAGTCTCCATTTCTTTTCTTACTAGTTCTTGCCACAAAATGGTTTCATATCTATTTCTTTTGTTCGTGTTCATATCCATTTTAAGCAACAATTTAGCTTCTGGAATAGTTGCTCCTCTTGATGGTAAGTTTTAATTATGTTGGCAAAATTGCATTTTTTATTTCGGGCTTTACAATAATATTGCATTTTAGGTTTAGGCACAATATCTTATAATGTTTTGTACGTACTTTGACCTTTACAATCCCGTTTTCCTTTTCAATCCAATTTTTGCTCTTTCGGTTTCATAAAGTAGTTTCTATATTTTTTTTTTGTCTCAAATTGAACGAAAAAGTGGCCATATATATATTGACCCAATATTGAGGAATATTTTTAAAAAATTAGCTCAAAATGTAAAATATTTTTAAAAAATAAATAGAAAGTGCAGTACTTTTACTTGCGGGGACCAAAATGCATCTTTACTTATTAATGTTATCCTAATAAATAAAAAGAGAAAAACAGAGGTACCAACAATAGTAAGGAAGTATGATAATATAAAATTTAAAAAGTGTGTTGTGAGGGTCTGTGGAATTAAAATAAAATTTCATGTTTATGTTTTGCTAAAAAAATGAAGATTTACTTGTTAATGTTGTTTTATTGTCTAAAATTTTCCAAGTACTTGCTCATAAAATCATTCTTTTGAATGTATGAAATATGTACTAATTTCGTGCTCAAAACATTCACTAATATTTTATTTAAAAAAAAAAGAATATTCACTAATACTAAATTACTAATAAAGACATTTCTTTATGCAGGACTACTAGACAATGGAAATTTTGAAGTAGGGCCAAAGCCCTCCAACCTAAACAAAACAGTGATCATAGGAAGATACTCACTTCCCAAATGGGAAATCAGAGGCATTGTCGAGTATATCTCCGGTGGACCCCAGCCGGGCGGCTTCTACTTTGCTGTTCCACGTGGGGTCCACGCCGCTCGACTCGGGAACGAGGCTTCCGTGTCGCAATACGTGAAGAATTTGAAGCCAGGGTCAATATACACACTCACATTTGGGGCAACAAGGACTTGTGCTCAAGATGAAGTGCTTAGGGTTTCAGTCCCGGGCATGTCAAGTGATCTTCCAATTCAGACATTGTATAGTAGTGATGGTGGGGATACATATGCTTGGAGTTTTAAGGCAAGTTCTAATGTTGTTAAGGTTACATTTCACAATCCTGGGATGCAAGAAGATCCAACTTGTGGGCCCCTTCTTGATGCTATTGCAATCAAGGAAATGCAACCATTGATTTATACCAAAGGTAAAGACTTACCTCTTTACATATAGTAATAGATTATGATTACTTCATTTTCGTGTCACGCTTTATATTACGCATATGCATCAGTTTGGCGGCAACATTCTTGGTCCCGCTTATGGGGTCAAATCAATACTTTCTAAGAAGAAATATTTGAATATCAATCTCATCGATATCATCGATCTCATACCAAATCCCATCAATCGAATCACTTTTTCGAGAAATACGAGACATCTAAGTCATACAAGTAAAGAGATCTATTCATTGATAAGAAAAAGGAAAAACGTGAATAGGGATTGGATTGATGATAAAATAGAATCCTGGGTCGCGAAGAGTGATTCGATTGATGATGAAGAAAAAAATGTTATAATTTATATAATTTATGTGGGTCTATATATATTTGTCGAATGATGAATATATATAAAATGAAAATTTGACCTCGAAGCGTGTTTTTTTTTAAATCTTTTAAATTTGTTCATCGGTCACTCTTCTTAGAAATGTTATCCAACCACGAGATAAATGTAATGCATAAGGAAGAAAACACATAAACCACTTAACTTAATCTCAATATTGTATTCTAAAACAAGATCTTATCATCAAATTACTAAACACACATTCCCAATTCATCACAATTTTCAGGAAACTTAATCAAGAACGGAGGATTCGAAATCGGCCCACACGTATTCAAGAACTTCTCCACCGGTATCCTAATCCTCCCAAAACGCCAAGACTTATACTCGCCGATCCCGGGATGGATAGTCGAATCTCTCAAACCAGTAAAATTCATAGACTCAAAGCATTTCAACGTGCCATCGGGCCTAGCAGCAATCGAGCTCGTGGGTGGGAGAGAAACTGCGATTGCGCAAATTATAAGAACCGTGACCAATAAATGGTACAACCTCACATTCAAAATTGCAGATGCTAAAAATGGATGTCATGGTACAATGACAGTTGAAGCCTTTGCCGGTGGAAAGAGTTTGAAGGTTCAGTTTATTTCAGAGGGAAAAGGGTGGATAAAAAATGCAAGTTTTAAATTCCAAGCAGTTTCGGAGAGGACTAGGATTACTTTTTATAGTCCATTTTATCATACTAGGATTCAAGATTTTTTTCATATGTGTGGCCCTGTTTTGGATGATGTTAAGGTTGTTCCTATTGCTAAATAATGTGACAAGGAATTGGTATGATTTGAACATGTCACAAAAACTTGTGATTTATTATATTCTTGAGTATTTTTTTTTTTTTTAAAGAATTTTAGATTGTTATTGTAACTTTTGTATTATGGGGAAGATATCAAAATGTAATAGATTTTGATTAAAAAAATTAACTAATTGTTTTACGCTGAATTGGTATGGTTTGGTGCAGTTGGCTTGAAGTTCGATCTCGAACAATGACATTAAATTTAATTAGATGAAGTTTTGGTGCATTTTTAATTTTTTTAATTTTTTAATTTTTTTTTTTTTTTAATGTGGAATCAGTGGCACTATTTCCAAATTTTAGTTTACTCCGTAAAGAGTTTATTTCTTTATTGGGTTGGGCTGGCCCAGTTGTACATAATTTCAATTATGAAATGCATTAGCAATTCAATATATCAATATATCATGTTTCTGTAGATGAAATTATAGTCTGGCCCAATCTATCATTTAGTTTAGTAGGTATCAGATGACCGATATAATCTATCCAATCTGCCAGTCTAAAATCAATTTGACCTTTTGACCAAAACTAAATTATCTAACTCCCTCTTTTTTTTCTTTTTACTTTGTATTTTATTTTTGGAATGTCCAAAATAAATTAGATACAATTAATTCTTCATCATTATTTTGAAGAACGTAAATATTAAAATATCAAAATTTTAACTTTTACATGAAATTCAACGTCAAATTTAAAGTAACAAATTGGGATTCAGAAAGTACTACAATATAATGACTAGCAATATTGCCAAATCACATTTTGTTACGGCTAGAGTAATATTTTATTATTTACTTATTTACCCCTTATAGTCAATGCATATTAAATCTGACTTTTCTCATTCCCATAATACCCCTTTTAATTAACAACCTTCTATTTATGACAACTTAATTTTCTCTCTCATTAATTACGTTGCCTTTCCATAACACATTTAAACATGAATATAAATTCTGCTATAGATAATATTCTAGTAATTAACTTAACTTGATTGTCCCAAAAAATGTATACAGAAAATTTAAGACTGCAAAATGAAATTTGGGAGAGGTAAAAATGTCAAGCACACGTAGTCCAATATACACATTTGTGATATAAATTATAGAGGTGTTGGGGTCTCAATTTCATCGTTAAGATTTGAGTATATATATAAAGGGGAAAATTGACCAACAGGTGATTGGTCTAGTATAAGGGGCTAATCACTACAAAGTAGCGGACTCAGGTTCGAATCCCTGTTGGGAGAGGTTCCCACATTATGTGCCCGACGCGCCTCGAAAGGGATTAAACCCTTGGGAAACCAAAAAATAAAGGGGAAAATTGCTTTTTTGGTACCATATGATAGGTTGACTTGCACTTTTGGTACCATTGGATACGAAAATGCAAATTTGGTACCATAGGATATGTTTTAATTGCAATTTTGGTACCAAACCCAATTTTTCTACAAAGTTAATCGCAATTTACCCCCTATGAAATGCATAATGTTCATTTTATTCCTCTATAATTTGAAAAAAATCAATTTACCCCCTGTAAAATTTTAATGAAGCAATTTACCCCTTTCAGCCGGAGATTGTAACTCACTTGCCGAAATTGAGAGTATGCATGCAAACTATTTAACATAGGGGGATAAATTGCCACATTTATCATAACACAATGGATAAAAAATAACATTATCATAATAAAAGTGGATTAAGTGCCACCTATAAAAATATCAGGGAAGCTATGTGAATTTTTTACAAAATTTCAAGGGGTAAAATGATCTTTTTTAAACCACAAGGGGTTAAATTGAACATTATGCATTTAGTAGGGGGTAAATTGCCATTAACTTTGTAGAAAAATTGGGTTTGGTACCAAAATTGCAATGAAAACCTATCATATGGTACCAAATTTGCATTTTCATATCCAATGGTACCAAAAGTGCAAGTTTGCCTATCCTATGGTACCAAAAAGGAAATTTTCCCATATATAATGTCATAATAATTACTTTAATTGTAACAGGTGATTGGTATAGTGGAAGTGACTAGTCACTACAAAGTAGGGAACTCATGTTCGAATCCCTATTGGGAGAGGTTCCCATTTTATATCTAGTTACTACAAAGTAGCGGACTCATATTCGAATCCCTATTGGATATGTCCTACGCGCCTCGAAAGGGATTAAACCCTTGGAAAACCAAAAGGAAAAAAAATTACTGTAATTGTTGTTATATCAATTACATACCTAACTCAAGACACCTAAATGACACACGTACAAAGAAAATGGATAAATATTTTTCAAACAATAATTCGTGCCCATATTGTGCACTCCAAAGTTATAATATATTACATCCATCCACGTCGAATTATAAACCCAACTACCAGAATGTCCAAACATTAAATAAAACTGATAAAATTGCAAAAATTTTCAAATTAATCAGTGATTATGGATTTTCGTCCCAAACTACATCACCTCATCGGATTTTATCTCGTAATTTAATATATTTTTGGAATATTGTCCCACCGTTAATTATGAGACGGAAATTGTGCATGTGTCCGTTAAATTGCCACATGTTTGCTTACGTGTCTTGACGTGGTAAATTTTAACATGAACAATTATACAATATCGTAAAATTCGTCCCAAACTAATTACATGATTGAATCGTCATTTCCCTTAAATTAAAACAAAATTAATATTGGGACTTAATTAATACAAAATGGTAAATTACGTGACGAAATTCGACGAGTTGATATAATTTGGGATGAAAAATCAAAATTAGTAATTAGTTTGGGACAATATTCCGAAAATATATTAAATTACAGAAAAAAATATTTGGTGAGAGGATATAGTCCGAAACAAAAATTCAAAATTATTAGTTAGTTTGGAACGTTTTCTGCAATTTTACCAATACAATTTATAAAATACAATGGACCCCTCAAAATTATTCAATTGCCTTTCCTCGAGGGAACTGTTTCAATAAACATTTAATGAATTTTGTCCTCTGTCCTTTTCAAAACGGATAAAATAGGATGAATGTTGGAATGTAACAGCACCATTTTGGACTCTAGTGTGTCCTAAAGATAAACTGAATTTTCATGGGATAATATAACTAATAACACATGTAAATAGAAAGATTTTTGCAGTAGATTTAGTATGTGTATATTTTTAACGGTTAGTTGCATGGAAAATTCTCAATCATTCTATGAAACTGAAACTTTGCTATGTGCTCTGTATTATGCAGAATTTTGTACACAAGACATCACTTTAGGGCCTTAATATCGGACAATTGAAATGATTAGTAATAGTATAGAGATAAGTACTACATAAACCAAACTATAATCTTCTCAAAATAACCCTTTGAATTTTAGTATTTGTGATGAAAAGGACTTGATAATAATCTAACCAATAACTCAAAATGGCATCATTAAGTAAAACTTAAGGCTTATTATTGCAAAAAAGCAATTTAAGTCCTTTAATTTTTACAGAAATGTAAAAATGGGACACATGTAGTTACGACAAGTAATTTACAATCTTTATAATTAAAGTTGTAGGTTGTAGCAATTTTAGTCCTCTTACCTGCAATTATAGTCCATAATTTGTCGGAGTTTAAATTAGTGTCCATAAACTACTATGCAAGCAAATAAATTGGGTGTTTTGATTCCTTCAACAACCACGTGGTGGTAATCCATCACATCATGTTATCATATTAGCTTAAATTGAAGGAAAAATAACACTTTATTTTCCTTCATTTCTTTCCTTGCATACTAACTATTAGGGCAAATATGTTATAATGCCTCAACTTATATGCTTTTGTGAAAATTTATACACCAATTTTAATTCTGGCTAATCTACACTAAAACTGCAACAACTTAAAGTGTAAATGATGTAAATTGCTTGCCCATATTACAAGTATTCCATTTTTGTGTCCCTGTCAAATTTAAATGACTATTATTGCTTTCTTGCCAGCTTCTTAAGAAAGTAATTTGGTTGAATTTCATCTCGATCTGGTCTAAAAAAATTATTTGAGAAGTTTCAACAGAACTTTTAAAACTCGATTAATGATTAAACTATTAAGAAAAGAAGTACACTACGTAACCATAATTTTCTCAAAGTGGATATTATTTGAAGAACGCTTTAGAACTTTAGTATATTTGTGACGAAAAAGGCCGTATAATAATCAAACCAAATAACTCAAAGTGGCTTCATTCGTTGGTTTGAATTTAATTTGTCATAGGATGAAGTTCGAACATCGGCCTAATCTTGACTCGATTGACTAATGCCAACTTTTTCATAAACTTGACTTACTTAACAATCAAAACAAACTCAAACGCAATCACAAATTCACTCAACCCGAGTTGCCATCTGGATGAAGGCAGAGCACAGAATCGCATGTGGACTGCAACAGTCTATAAATGGAATTTAGTGGGGTCGAAACAAATATGGTGAAATGAATTATTGACGTTAGTTCTCTAATATTCGAGAGTTTGTTTGCAATTATACGGCAGAAGTACTTTGTGGAGCCTTTGTTCATTAACTGGTGTGGGCCTTAAACTCTGCCAAATAAATGGACATTTCTTTTTAGCAGCCTGGATTTTGTCTTTCTCATTTTGGGCCCCTACTCTTCGCCACAAAATATAAACACGTCGATGTGTTTTTTCATTAAATAGTGGTAAAATTATTGTTACATCAATTATTACAACAGAAACTCTCTTAAACTACTGTCAAAGTATAAAAATAAATCAACTATCAATTTTAGTATTGAGATAGATAAATACCTATATTAGTGACATTTTTTCTTCTCTTATCGCAATTTATTTAGTTTTTAAATGGAGTATTTAATTCATCCTAGTCTTGAGGCTTTTAGCTGATAGAAGTTTAATTTGGGTCTTTTAGCATTTTATTTAAACTTTGGGTTAATGAAGTTATTCCAAAACTTGCAACTATTCAGAACATAAATCTAAATAAATAACACTTAAAGAGTTAGTTGGATCTATTTCACTTTATTCGTTTAAAAGTTAATTTGTTTGGATTTATAACTTATAATAATTTTTAGGGTTTTTGAAAGACTAAACATATTGATCACAATTTTCTTCTGAAAAATATTTTCAGAAAGAGAACATATCAATTTGTTATTTGCAGACTTAAATCCCATTAATTTAACATCTAGCAACCCACTTTAGATCAACGGGTGATTGGTTTAGTGGAAGGGACTAGTCACTATAAAGTAGCGGACTCAGGTTCGACTCCCTGTTTAGAGAGGTTCCCACTTTAGGTATCCGACGCGCCTCGAAAAAAATTAAACACTTGGAAAAATAAAAAAGAAAAAAAAAAAGCAACCCACTTTAGAAAAAAATTCTACTAAAAAACTAAATACAGTTATTTTCTAAAAAACATCAACGTAACCTTATATTATATTATATTATATCATTCAAACATTTGAGAAACCATAACTCAAAATCAAATATATTACACACTTTTGTAGTTTATTACTTAAAATTTCACTTCAAATACTACTCCACAAGTTTTGTACATTGAGATTACCATTTACCAAATGATGGATTATTAATTTACAAAAGAGGCCACTCCCAATATGAGGATAAATAAATAATTTTAATTTTTAATAGCATCCTACTTTAATTTTATTCTCAACAATGTACAGGGTACTAGCAACATCAGTGACGAATTCCTAGGTTGAATCTGGTTTGCCGTGCAGTAAAATAATAATTATTCTACTTCCCAGTTCCCTGTACACTTAGATCAATACACTAGCTTCTAAAAGCTTTTTCTTTCAGATGAAATTAACAATACTTTTCTTGTCTAATTAAGCTTAATTAACTTATAATTAGGACTGTCAACTTATTCCAATTTATCTCGAATATATAACTTCAAATTCGAATTTTAAAGCCATCTCCAATGGCAGTGTCAAGGTCAAGGTTCCGGAGCTCTGGGGCTGCCCCTGCCCTTGCCCCTAGCCATGTTTGATCGTCTCTAATGGTAGGGCTCCGAACCCCATTTAATTTCATTTTTTTTCTCACTCTCCCTATTATAATAATAGTTTTAATTTTATTTTTAATATTAATATTAATAATAATAATAATAATAATAACCATAATAATAATATTAAAATATTAAAATGAAAGAGAGTTGATAATAATAAAATTAAAATTGATTCAAAACACAAGTTACAACATTAAATAAACGGCACACACAAAAACAAGAAGAAAATTAAATTGTTTGTCTAAGAGTTTAATTATTATTTCAACTAATTCGATAATTTTATAAATATATAGCCACCAATATTGTAATTAAATCATTTAATTTTTAATTACAATAGATTTTTTTTTTGATAAAAATAAAAATTCATTCGGGTCTTTGCGGAATTATATTATACTCCGTTAGTAAATTAAAATGGTATATGTTATCTTCAAATTGAAGTTCGGGTGAATGAGTAATTGATTCTCAAAGACCACTTTTTGAAATGGAGAAAAGAAATAGAAGAGATTTATCCCACATTGGAATTGGAAGGAAAAATCTTGAGGTTTATATATGATTAGACAATGTAATGATATAACAATCAAGCTAACAAAAGTCTATTCCCTCGCGCGCAAGGGGTTCAAATCATTGATCAAAATTCATTTCACCTCTTCAAGACTTGTGCGGACACAAATACAGTCCAATTCTCTAGCTTCCGAACAAGCCCAATTTTTGCATACTAACAATTTTGTTTTATTAAATGCAAAAAAACTATCTCCATATTTTTTTTATTAAACAATTAATTAAAATTTATTAAATGCAAACAAATTATCTCAACTATTTTTATTAAACAATTAATTAGTATTTATTTAATAGAAATAAAATCAACAAAATCAATATCCTTATAAAAAAAATCAACAAAATCAATAAAAATATATATATTTATTTTGATTTATTTTTGTTATTTAATTAATTTATTTTATAATAAAAATATAATTAAATTTTTTTAAAAATCTGAACATTAATTTAAATTTATTACTTTTATAATAGTAACTTTTATCTAATAAACTTAATATTATTGTTTAAAATTTAATAACATTGTAAAAAAATTAACTTGTCTATAATTTTAAATTTTAATTTAACTTTAATTTGTGTTAATTTAGAATAACGTAATTAAATGATTTAAGAAAAATAAATATAATTTATTATTATTACTATTAAAAAAAATAAAAATTGAAATTAATTGTAATTAGAACCCTAAATATCTGGAGATAACTATGAAAAAAAAACTGGAGAGAGAAATGAGAGTAGAGGATCACTGAAGATGGCCTACGTGTCTTGATGAGCTCAAATCAATCTGAATTTCATGATGAAACATCAAATTTCTACAACTACAAGACAGCATTTATATAACAGCAATCTCTACATAGCCACCTATATATCATTTCATTTTCCAAATAAATTCAATTGGCAATACTTTGCTCCTCTTTCTAATTACTCTCATTTTTCTTCCCTTCATTCAGAATTAATAATAATTATCAAATACTACTTCATTTAAAAAAATAAAATAAAAATGAGAAAATTACCTTCTTTAAGAGCAGGAGCAACAGTTGCAATGGCTGAATTCAACATCCACTTATCGCCGCCACCGGACACCACCGCCATAAACCAAGCACCGCTGCCATCTCCGGCGGCGTCGAAATGCGATGGTCGAAACTGTCCGTGGTGGCCGTACACCAATTCCACCGATTTCAAGGCAAACACGGCCTTAATCCTTGTCATCCTCTTCTGCGCTTTAATCTGCGCTATGGCATTAAACGCTGCCGTTCGATACATCATACGAATCCACTGCATCCGACGCCGAAACGAGGAGGAATCCAAGACGGAGCTCGACGGCGGCGGCGCGGTGCAGGAGGTGGATATTGCGGCGGTGATTTATTCGGAAGGGGTGAAGCTGAAGGGAGCAGATGCGGAGTGTATAATTTGCTTGTCGGAGTTTGCGATTGGGGATAAAATTAGGGTTTTGGAGAATTGTAACCATGGATTTCATGTTCGGTGCATTCAGAAATGGCTGATTTCGCATTCGTCTTGTCCTACTTGCAGAACAAATTGTACTCTCGATCCCAAAGCTTCGCCGCCATGATTTATTTTGCAACAACTTTTAGCACTTTTACTGAAGAAAGTGAGTTTGATCAAGTGAAAATCGCATTTACCCCCTTAAGTTATAGTCAAATTGTACTTTTTCCCTGAACATAAATTCTTTGCATTGTCTAGTTTCCACTCTAAGCTTACATTAATATTGTATTTGTTTTACCCTGAGCTCTTTTATGGGCACTTCTCCGGCCAGAGAGTTAGAGGGAAGGGGGGAGTGCAAAAAATAAATCTAGGATGTGAAGCTACACAAAGGTGTAAGTTTAGGGGGGTAAATGCACATCGGCTATAAGTTCAAGGGAAAAAGCATGATTTTATTATTTGAAAGAATATTTTGCTTCTAAATTTAGCTCTTTATTATTTAAATGTCGATTATTAACTAAGAATCCACTATTTTAGATTGCCAAACTTTTATTTTTAAATTTTGACAATTGAAAATCTAATTTAAAGAATGTAATACAAAATTCGCAAGATTAATCTAAACATGAAAGTATAATATATTATATGATTATACTCATTTCTCACTTTGTAACGTCTAACTAATATATTAGTATCTATTTTATAATAATCGTTAAATTTGTAGTAAAATTTTTGCTTATCCTGTAATATATATATTATTAGAATTATACATAATTTTTAAAATTCTATGTTTTTTGCAGTTTGAATTATAACTGATTGCAAAGTATTGATTTTGCCCCTAAACTTACATCAAAGTTGTATTTCCCCCTAATCTTACATCTTTGTTGCACTTTCCACCATGAATTTATGTTTTGCATTTTCTTCCTAAACTATTTGGCCGGAAAAGTGCTCGCAAAAGAGTTTAGGAAGAAAAGTGCAAAATTTCAAATCAGAAAGACGACCTCGAAAAATGCCAAAACCATATTCAACTTTTGTATTTTGTGCTTTCGGATTATTTATAGAGTGTCAATGATATTGATTCTTATTCTAGGCAAATCAAATGTTGATGTCTAACAATTTGTATATATAAATAATTCATAAAAAAATATTTTCAACTTAAATTTCATAACAAATATAGATAATCTAACATATATTAACTTTAATATAATAATACTAGATATCAACATAAAAAACTAGTAAAAAATACTTACTTGGATCGAAATAAACCAAACAATTCAATCAATACATGAAAACTAGGAAATGAGACTGAGGGCCTGAGGCTTGCCCACGCAATTTCCTGAAGGCAATATTTTCGAGGCTGTCACGGTGCATACAATTTAATATCCGGTAATCTCCCAAAATACTATAGTCTGTTGTTCATTATTTGCATAAATAATTAACCCACGGCAAACCGAAACAAATAGAATATTCGACATAAATTTAAAATAGAGAAGAGAGTAATTTCTTATTACTGTCGAAAAACGGATAGTTAATTGGCCAGATTAAGTCTCCTACTTATAGACACATAAATGTCTTTTCGTAAGAGACTCGTCACTTGAATTTCACTGTTTAGGTCCAAATGGTACCTCTTTAGATCGAATAGACGCAACCCCTTAATTACTCTCAACTAATTTTATTCAAATATAAATTATAAAGTCCAACAACCCCCCACATGAATAAAATAATTCTCCTTGTCTCGTCTCACAGTACATATTATGTCGAACTATTCTTTAGGAATAATACCGCATCGGGATAGGTGAAGTATTTCATCTTTGTAGATTCAATAGTCAATATAGACGTATTTAAATTCAAGTAATTGTAGTAAAACCTGACATGTTGACCCTTTGGCTTTTCTGGCAATACGAACGTATTTAATTCATTTTGTTCCGTCGATCTGCCTTATAACCTATTGCTTCGGAGTTACATGTAAAAGCTTCTTTGACTCGATTTGTTACAAATATCAAATCAAGTTTGAAATTTTGTTACTGTTTGATGACCTCTAAAACTCTGGATGAAGTCGATTCAATTAGCATAAACTGACAATATTGATGAGTGTGTTTTTGGTATATTAATATGTTGTGGTCAATTTCCAGGTGTCAATTCAAACACTGCTCGTCAATGTGAGGATTAACAGGTCAATCAAGCCTTTCCTCGAGATAAGAGAGGTGAGATCGAATTAGGTAGTTATTGTTTAGAGAGTGCGTACCTGTTATCTCATTTAAGAGGGGTATTTATAGTTTTACATTTCAACTACCGGGTCGGATCGTGACAAGACATATATGTCCGGATATGGATCATTTTTATTCGATTCGATCCAACCTTGAGCGGGTCAGTAGGGTTTTTACCGGACATCAATTAGCATGTCGGATTGGGCTTAAGAATAGACGTGATCGACATGGGTTGCTTGACGTATATAGTCGATTATGTCTGTTTTTACCACGTGTCTTAGGAGGTTCTATTTTTATAATAATAGTTTGAGTGCCACGTCAGGTAACAAAAACTTGGTACATCAAATATATTAAATATAAACCCACTCAAACCCAATTCTATCAAAATTCAGTCAAATTGGAATAATTTAAAAAGCAAGTTGAATTCAACAAAAAAGTTTATATTCGATCAAAAGAATCAAAGAGAATTGTTAGATTCAATTTAAAACAAGCAAATATATATGTGCTCTAGTTCAAATCATAGTGAATCCACACAATCTCATTAAAAATGCCTTATATCATATCCAATGCAAGGCAGGCCGCCAAATTATGCATATAAAATTTTAACGACTTCAATAATAAACATACATTCAATTATCCATATGTTATGGGTAATGGGACAACCAGACGCTCTCACCAATAGAAGAACTTAACAATTTGACGACCATAGGAAAAAATGATATTTTTTCAAAAGGTTAATCTCAGAAAGAGAAATTCCCCTCCTTTGTCAGAGGTTTTTAACCAGAAATGATGTACGTCAAAGGATGTCCACTATAAAAATACATACTGCTTGTTAGGTCATCTCCAACCCGTAGGCTATTTACAGCCCTGGGGTGTCAATCTCCACCCGGGGAATCTGCACCCCCCTGAGTATCATCTCCAACCGGTAGGGCTATCTCCTCCAATTAATTAAAAAAAAAGCCTTCCCCACTCTTACCTATATTATCTATAATAATAATAATAATAATAGTAGTAGTAGTAGTACCAATAATAATAATAATAATAATAATTAATTTTAGAGACAATGATAATAAAATAATAATATTACATTCGGGACAAGAAAAACAACAAGGATTACATGAAAATAACAACGAAATTGCAACGATGAAGACAACATTGAAAATGCAACAATACAACAAAAGTAAACAACAAGAAAAATGCAACAATGGAAACAACAATCATTAGGCGTTGGGAAAATAATCAAAAGGGTTGTTTCCTGGATTCGATGACCCTCCTCCAAACAAGTTTTTCGCAAGTTCTTTTTGTTGTATCTGTTTCCTTTTAAGCTTAAATAAAGCCTTCATAAGAACTTATTGGAATGTTTTTATAAGTTCTTATAAGTTAGTATCTACTTAATATGTAATTTTATTTATCTATATAAGTTAGTATTTGTATCCTAGTATGTGTACAAGTATTTGGAGTAATTTAATGCAAAATTGTATTTCTACATTTTGTCTCAATTATACACTGAACATTAATGCTATATTAGAGTTTAAATAAAATTAAAATATTTCAAATCAAATTTTAAATGTGGCTAAATAAATTATTATTTCATAGACAAATATATGATTTTAAAATATTTATTTGAGTTAATTATCTAATTTTATTTGAGTTCATTTTCATTCATAATGTGTAAAATATTTATTTGAGTTAATTATCTAATTTATAAATAAATTTGGCTACAAGTTTCTATAATTTATAAATTTTAATTTGTACTAAAAGTTCAACAAAAGTGATGTAGCTCAAATGGTAAGGAAGTCATGTTTCACTATAAAGGTTTCGTGTTCAAATCCCAATTGTTACAATAATTTTTAACATTAAAAAACTAAAAATAAAAATAAAAAAGGAAACCCATCAGGTGGCGCCCACCTGATGAATTGTGTCTGGGACGCGCTGTCCCAGACCTGGGGCGGTGGGCTGGGCGATTTTTCGCCCAGCCCACAGACCTGGGCGGTCCATTTGGACCGCCCAGACTGCTCTCCAACCCAGGAGAGGTGGGCTAGGCCCATCTCCACCCACCCCCCTCCTGGGTTGGAGATGCCCTTATGAACCATATACATTTTCAATCATCAGTTGTCATTACACATATACATTTTCCTCCTTTTGCCCGTTTCTTTTAGTTGGACCCAATTTTGCCCTCAATATTGTTGTTTTGGAGGGAAACTAATTATTATATTGATTTCAGAAAATAATTACCAAATTTGCCCCTGACGTTGTTGACAAGGTTGGTCAATTATGCTAAAAAAATAAGGGGTACAACTTGGCAGGTCATTCTAAATTCAAGAATGTTAAGTGCTCATTATGAGTTTTCGAGACGCAAAGTGTCTACTTTCTAAGAATATAATTTGACCAAAATAAAATCTTTGAAAATCAATTACAAAAATCACAAGTTACTACTAATCCAAGCCAAAATAGAAGTTTCAGCCAAATACTGACTAAATTTATAAAATTGAAAGTTGTGCACAACCAAACAACCATACTCAAACCAAATCAAAGTAAAATATAAAATAACAACAATTCATAAACTTATCAAACAACTTCGCTAGAAAATATAGTCCCCCGAGTTAGAAGGCTTCGTCGATCTCAATCCAATCTGTACCGAAACACTCACACCATAGAGAAATAAATAAGAAAAAATCAAGAAATTTATAGAAATTGTTAATTACTTTACCGAATGAGCATTAAGCATATATATATGGTTTATTTCCTCCAGATATTGTTGATCAATTCACATGTACTAAGCCATGCGAGACACCTGAAGTAGGTTATTGTTTTCATTATTAATAACAACATCATGATTTAAAAATAAATTTTTTTTTGTTGTATTTTGTATAACGTCAATTGATCATACCTTATTGGAATATGACGTAGGAGTACGCTAGACGAAAATTCTCGTTCCCGAGGCTTTGTTGTTCCTCCGATATATTCTTTGCCGACTCAACAACTGAAGCCTTGCATCCTAATAAGGTAATTGATTGAAGTGTTTCGATCTCTCCAATGCCAGAAGGAATCTCCTCCAATACAGACGTTTTTATAAGATGAAGGTGCTCAAGGACTGGAAAATGGGAACTATCTGCATTCCAGAATTTCAAATTATGCCAATTTTCCAATTTGAAGACTTTTAGTCTAAGGAACTGTCCCTCAATTGGGTTCCACTCATTTTTTACACGAACATATTTCAATTTCAGCTTTTCAAGATGAGGCAACCAACCAATCCTTGTGATAATATCTTCCAAGAAATAGTTACCTTTGGCATTTAAATCCAACTTCTTGAGCGAAGGAGGGAACACACAATTCTGGATAAAATCGCTTCCATAAGTATGATCACAATGGGGCTCCAACTTCAAAGTTAGTGATTGAAGTTTATTTAGAAGACCAACATTGTTGAGGTAGTAGTCTGGCCCAAATTCATCTGACTGGGTGTCATATTCTAGTACTAATTTCTTGACATTGGGGATTCTCCTAACAACCTCTTCAGTACACTTGAAGCTTTGAATGCTTGAGAGTGTTTGTAAATTTTCCAACACTGAATCATCTATTCGACCATGTCGAGGATCGGGAGGATCGGGAATATAAATACTACTACAGGATCTAGCACAAATTAGATGTCTAAGGTGTGGCATCTTCCAAATTTGAAATTCTCCATCTTTGTAGTTGGGTGTGATGCATTTGTATGCAATGACTAATGTTTGTAGATTCCATAGTAGGCTCATCCAATGAATGCTTCGAGTTATAATATTGCACCGTAAGTTAAGTAGGCTAGCTTCATTACTACCGTAATAACCGGGAAGTGAGTTATATACCCTTAGCAATTTGAAATTAGGAATGTGAGAAATTAATTCCAATGGCATATTACATGTCAATGAACGAACCATTATTGTTGATTGAGAGGCCTGTAGAATTTGGTCATAAGACACGCCATGTTGAATAGTGATGCGATGCTCAATTGTGAACTGTGATGAATTCTTATCTATTTTGTTGACTAAATAAAACTTCTCTTTATGAGCTTCCCGTAAGCATAGCTCTCTCAAGAGATCATGAATGTTGCAAGTTTTCATTGTACCAAGAGACCCCCACTTATTTACAATAATAAGATATCTTTCAGTAAGATCTCTCAAGTACTCCTCTGCAACCTCTTCCAAGGTTTTGAGCTTGTTTGGTTTGAGAAACCCCTCAGCAACCCACATATTAATAAGCTCGGAGACACGAATAATTTGATCTTCTGGATAAACTCCCATGTAGAGAAAACACGGTTGTAAATGAATAGGTAAGTGCCTATAACTCAATGATAGTATATCCAAGCAATTACTATCATCTGAACTTATAGTTTTATTAATATTGTCGGCAACATACTCCCAAGATTCTGGCATCATGTTGGATTTTACAAGGATTCCTCCAATCACAGCAATTGATAGAGGAAGTCCTTTGCATTGTTTTGCAATTTTCTTTCCAACTTCCTCCAATTTAGAATGAGGGCAATTTTTTTGGCCAAATGTTTTTTGACAAAGTAGAGTCCAACTTTTATTTTCATCAAGAAGATTAATCTCGTGAGGATTAGTTGAACCAACCTTGTCAGCAATATCTTTTAGCCTCGTAGTTACCATGATTCGACTTCCATTGGTACAATCAGGAAGGAATACTTTTAACGCATCCCATGCCTCAATATTCCATAAATCATCTACTATAATCAAATACTTTCGACCCATTAGATGTTGGTGTAAGGTTTGGCTTAAATGATAATATTCACTATGTTCATGTACAGTAACTCCAATTTCGCGTAAAAGGTCTAAAAACATTTGTTTTTTATTATATACTTGAGATATCGTAACCCAACCACGGATGTCAAAATGTTGCACAATAAGTGAATTGTCATAAACGTTACGAGCAAGAGTAGTCTTACCAATACCTCCCATTCCAGTGATTGGAATGATTTGAAGTGATGATTGTTCTCTAGTAAGCTTATCCATTATCTGAGTCAAGCGGTCATCAAGTCCCACCATAGCATCATGATCGATCGTAGTAGGAATAGGTCTCGATGAATGATCAACATGTGATAGATTGTTGGGCTGCAGATCTACAATCTCCTCCATCTTATTCGTGATAAAATCCATGTCTTGCATTACTTTTTGTATAACTTCAGAAAGATCTTTAGTCTCCTTCCTCTTATTCGTGATAAAACACATGAAGCCTTGCATTACTTTTTGTATAGCTTTGGCAAATTTCTCATTTTCCTCTTTTTCAGGTTCCTCTTTTTCCTGATCCATGATGTCATCCACAATATGTAGTTCGAGGACATCTGCTGCTGCATAAGAAGCATCTACAATCCGTCTCTTCAAATCTTGTGCTTCATTGCTATCTATAAGTGAATGGCTAATTTCTAGATAGTTTTGTATGTAAGATGCCTTTTCTTTGAGAGATTTTATTTTTCTCAATTGCTTCTTCGAAAATATTGTCGGCCGACGAGCAAGGTGTGGTGGGATCTGTTCAATGAGATGAATAAGAGAAACTATAGCAGCATAAGCTGTTGCCATTGATCTCGGTCCCAACTCTCTCTCTCTCTTTTTTTTTTTTTTTCCTTTCTTTCTCAAGTAATTTCAGTTGTTTGAAGTTTCAGAATGCATAAACATGTTATGAATAATATCAACTCTTTTACATATAAATAAAATATGGACAAGTTGTATATCTCACAGGCTGGCTCTGTAGACTTGCCAACAACTTTGATAATTTATATACTTTATATGATGATTAAGGTTTGATTAGGTCAAAATGTCAAATTATTATTGAAAGTGTCAGAATATTATTATTATAATAATTATTATATTAGTAAGATGTCATTTTACGTGCTTGTTTGAACACGATGCAAACTTTATTATTGACTATAAATTATTACAAACTAATACATGGTATTATCGATCTTTACTTGTGGTACCATTAAAATCGAGGTCGACATATTTGATACCACAATTTAATAAATCAGTCTTTTTTTAGCTCTTCGGGATGGCCTTAAATTTGCGTGGGAGAAAAGGATTCGCAATCTTGTGGTAGAAATTGACTATGAAGTCATTTACAACCTTATCAAGAAGACTGACACAAAGAATCACCAATTGAAGTTCATCTTAGAGGACTGCAGGAATTTGATTGCTAAAGCATGGAATGTGGTCCTTCGACACATTAGAAGATCGGCTAATTCGATGGCAGATGCTCTGACAAAACTTGGTCATGATTTGGGTGAAGGTTTGTATTGGTTTGAAGAGCCACTAGACGTCCTTTAAGCACTTGTAGAATCATAGGCATTGTTTTGCCTCCTTTTGGATAAAAAAAATTAATGACGTGACATATAAGTTTTATTGCAAAATTGATATCATTACTTATGTTGACTGACAATTATACCCCTCACATTTGAAGTTGTCAAAATAACTCTACATCTTCAAATTTACTGATAATTTTAGTCCACGTTATTGCTCATTTTAAAAATTGGCTCGAATAATTTTAGTCCACATTATTGCTCATTTTCAAATTTACATCCCTCTCCCCAACACACCCCCCCTCCCCTCCCCTCCCCTCCCCCCAACACACCCATCCCAGGCCGCCAGCGAGGCGAGGCAGCGGGCATTAAACAATTGGTCACGGTGACCCATGGCGGAAATGTTATCAATCGTGCTTTTTTCCGGCAACCCATTAAGGTGTTAGAAATCCTTAGTGTCTGAAGATCTGTGGTGAACATCGAACCCGAAGCTTTCCCCAATCTTCGAGTCAATCAAAAAACACACTGAAAGCTAGCTAGGTGGGTATGTTGAATATATGTATATATATGACAGACAGAGACAGAGAGAGTATATAGTATGTATGTAATAGTTTAGAAGAAGAATATAAAATTGTTAAAGGCAAGGTGCACTATTCCGTCGTGGGGTTTGTAACTTTCCATAAATTTTCCATTTGTCGTTCATAGCTTGATCTGTGCTTATTTCTTTTTTTTAGGATCTGCCGAAGCAATCCCGATCGTTCCCAATGTAGTATCTTCATTTTATTAGATCACTAGGATATTTTTTTTTTCCGGAAGGTGGGAAAAAGACAAAACGGATTATTAATACAAATAGAAGCCAAATTTAAGTTTTAAACTCATGTAATGAATGCCGCCATGCCTCACCGGTGGCCTGAGATGGGGTGGGGTTAGGGGTGGTGGTGTTACGGGGGTTGGGTTTGAGGCGGTAGGGATGGGGTTTATTTATTTATTTCATTAATAATATGTAACTTAACTTTTTAATAAATATTAAATATATTAATATTATTATATAAATTTTAGATTTAATTAATATTTTGTCGGATTTATATTAAAGTATTATCCCGTCTGTTAATATTATTTATAAAACTAAATTAGTTAAATAAATATGTAAATATAATAAGTAAAATCTCTAAATTAGTCCGTACGTGTCTTATTCGATCAATTTTGAAATTAGACAATAATATGAACTAAAATAGTCAGTAAATTTGAAGATGTGGGGTTGTTTTGACAATCTGAAATATTAGGGGTATTTGTCATTCGACATAAGTAATGGTATGAATTTTACAATAAAACTTAACTGTCACGTCATCTAGAAAATGTCCATTTTTAACGGTGATACCAAAAGTGATTAATTTCTTAACTTCAGTACCAAATATGTCGACCTCGATTTTTATGTTAATACAAGAAAAAATATATATATATATATAATTTGGTACCACAAATGCAATTCTTGATAGAAATAGTGTCCTGCAAGCTAGCTGTATGGCTAGTATTTATTGTAATAAATGCGGAACTATTCAATTTCGATTAATAAATGCACTTTATTAAATGGTCATTTTTATCTTATGTAATAATTATCTACACATAAGGATAGAAGTCCTTAGATCACAAGGCTATGGGACAACCCGTGGACTGATCTCCAAGGCCGTGATCTAAAACATATTCAAGAGTCGTAGAATCCAATCGAGATAGGACATCGTTGGATTCGGTTAGACTCTCACTGTTGTGTATACTCCGATGAACTGGAGGACGCTGGGGTCCACGAGCGTGACTGAGATAGTCGATACACATAAGTGGGTGGCTTGATGGGATGGCAAGCGCACTGAATACCCCAATTAGGAAATAACTCACCATGGAAGCGGTAGTCGTATATCGGGGTTGAAGTTATTCCAATTTGCAATAGTGTACGAGGAACGATCCCTAACTACTTGAGGTGATAGGGTTTATCTGGTGCGATAACGTCTATGCTTTGATGTGAGTTTCGACTGACTGGGGATCACCAGAAAGTCTCTGTGGACTCATATTGGGTATAGAGGAACTCGTATGCAGATTCATATCATCAACAAAGGATCCAATGACCCGACTTGATAGGTTGGGAAATTCTCCTATGAATTTCTGTGAGAAATTAATTCTGGTAAAATCATTGGCCAAGGTATCTGACGGCTTTATGTAAGTAGCTCATAAAAATTAAGTCAAAGAGAATTTATTTCAAGATCAGAGTACATAAGGTCAAGTCGAAATAAAAGGGAATCCGATGAAAGACCATGCCCTTAAGTCTCGACTGGGAGATTGTTCGATGGAGAGATTATGTCGTATATGGTAATTGTAAATGATAAAAGGTTCACTGAATTAATTCACCAGTGATTGGGCTCCATGGGCTTGTGGCTGGACATCGACCGTGGAGTGTGGGAGAATTCCCAAATTGGCAGGGGTGCTAATTTTGGAATGATCAATCGACAGAGTGTTCGATTGATTTAGAGTAAGTCTTACTCGAATAATTAAATAATATTTAATTATAACCCACGGCCAATTATGTGGTGAACCTACGAGGGCATACACAATACACATGAAGCGAAAGCGAGGAAATAAGAACGACCGAGTCGACTGGGTCGACCCAATTGGGACAAAATGGGATCCAATTGGAATTGGATCAGGATCGTAAATTAAATTGGAATTTAATTTGTGAATTAATTAATTAAGTTGGATTTAATTGATTAATTAGAAAGGATTTTAATGACATAGACTTAGAGTCTGATTTAATTAAATGGGAGATTAAGTTAATTAATTGGGCTGTTTAATTGGGAGATTAAATAAAGCCTGGTCAAATTAATTAGGACTAGGTTAATGAGATAACTATAAGTAGCTTACTTGTAGTTATTTTCCACATAACTCCATATGCAAAATTGAGCAAGAGCAAAATACTCTCTCCCTCTCCCACACTGCAATAGCCGAACCCTGTCTTCCTTTAGGAAGAATTTTTCGTTTTCGACTTTGTTCCAAAATCGTTCCCAAATCCTAGATCATAATATATCTTGTGTTTTAGCTGATCAAGGTTTATTATTTTCATGTAATTGTGGTTGTATCAACCCGTAGAGGCGCAACACGTGGGGCGCTACTGCAGAGCCACATGCAAACTTATACTATCGTTTTATTTATTCGTATATATACAACTAGAGAGTATCCTGGCAAGATTCCGTAAGAGGTCCTAAAATTTTTATATTCCGATGTGCATAGGGTTGTTTATCTTACTGAATCCCAACAATTCTCTCTATAAATAAAATATGGACAACTTGTGTATCTCACAGCTTGCCATGTAGACTTGCCAACAACTTTGATAATTTATATGATGATTAATGTTTTATTAGGTCAAATTATTGTTGAAAGTGTCATAACTATTATTATTATAATTATTATTATTTTATAAGATGTCAATTTCAGTGCTTGCTTAAACAAGATGCAAACTTTATTATTATTGACTATAAGTTATTACAAACTTATAACGGGTATTGCCTATATGAATAGTACCCCTAAAATATTTTCTCTTTTTTCCCCTCCCAAGATCTAAACGACGTCGTATTCAGAGAAAAATCTCTCTCCCATTAGTAACTTAATTATATTTTTAATTTTTGTTTACTCCCTCATTTATTCAACCGTTTTTTGTCGGATAAACTATTTACTCAAATCGCCGCACCACGTCTTCAAGTACTCGTTGTGTAATTCACCAATACACTTAGGACATATAGAGTGATAACACATCACATATGTCCTGTGTTAAGTGATAAATATTAAATGATTCCTCTCTCTAAAAGCATAAGCTTTTAGATGAGTTTATCATTCATTATGGTATCAGAGCTCAGGCCAAAAGAGGTCTTGTGTTCGAATCTCTCTGCCACCCATTTCTAAATTCCACGTGTTAAGGCTTGAGTAAATGAATACCGCCTACACGTGAGGGGGCGTGTTAAGTGATAAATATTAAATGATTCCTCTCTCTAAGTGTTAAGCATTTAGATGAGTTAGTCATTCAATATCCTGGCAATGTGAACATAATATTTTAAAATCCTACTTTTTTAGAATATGGGGTGATGTGAATTATCACTCAACATATCCCAAGTGTATTGATGAACTGTACGTATACTTGATGACGTGGTGTTCCAGTTGGCCAGTTGCATTAAATAATCTCTCCTTTTGCCGTGAGCACTTTTGATACTGTTCACAGTTCATTTCTTAGATTTTGAGGTGAGATCGAATTTAAGCAGAAAGAAAATAGAAAAGTGGATTTTTTGCACTTTGCACTCCCAAAACATGGGGAATAGACATTTTACATCCTCGAAATTTAGATTTATCACTTTGTACCCTCGAAATATGAAAAATACAGCACTTTGCACCCTCGTTATTTTCAAGCAAAAGTTCAAGGGCAAAATATGTAATTCAATAGTATTGGCACTTTGCACCCTCAAAACTTGAGAATTTTGCCCTTTGTAACCCCAAAATAAAATTAGCACTTAACTCCCACTATTTAAGAATAAATCAACAACATCCACCCCCGAAACACAATAAATGGGCACTTTGCACCCCAAAACACAAAATTAACACTTAACACCCTTATATTTAAAAAACCCAAACCCCTCATTTTTTTTCGTCAAAGTTGACTATCAGAGTGAAAAAAATCTAAGGCAAAATAGGAAATTCATTTTTTTACTTGAATTTTGCAAAGTACAATTATTAATACTTGAATACTCATTTCTCTCTCCATCTTTCTTTTTAACAATATAACCATAAATTGTAAATTAATGGCCCATTAAGAGTAACACATTAGGGTAGGCCCATAGATAAAGAATCCCTAAGTAGTGAGGATTAGGGTTCTACATCTATATAATGAGGAAACTGGTCCTCTCTCTACACACTTTTAGAGCAGTTAAATTCCCCTCATAGTTTAACCGCATTCATAGAAACTCGAATCTGTGGCAAGAGAGAGAAACCAGAGATTCCATACCTTTTCCGCATTGATGTCTTTTACGATGGAATCAGGTATCTCTAAACCTAATTTACTTATTGAGCAATTAATGCATGTTAATGTCGATCCTTTAATGTTTCATGCCTTACGTACTTAATTGCTAACAGTGGTATCAGAGCCCGTGTTTGGGCTAACTTTAATTCGATTAATTTTGATCTAAAATTTATGTTTACTTTTAGATCTGTCTTTTCTGAAAATTTAAATCTGTCTTTTCTGAAAATTAAAATACGTGAACTACATGATCTAATAATCATGACTCTTTTGTTAGATCCTTTATTATGTTCAAACTGTGCTCACATGAATTAATTTTCTATGTAGTTTATTTATGAAATTCATGTAATTAGTAACAGTTTGATATGCATGATGTCTGTAATCAAACTTTATGTTCTGATTTTGTTTTCGATGAGCATGATTGTTGTGATGGAGCATGAGGTTTTAATGTAGATTCCGAAGTCTCTCATCAGTACTAAAAGTCGGATTTATGAACCAAAACTATAATCTGATTTTATGAAGTATTTGGGTTAAATTAACAGCTCATTACACGTATTTTTTTGGCTAACCTCACTGTGTATTATTTTGTAAAATTTCCTGACCAATTTCCTTTTACTACCTATTATAATCTTGGTTTTATAAAATGGAAATCAACGTTTAAGAGGCTAGTATGTATGGTCTTCCCAAATTCATTTGCAAAATTGTTTTTTAATTTTGGCCGAATCATCTTAAAGTGGAATTATGGGTATTTATAATGAAAATTATAAATTTAATGTTTTATGGGTTTTCCCTTTATTTGTGAATTTGATGGAATTAAATAATTATTTAATTTTCCAACTATGTAAACAAATTCACAATCTCAATATGTGCATAAAGGTTTGAAATTTACATTATGTCGATTTTGTTAATCATCAAAGTGCCCTGATCATTATGTTTAGTAAATTTCGAAGCACACTAAATTTTTGTCACCAATATTTAATTGTACATTTATGAAAAAGGATTTCGAAAATTATATTGATTTGTTAGTCACCAAAGTGGCCTAATCTTATAACTAGTAAACTTCCTTATGTACGATTTATATTTAATTGAATAATGTGACATACCATTTAAAATTCATATTATGATGATCTGTTAGTCACCAAAGTGGCCTGATCAATACAGTTAATGAATTTTGAGTTACAATAAATCTATATATTACCGATATTTAATTTACACGTTATGAAAGGGCAATTGTGTAATATATTAGTTTGTTAGTCACCAAAGTGGCCTGATTGGTATATTTACCAAATTGTCCTGTGTAATTAGTTTAATTGGTGAAATTATATGATTTATTTTTTGATTTATTTATTACCAAATATTAAATTAGCATATTACGTAAAAGATATTTACAAAATCATATTAGTCTGTTAGTCACCAAAGTGGCCTGACTGATATATTTGTTGAATTTCTTCACATGTTAATTTGTTTATTTGGTTATTGATAGATTCGTATGTGTATATATTCCTATTATGATGATTTGTTAGTGATAACGCCATTAAAACGTCGTTATTACCTATCTCTTTAAGCCGAAAACATCTTGTTTTGATCCGAGTTTTGTTTGTCTTCGCGTGTTTTCTTGTCTTTTGTGCTTTTGGCCCCTTTGTTTGGCCTTTGTTCGTTTTTGTGTTTTTGTTCTCGTTTTGATCGTTTTCTCCGTGGTTTGTAGGTATTGACATTTTAGAGATATTCGGAGTTGCGTTTCAATGATGCGAGTCGCTCTACCCACCCCGCGAGTCAAGCTTGAGCTTCAAAGCAATTAGAACCCGGAACAAATTGTACAAGAATGAAGATAGCTGCTCACTAGAACATGCATAAATATTTCATAAATGATCCAAATGAGCTGAATTTTGGATATGTCATAGATGAGTGAGTTAGCTACGCTACGGACTTTACGGATCCGCAATCGGAGTTCGGAATCAAAAGATATGCTGCTCGGAAGGAAGTGCGGCAGAGCAGAAAACTGCCTATGGCATAAACCTCGCCGCGGCGAGGTGGAGGCTCGCCGCGGCGAGATGGTGGCAGAAAAGGCAAGTTTGCCTACGGTATAAACCTCGCCGCGGCGAGGTCTGCTCTGTTTTTCTACGTATTTTGAGGGCCTTTTTGTATATTGCCCTTCTCCCACTTGTAAATACAACTTCCTTTAGGACTTTTTGGCCTTTGTTACTATAGTTTGGAGGGTAACTTAGGCATGATGAAGTTGTTGTTCCTCTAGGTTAGAGGCTTAAAGGTGGAATCATTCAACCAACTTCAATCATTCTACACTTTTACTTTCCTCTTGCCTCTTTTGAAGAAAAGAGAAGGGTTTGCACTTTGGAAAGAAGAACTCTCACTTGGACTCCCCAAAGAAGATAAAAAGGCATTGAGGGAGAAGTTGTTGAAGACCTCATCACCTAAGCTTGCTCTAACTCTATCTTTCTTGTTTTGTTCATTTACATTTATGGATTTCATTAATGTAATGAATGATTTATTTAATGATATGAGTAGCTAATCTCCTTTATTCTATGTTTTTATTGATCCTATGTTTGGTTCTTGATTCTTGATTAAATGATGAGTTAATGGTTGTTGCTATGCTTGTATACAAGTATTTGTTAATCTAGTTTGAGCTTTTGTCAACTTATGGATTAGCTAACCATAGGATGAAATGGATTGATCTTTAATTGCTAGACATAGTGGATTAAAGATTAGATTGAAAAACTAGGTTGTGATTTGATTTTAGGATAGAAATATACCTAGGTCATTTCATGTTCTAACAAGGTTTGAAGTTAATGCATCACTTAGGCTTAATCCTTTTAGACATAAATTGGATTAGTCTACTTTGGTAGGTTCGTACGCTATCGAAAGATACGTATGAATATTTTATGAAATCTTGAACAACAAACATGAGTGTGGTTGTCAATTGTTGAGTCGTTTGTCTTGAATTGAATTAGGTGACGTAAAATCGTAGAAGCCTTTACATATATTAAGTCAAGTGTTAGTTTCCTTAGTCACCTTAATTGAGTTGTAGTATCAAAACCACCATTACCTCACCAAACTCAACTTACAAATCTAAGTCGAAGTAACAAGACGTTAGTTGGTAATTAATTGAACAATTCCTCGTGGGTTCGACACTCCTTATCACTTTATTACTTGTAACGACCGTATACTTGCGTTTCTACGCACTCGTATTTGGAGCGTAACAGTTAGTCACCAAAGTGGCCTGATCAATATTGTTAGTGAATTTATATGCACAAACCTTAAGTTTAAATTATCAATTAAAAGATAAATAAATCAGTTTGTTATAAAATGGCATAAGAGTCGACCCAAAGGAGGCTTGGTCATTTTTCTAGCAAACATTACGAGTTAAGCCAATAAAGTATTTTTTTATGTGTGTTCCAGCATTTGAATTAATTATTCTATAATCTGGATTTATGATTAATGTGAGCTTATTCTTTGTAATATTTCAGTTGAACAGTCTCAAACGAATTATCGTGCTAAGTCTGTTGTTTCCTTTAATGGTAACAATTTTTCTGAATGGAAGGAGCAAGTCGAGTATGAATTGGGTTTACAATATCTCGACATTGCCCTCCTTGATGATGAGCCCCCTGTTCCCACCGAGGAATCCGGTGAGGAGGAAAGAAAGGCTCACAGAATTTGGACAAGGGCCAACAGACTTAGTATGAAATTCCTAAGCATGACTATCGAACCGAATATCAAGAGTACTCTTCCTGATGATCTGGAGAGTGCTAAACAATTCGTTGAATATTTGGAAGAACGTTTCCGAAACACAGATAAGTCGCTCGCCTTGACCCTCGTTCAGAAATTACTTGCTACCAAGTATGAGTGGTCCAAGGGCATGCAAAACCATGTACTAGAGATGACTAATCTGATCAAGAAGCTATCTTCATTGGGTATCGTAATGGATGAATTTTTCCTTGTTAGTTATATATTGGCGTCGTTACCTTCTGAATATGGGGCTTTTCAAATCAGTTATAACACTTCAAGGGAGAAGTGGTCACTGGAGGAATTGTCTCGAATGTTAATTCAGGAGGAAACGCGACTTAAACAACAAGGAACTCATTCTGTTAATATGGTAACCCAAAGAAATGTGAAGCATAAGAAGGGAGCCAAGAAAGGAAATAAGCCGATGTCTAAGGGCAAGGAACCAATGAAAGCTATATTGGCACCTAAGAAGGATCTGGGTAAAGATAAATGCCACTTTTGTAACAAACGTGGGCACTATCAGAAAGATTGCCCTAAACGCAAGGCGTGGTTTGAAAAGAAGGGTAAGCCTTTGGCTTTAGTATGTTTCGAATCAAATCTTGTTATTGTTCCTTCTGATACTTGGTGGCTTGATTGTGGTTCTACTATTCACATTTCTAATACCATGCAGGGATTCCTTACAATCCAGAAACCTCAACCAAGTGAAAGTTTCGTGACTCTTGGAAATGGGGATAAAGTTCCAGTTGCTGGAGTTGGGACTTACCGACTTATTTTAGATACTGGTTTTCATCTGGATTTATATAAGACACTATTTATTTCCAATTTTTGTCGTAATTTGATTTCATTGTCTAGACTAGACCTTATGGGATTTCGAATTACTTTGGGAAATCAAAGTTTTAGTTTATTTAAAGGTAGCCGTTTTGTTGGTCCTGGTTTACTTTCTAATGGTTTATATCAACTAAAACTTAATGGTGTTTATGCTGAATCTCTAATTACAACTCACAATTATGGTGGTGTGAAACGTAGTATGGTAAATGAATGTTCTGCTTTCTTGTGGCATAAACGTTTGGGTCATATATCCAAAGAAAGAATGGAAAGATTAGTAAAGGATGGGACCATTTCTGGTCTGGATTTTACTGATTTTGACACGTGTGTGGATTGCATTAAGGGTAAGCAAACCAAACACATTAAGAAATCTAAAGCCACAAGAAGCACTGAGCTTCTTGAAATTATACACACCGATATTTGCGGTCCTTTTGACACTTCCTCATTTAATGGTGAACGATATTTCATCACTTTTATCGATGATTTTTCACGTTTTGGTTATCTCTATCTACTTCATGAAAAATCTCAATCTGTAAATGCCCTTGAGGTGTTTATTACTGAAGTTGAGAGACAATTAGATAGAAAAGTGAAAATCGTTAGATCTGATAGAGGTGGTGAGTATTATGGGAGATCTACTGAATCGGGACAATGCCCTGGTCCCTTTGCAAAATATCTCGAAAAACATGGCATATGTGCCCATTACACTATGCCAGGCACACCACAACAAAATGATGTTGCTGAAAGGCGTAATCGAACTCTAATGGATATGGTTAGAAGTATGATGAGTAATTCATCATTACCTAAATCCTTATGGACTTATGCGCTTAAAACTGCCATGTACGTATTAAACCGAGTTCCCAGTAAAGCGGTTCCAAAAACTCCTTATGAGCTATGGACCGGAAGGAAACCCAATTTAAAGCACCTGCATGTTTGGGGTTGCCCGGCAGAAGCTAAACTATATAATCCATATGAAAAGAAATTGGATTCTCGTACTGTTAGTGGTTACTTTATAGGTTACCCAGAGAAATCCAAAGGATTTAGATTTTATTGTCCTAAACATACTCCAAGAATTGTTGAAACCGGAAATGCAAGGTTCATTGAGAATGGTGAGATCAGTGGGAGTGACAGTGGACAAACTGTTATTAACGAGGTAAGAGAGCAAGGTTTACCACCTGCAATCTTCCATGACATTACTCCCGTATTGGTTGAGCAGTTTCATGCTGAGCAACAAACCGAAGTACCAATTCATAATGAAATCATTCAAAATGAACCTGTAGAAGAAGAGCCACAAGGAATTGCATTAAGACGGTCGCAAAGGGAAAGACGATCTGCAATACCTGATGACTATGTTGTTTATTTCCAAGAATTGGAGAATGATATTGGGATAGACAATGATCCGATTTCATATTCACAAGCCATTGAAAGTGAAAATTCTGAGAAATGGATCAATGCCATGAAGGAAGAATTGAAATCTATGGAAACCAATCACGTATGGGAGCTAGTCACATTGCCGGAGGGATCAAAGTGAGTCGGTTGTAAGTGGGTCTTTAAGACCAAACGCGACTCAAAAGGCAATGTTGAACGATATAAAGCAAGATTGGTTGCCAAAGGTTTTACTCAGAAAAGCGGCATTGATTACAATGAGACGTTTTCACCTGTCTCTAAGAAAGATTCTCTCAGAATTATTCTTGCACTTGTATCTCATTTTGACTTAGAGTTACATCAAATGGATGTGAAAACAGCCTTTCTTAATGGAACATTAGAGGAAGAGGTTTATATGGACCAACCTGAGGGTTTTCGAGTTGAAGGACTTGAACACATGGTGTGTAAATTGAATAGGTCAATATACGGACTTAAACAAGCGTCACGACAATGGTACATTAAATTCAACGATATAATTGTTTCCTTTGGATTTAAGGAAAATATCGTTGATCAATGTATATATTTGAAGGTCAGTGGGAGTAAGTTTATTTTCTTGATTCTGTATGTTGATGACATTCTTTTGGCTAGTAGCGATCTTGGCTTGCTACATGAGACTAAGAAATTTCTCTCTGAGAATTTTGAGATGAAAGACTTGAATGAGGCATCTTATGTGATAGGGATTGAAATATCCCGTGATAGATCACAAAGATGGATTGGGTTGTCTCAAAAGGCTTATATCAACAAACTTCTTGAAAGGTATGGGATGAAAGATTGCAATATTAGTGTTGTCCCAATTAACAAGGGAGAAAAATTTAGTCTCAAACAATGTCCGAAGAATGATTTCGAGAGGAAACAAATGGCAAATATTCCGTATGCCTCGATAGTCGGAAGCTTGTTATATGCTCAAACATGCACCATACCTGACATAAGCTTCGCTGTTGGTATGCTTGGCCGTTACCAAAGTAATCCAGGCTTGGATCACTGGAAACTTGCCAAGAAGGTTCTACGCTACTTGCAAGGAACTAAAGACTATATGCTCACATATAGACGATCTGATCGGTTGGAGGTGATCGGATATTCCGATTCAGACTTCGCTGGATGTCTGGATAGCAAAAAGTCCACTTTTGGCTATTTGTTCCTTTTGGCTGAGGGGGCAATATCATGGAAAAGCGCAAAAGCAACTGTTCTAGCTGCATCTACTATGGAGGCTGAATTTGTGGCGTGTTTCGAGGCCACAAATCATGCATTATGGTTGCGGAACTTCATTTCAGGACTTGGAATTGTCGACAGTATTGCCAAGCCGCTGAAACTTTATTGTGATAATTCCGCAGCCGTCTTCTTCTCAAAGAACGATAAGTATTCCAAAGGTGCAAAACATATGGATTTGAAGTTTCTTATCGTGAAGGAGGAAGTTCGGAAACATACAGTGTCAATTGAACACATCAGTACTAATCTGATGATTGCTGATCCTTTAACTAAGGCAATACCACCAAAATCATTTTTGGAGCATACTGAATGTATGGGTCTTGGTAGTATTTGATGTAATTTGTTGAGGATTTTATGAGTATATTATTGATATTGACATTCTTGAGCTCTACATACATGCTTCTGATAACTTAAAGTCATGTTCCTATTATTTAATGAATGTGTACACTTTTATGGCTATTATGTGAATAATAGGAATGGACATTATGAAAGTTTCCAATTTTAGGTCTTGTGTGATAAGTCACTTATATCGTGGTACATGGAAGGAATTTTGTTGGATAATGATAACTTAGGACCGCCATGACTCGTGTATGTGATTTATTATGCAAAGGCGATTAACGATGATTCTCTCATGGGCCAAGTGGGAGAATGTAAATTAATGGCCCATTAAGAGTAACACATTAGGGTAGGCCCATAGATAAAGAATCCCTAAGTAGTGAGGATTAGGGTTCTACATCTATATAATGAGGAAACTGGTCCTCTCTCTACACACTTTTAGAGCAGTTAAATTCCCCTCATAGTTTAACCGCATTCATAGAAACTCGAATCTGTGGCAAGAGAGAGAAACCAGATATTCCATACCTTTTTCGCATTGATGTCTTTTACGATGGAATCAGGTATCTCTAAACCTAATTTACTTATTGAGCAATTAATGCATGTTAATGTCGATCCTTTAATGTTTCATGCCTTACGTACTTAATTGCTAACATAAATAACTAAATAAAGTACAAGTAAACTTGTTGAAGACCTATTGTCTACTTCAACATATCAAAGACCCATAAATAATTACCTATTTTGCCTTAACAAAAATTCGCCTTTATGTCAACTTTGTCGGAAAAAATTATGGGTAAGTTTTTTTTTTTTTTATTTGAGGGTGTTAAGTGTTATTTTATATTTTGGGATGCAAAGTGTTCATTCATTGTGTTTTGGGGGTCTATGTTGTTAATTTGTTCTTAATTAGGAAGTGTTAAGTGTTAATTTTATTTTTGGAGGGACAAGGTGCCAAAGATTTACAATATAATTACCTATTTTGCTTTTGAAATTTTGCTTGAAAATAAAAAAAGGTGCAAAGTACCGTATTTTTCTTATTTTAAGGGTACAAAGTGCTAAGTCTAAATTTCGAGAATGCAAAGTGCAAAAAACCTTAAAAAAGTACTTGTAGAAAGCATTTGCAAAAACCGTATAACATAGGGAAAAAAATTATATTCTTCTTCCATGTCAGAGTGGGCCCTAATTAATTCATAGACTAAAGTATGCTCAACGGTCACCAAAAATATAGGCTACTACTCAATTTCATTGCAAATTGTGGGGGGAAAAGGGGGGTTTTGGCCAATGTTATTAAAATCGGACCGGATCGGCCGGTCCGACCGGTTCGATTGAGATTGGAAGCGGGTCATGTTCGATTAATTCGTTGGTTTTAACGTTTCGATCAGCGGTTTGTCCGGTTCGATCAGTAAAACCATTAAACCAGTAGGCTCATCGGTTCGCTCTCCGGTCCAGTTTTAAAAACATTGATTTTGGCATTTTGTATTTTGACTAAAAATTTCGGTATTTCGTATCTTGAAAATACAATTCATTTGACATTTTACACCATAGTCTGCGCTTTTATGAAAAAAAAGTTTTTAGTGAAAGAGTATAATAGTCATTTTTAATATGTTTTGACACTTTACACCTTGGTAAATAGGGCTAGGTGCGGGTTGGATATTTCGGGTCGGGTACTCGACCTTTCATGTATTGAATTTTCACACCTAAAACCTTACCCATTTAGGCTGGTACCCGAAATTTCACATATTTTTTTAAAAATATATATAAATGCACAAGAAATCTAATTTTTTAATATATATGTTTGTAAAATTGTAAAAAATAAATAAATTCAAACATTAAATTGTACGCAATAACTTCAAAACAAACACTAACACAAATGTCTCAAGTCTTCAAATTGGACTAAATTATAAATTGGGCATTTTTTTAATTCGATACTCAAATGGGTCCTGAAACACCCGTTGGGATGTAAATATAATACCCAAAACTCAATCCAAAATTATATTTCTGGTTAGGGTACTCGAACTCGAAATATCAAAAATTCCATTTTGTCATCCCGATCGGGTCGGGACGGGTCCCAAATTACCCGACCCAAACGCCCAACCTTACTTGAAAATATATATTTGACATTTTGCACCCTATAAATATTAGATATTGGCACTTTGAACCCTGTAAATATAAATTTTTTGGCACATTCCAACCCAACCAAAAAAATGGCACTTTGCACCTTAGAAATATACTTTTTGGAATTTTGCAATCTAATATTTTTCTTTGAAAAAAAATCATGAATGTCGTTGGTGGAGAAATAAAATTGTCATGGTCAATGCACAACAAATCAAACATATGAAACAGTTTTCTTTTATTTCGAGTTCAATCACAAAAATGAAAAATAAAAAATAAAAATTATTTATACATCTTTTTCTTAAAAAAAATCAATACAAAATTATACAATAGATGAACAAATAAAAAAATAAAAAAAATTCTACACGACATACTCTACAAATCTATAATTGTTATCTACTAGCATGTCAAATCTAGGAATGGTAAAAATGAAAAAAATAGTTCTTACCTAATTACTAATAGCCTATAAGTAATTTGGTCAAAATAAAAAATGTGCCAAAATTTTAAGTCGAGGGGGAAGTGCCAAAAAAAAAAAAAAAAAATTCAGGGTGCAAAGTGCCAACAATCTATATTTGCAGGGTACATAGTGCCAAAATCTATGTTTTTAGGTTACAAAGTGCCAAGAAAATTTGAAAATGACTATTACCTTTTTGCAACTAAATTTTCTCGTTAAAACACACTAGGGTGCAAAGTGTCAAATAAATTATATTTCGAGAGTGGAAAGTGCCCAAAAATTTAAGTCATGGTGCAAAATGTAAAAAACATGGAAACAATATCATTGCACCACTGTTCAAATATTTTTTTTTCTCATTTTCGTTGCTATTTCCCTTTTCTAATTAGCTGATATGAACGAAAGATTAGATCAATGTTCCCTTTTGAGAAATTATTAGAACAAAATTCAACACTTTTTTTATCTTTGCTAGTGATTTTCTTTTAATTGATATAGACAGAGCAATGTTCCTATTGTCAGAGCAATTGTTATGTTAATCTCTATTTATCCTTATCAAATTGATGTTCTATTCCTATATCAAAAAAAATTCTGAAAATTGTAAGAAACATCATTCTTATTTTTGAAAAATCTTAGGGTATGTGTGGATGAGTTTTGGGTCAGTCTCGCAGGTTTCATAAGATCGGGTCAAAAGACTAGCTAGCGACATTGTTAGAACAGAGATTGTTACTGTCAGAGCAATTTTTGACATATAATACTTTGACTTGACACCTACCATCTATTTAGAAACTCACACTCAAACTCTTGAAACATATAATACTTTGATTTGACACCTACCATCTATTTTTTCCTTCCCAAACTCTATAAAAAAAATTGATTTGACACTTATCACATATGTTTTTTCCAAATCCCAACATTCAAACTCAATCCAAGTTATTTAATCATTACTTCTTATAATTAAAACTGGTTCTAAAATAAGATCATAAGAACATTTATTTAATTCATTCTATCATAGTAGTTTTTAATTAAATATAATTATAAATTTCACAAATTTGACCATCTTGATCAAAATCAATTAAATATTTTCGCAAAATATTCTATGAAATTTAAAAAATATCTAATCTAAAATGAGTTAGACTATAATGTTTATTCTCGCAGAATTAATAATTTATAATTAACTGTAATTATAAAATATAAAAAGGTTTATGTAAGTAATATAATAAATAATATTACTCTATCATATTTTAATATCAATAAATCACACTTACTGAAAATAAATCTGAGCCAAAAGAGGAATCAATTTTATAAGAAATAATTCTCAAATCATTGTTAAATTTTCAATTAATGTTACATTACGTGACTCAGTTCATATGATTACATTTATTTTATATTTAAAAACGAAAAAATGAACTGCTACTAATTATCTCATGAGCTAGTACTAATTAATATTTTGAAGTTTTCTTTTCTTTTCTTTTCCGGCAGTGAAAATCAAATCTGACCAAAGTACCCCCACATTTTAAGATATTTGGTTTTTCTTCCATTCTATAACTTATATGGAATGATATTGACTTTCTTGTATGAAACTCGACTTAGTGTGTGAGTAGACATCTAACGAGTTTTCCCCCACAAGTTGTCAAGTAAACCTGAATTTAAAGATTGACTTTTAGCCACATCTTAAATTTATGTTATTTTAGCTACCAAATTCAATTGAGTTGAGCTAGGTAAATTATTTGACGAATTATTTCCAATTTAACACACTTTTGTATAAATAAATATATTTGTATTTACCCCACAATTTGGATATAAGAATTATAATTTTCTTATTCCATTAATCATGATTTGTATTTCCCAAATACTTTTATTGCCTATTATTTATTATTCAATAAATAGCGCAATAAAATATATATGATCAAATACATTTTAAACTCCACGAGTTAATAATGATTTAAAATCGCATAATTTCAAAAGTTTGAACACTTACACACATGATAATTAGTTTCGCAAACAAATGAAATTATAATTATTTCACAAATAATTTATAATTATCAATATATTCTCAAGTAACATATTGATATAAAAATAAATTATAATTGTTCACAAACAAAATATAATTTTTTTCACACTTTTATTATCAACTTTTTCTCAAATAAAATATTGATTTGAAAATAAATCATATTTATTTTATTTTGTAAATAAATTATAACTATTTTCACACATAAATAATCAATTCCAAATAAAATATTAGTACTAGATTAATTCTAATTAATCCATTATCTTCATATTAAGGATATTGATAAATATATATGCTTTTAAAATGCCTCGCATATATATAAGTCGCATTAATTAGATGTAAACATACACAAGCTGCGAATCGCATACTTATATGAGATTCATAATTTAATGCTAGTGTTCTTATATTTACTCAAGCCAATTTTTTTTATATATATATATATATATATATTTTATTATTATTTTATTATTTTAACAGAAAATAACCCATATATACTCCTTCCTCATAATATTGGATTTGTGAAGCATATTTCAGCAGCCATTATTATTGGGATAGTTGCTAAAAATTTAAATAATTACAAAGTCAAAAGTAATTAGATGACGTCCCTTCACGAAGACATATATTTCACTTAAAATGCACGTCTCACGAATCATTTAAAGAGCACTGTCAATGACTCAGCAAACCACTCCCATAATTTCAAAATCATTTTAGATGAATTAATTGATGGAGTAATTTTTAGTGCACCGCTTTACATTAACTTAACCCAATTATTAAAATGGCATAAATTTTAAATTCCGGAGCTCTATGAATAACCGAATTTTCTTATGCAAATGTGCATAAACCGTACAACACTTCAAATGAAGTCACCTCTTTTGAGTTTTAGTTTTCATTCACCAAAAATATGGTTTCGATTGATTGTTATCAATTTGAGAATCTAAAAAAAAATATCCTTCTACTGAGTACTGTCCATCCCAAAATTCAACAATATCAATTGGAAAGTCAGATCAACAATTACCAACATGTATATTGTAGCAATTGGTAGATTTTTTTTTTTTTTTTTTTGGATAATAAAACAAACTTTCATTCTAAACTAACACGAAAATTAAACCAGTCTACAAGGGGGGATCCCTCATCACAAAAAACAGAAATAGGAATATTACAAGGACTAAAAGGAGAAGTCCATTTCAAACTGAAAGCCCAAGAAACAAGGTTGTGGGCAGCACAGTTTGCATTCCTACCGGTAAACTTGAAACGCCAACGTGGCCAACAGTCAGAAAAAACTTTTATCTCCTCAACAATTCCGGCAATAGACCAATCTAGATTAGACTCCCAATTATTAATGGCCATCACAAGGTTAAGACAGTCGGATTCAAAAATAGCATTATCAATCTTCAAAAAATTCAAAAAGGAGCAAGCTTCCTTGACTGCTAATGCTTCGGCAACAATAGGATTGAGGCAGTTGTGGAGACAAGATGAAGCAAACAAGATGGAACCAAAATGATTACGAATAATAAAACCTGTGGCAGCCAAACCATCTTTGAAAGCCGCATCGGAGTTTATTGCCAAAAAACCTTTCTTTGGTGGTGACCATCGACGAGAGAGGGCTGGGGCAGCGGAGGTGATCTTCAAGGAAATCTGGGCTTTTGTGTGGTCCTTTGCCATCCTTTGTAAACGAGAAGTGAAATCCTGCACAGAAACAAAAGGAGAGGAGTTATGCACAATATTGTTTCTATTTTTCCAAAGAGCATCAAAAGCACAAATAGCAAAAGTTAAAAATTCATCTCTTTTTTTATTTGAAAAGAAAAGGTTAGAGTTTTTTTCAAACAACAAAGCGAAGAAGGTGGTGGCCGAAAAGGATTGGAAAGGTTCCATACGAAAGTTCCAACACGAATGGAACCAAACCGCAATAGAGAATGGGCAACGGATAAAGATGTGGTCTGCACTATCCTCATCACTTCCACAAACAGGGCAACAAATTTGGTCAATGTGGAATAAACTCGACAGCCTTTTCCGTGTGGGAAGAATATCACTTGTTATTTTCCAACAAAAAAATTTCAGCTTATTGTGCAACTTTGAGTTCCAAATGTTTTTAAAAAGAGAGGCAGTGGTGGTGTTGAGGGTTGGGAACCTTTTTGCTTGAGAAGAGAGATAACAACTTTTTGAGGTAAATTTCCCTGACTTGGAGGGAGACCAAAAAAGCTTTTCATGAGAGGTCGGGGGAGAGATATTGATTTTCCTAATTTCCAAAACCACTTCCGGATGGAAGAGATTTAGGAGGATATCGACATCCCAAGAAACCCGACTGTAGCAGAATAGTTGAGAAACGGTGGAGAAATCATTAAAAGAGAGGAGGGTGTTAGGTATGGGATTCGGAATAAAACCGGGAAGGGAGGGGATCCATGGTTTACTCCAAATGTGGATAGAGGAGTTTTGATGTATAGAAAAACAAGCACCAGAGTTTATTTCTTGTTTGCAACTAACAATATCTTTCCACACCCAAGAGGCAGCTTTGAAATCTTTATCCGAATCAAGTAAATTTGTATCTTGCAAATACTTTCCTTTTAAAAGCTCAACCCATAGTGCATTATCATTTGAAGCAACTTTCCAAGTTAATTTTGCCACAAGGGCACGATTAAAATCTTCTGTTTTACGAAACCCCAAACCCCCTTTTGACTTTGGAAGACAAATACTTGACCAACTTTTAAGCATGAGGGAATTCCCTTTATCATTTGAACCCCACCAAAATTTTCGAATGATTTTATCAAGAGTTGAACAAATCGTTTTTGGAAGCAAAAAAGTTGACATCGGGTAAATCGGAAGGGATTGGGCGACGGTTTTAACAAGAATAGTTCTACCGGCTTGGGATAGGTTTTTGCATTTCCAACCATTTAACTTGAGTTGCAATTTTGAAATAATCTCATTAAAAGCTTTAGACTTAGAATTTGGTTTACAAAAAGGGAGCCCAAGATGCTTTGATTTGTGATCACATTCTTTTAAATTAAAGTGGGCAATCAAGTCATTCTTGAAAGTAACATCAACATTTCGGCTAAAGTGGGTAAACGATTTTTCATGATTAATAATTTGTCCCGACCACAAAGAGAATTTATCCAAAGTAGTGAAAATAGTTTCGACATCCTCGTGGTTTGCCCTACAATAAATCACCAAATCGTCGGCATAAAGAAGGTGAGAAATAGTTGGGCAAGTTCTTGCAATTTTAACCCCTTTAAAAGTGCCATTATTTTCCTCTTTGATTAAAAACCGAGAAAGAAGTTCCGTGTAAATGATAAAAAGATAGGGAGAGAGAGGATCTCCTTGTCTTATACCTCTAGACGGGCGAATGAGACCAAACGGGGCACCATTTATAAGGAAAGAAAAACTACAAGTGGAGATACATTGCTTGACCCAATTTATGAATTTGTCACAAATACCAATATGCTTGAGAATGCAATAAAGGAGATTCCACTCAACCCGATCATATGCTTTTGAGAGGTCTATTTTGATAGCACAAAACCCTTTTTTACCTCTTCTATTATGCATGTAATGCATAATTTCATGAGAGATGATGGTGTTTTCATTTATAGTTCTACCTTCAACAAAAGCCATTTGATTAGGAGAAATGATTTTTTTAAGCAAAGGTTTTAGTCTATTTGCAAGAATTTTAGAAATGACTTTATAAGAAACATTGCAAAGACTAATTGGCCTAAATTGATCAACTCTAGATGCATTCGGGATTTTTGGTATTAATGCAACAAAAGTATGATTTAACGTTTTAAGCATGTAACCCGTACGAAAGAAAAGTTGGACAGCTTGAATAAGGGCCGTACCTGTAGTGCTCCAAAAGTGTTTGTAAAAGAGTGCAGGGAGTCCATCTGGTCCCGGGCTTTTTTCAGATGCAAAAGAAAAGAGTACCTGTTTGATTTCTCTCGGAGTTGGTAGTTTGCACAGGTTTTCATTTTCCTCTTGCTCCATGATGGGAGGGAAAAGGTTTTCTAATTCTCTGGGGAATGGAAAATCTGCACCTGTGAAGGACGAGCAAAAGAGATCATCATAAAATTTAACAAAACAATCACCAATAGATTTCCAATTGTGTGCCTCAGTGTTATCCAAATTTCGGATACAAGTTATTCTATTAGTATTTCCATGAATAATAGCAGTCAAGTGAAAAAATTTGGTGTTTGCATCACCACATTGAAGCCATTTTTCCTTAGATTTTTGTTTCCACATAATTTCAACTCTCTTATGCATCTCGTCAAGCTCGACAAGTAGAGCCTCCTCTAAGGCAAGATTTTCAATAGTTTGGTCCTCCGATTGGATTTTTTCAATAAAGTTTCTAAGCTTTGAAATTCTAACTTGATAGAGACCAAAGTGGTTTTTATTCCAAGTTCGAAGAGCCAAACTGACATTTATAGTACGGGAATGGAATTTGTGAGAGGGGGAACCAAGGACGTTTTTAGTCCAACTAGACTTGACAACATCATGACATGACTCATCTGTAAGCCACATGGCTTCAAAACGAAAGGGGCGAGGGGCGGAGGGGAGGGTAGCACATGAATCAAGCAAGAGGGGGGAGTGGTCAGACTCAATTGCTGGGAGATGTTTAATTTTGGCACGAGGGAAAAGAAAACACCAATCAGTGTTTGCAACTCCACGATCGAGTCGAAGTTGGACATTTGATGTACCACCTCTTTTATTGTTCCAAGTATATTCATAACCGGAGAAACCAAGATCAACAAGGCCGAGAGAGTGAAGGGAGTCGGCAATGTTATGGTGGGACGATGAAGCAAAGGAATTCCCCCCTTTTTTTTCAAACTGAGCAGTGATACCATTGAAGTCTCCCATTAAAAGCCATGGGCCATCAAAATCAACATCTAATCTATTCATCTGATCCCAAAACCAAGGTTTGAGAGAGGAGTAAGAAGGACAATAAATACCCGTAAATTGCCACGGTTGAGCATTTGGAGCGGTGGTAATAGTGGCATTAATGAAATACGGGTCAAGTTCAGCAATTTGAACACCAAAAGCATTTTTCCATGACAAACATAACCCACCAGCAGCATTAACAGCAGGAACAAAAGCTTGATTATAAAGTGCAACAGAGTTTAGAATTCTAGTAACATGAGTTGTTGAAGAAGTTTTTATTTCACTAAGAAAAACGATATCCGGCTTTGTAATACCCAAAAGGTCCCTTAGGGCTCTTCCTGCTTCCGGCTTTCCAAGGCCTTGACAGTTCCACGCTAAGATCCTCATGAGATTACAGAGAAGAAACAAGCACAAACTATTCTCCCTGCCCCCCTGGGGCAATGGTGTGAGATTCAATGAAATTTGAGATTTTGAAGTTTCTTGGCGAGCCATGGTACTCAGCAGAAGAGAATTCAGATTTTTCAGCAGGGTTTTTTTTCACTTTAAAGATTCTTCTTTGGACCTGTAGAGTTTCAGAGCTGATAATGATTTCATCAGAGTTAAGCGTAGTTTCAGGGATTTCAACCGGGTTAGAGAGGTGGGTGTATGGATCGGATTTTAAAGGTTGGTCAAGGTTTTCAAAAGTTTGGCTCGTTTGGGCATTGGGGCCTTTTAATTTCTTCAAGAGAATTGGGGTTGAGAAATTTGGAATTCTTTTCTTAGTTGTATGGGTCGAGTTTTTGCTAGCTGAAAAAAGGGCTTGTTCATAAGTGTTTTTGGGCCCAACAGATGGTGAATTGGGCCAAATATTTTGGTTTTGGGTAACATGTTCCATTATTGTAATTGGGCTTTTGAGAAGTGTGTTAAAGTGGTAATCAGAATTTTGAGATACGAAAAGTTGGGTCAAAGAGGTTGGGGCCCAATTCTTTTTTGATGTATCGGATGTAAAAGAAGAATTTTGGGAATTGCAGAGTATCATATCATTTTTGTCAGAAATTTGATTTTGACAAAAAGGGGGTTTTGGTAGCAGGTCAAGGGGGTAGGTGACGGCTTGAGTGTCAGGGTATTCCAACCACTGCATTCCATCCACGTGTAAAGGTGAAGGGAAGGCTTGGAAATTTTCAACTTCGAGAGACTTTTCAGATTCAGGGGACAGTGGTTCCGATGGGGGTTTCGGTTCTTGGGTGGTGGCGTAAGGTGTGGTTTCAATTTTTTTGGCTAGGTTGGGGTTTGAGGGTTTTAGGTGGTCCGGTCGTATGGAGAGTATAGCATCCGCTTTCAACCAAGCACCAAATCTGATGAGATCATTATCCACCTTCTTCTCTAACTTGCAAGACTGAGATTTGTGGCCAATTAAACCACAAAAGTAACAAAAATCGGGCAACCTTTCATATCTAATGTCAGCAAGGATATTATGTCCACTGGTTTTTCCAGCCAAAAGCAATCCGTAAGACACTTGTGTAGATCCAGTTCAATTCGGATACGGAGAAATTTTTTCCACATGTGAGTCTTCGAACCAAGGTCAGCTTTTATGAACACACCAAGATTATTTCCAATATTTTTCGCCACTTTTTCAGTCATGAGCATTGGCGGAATGTTTGAAACACGTATCCAAAAGAGAGATTTTGACAGATTTACCTCGTTGAAGGAGTTTTCTGGCAACCATTTTTTGACAGCAACGTGATTACCCCGAAAGGTCCAAGGGGACATCTCAATAACTTTATCACAATCATCTTCATTTTCGAAAACAAAAGCAACAATATTAGGATCCATAGTGTTAGATGATACCTTGTATTTGGGATTCCAAGCTTTTAAAAGAGTAGATTTTAGGGCAACCAGATTCATGGGTTTTTCAGCGACAACTCTAGCAAGTAAGGTAAAACCTTGGTGGTCATTTTGGGCTAGGGGTGGGTCAGTTTCGGGATCAGAGGCACAAAGAAGGTTTTGAGTTTGATGGATTAAGCCATTAATGATATTTAGTTCGTCTCCCATGATTGGGAGTAGAAGCAAAAGAAAATAAAAAAGGGGACCACAAAAGGTGAAAAGAAAAAAGCCAAGACACAAGAGAGAGGGACAAAGACAGACACAACAGGGGGACCGAGAGGACAAAGAAGAAAATAGAGAGGTGGGGAGGGGGAGGGGGAGGGGGGTGACGGCCACACACGGTGGGGCAGGAGGACACAACCTAAGAAATCCACAAAGATGGAGTTCTACTCAAAGAGAGAGAGAACAGAAAAACATTTCGCTCAAATTATTATCTTAGCAATTGGTAGATGATCATCATCCAACCATGGATCAAAATTTTCATCTTTTCCTTCGAAAACATCGAAAAGTTTCCGTTTTTGAATCAAGCGAAACGAAAATAAGATGTAATTTCGAAACTATTTGTTTGCCTTAAACTCAGTTATTTATCTAAATTTAGTAACATTTATTATAATTTTTCCTTAGTGTTTCCGAAACATTTTCGAAAAGTCTCGAAAAATTTCCAATATTTGGCTGACCGAAACATACCCTTGAAACGAAATTACCCTTGAAACGAAATTTTAATCCATGCATCAAACCAATTCTCAAAGAGTACAAGTGGCGTCGACTCAAATATGCACCCGTTTAGGCACAAACACACAAAATAACGTTTCATAGAATAATTAAAAGACACTTAAATTATCAGAATCTGATGGGAATGATCATATTTACGGTGAAGATATTTTCTTCACTTTCCAATTTAGTAGGAAAAATGCACTCAGCTCACTATGTCGAATTGATGTCTCAAATTCTAATAAAAGAAATTACACTTCCACAGATCCAATATCTCATTGAATTTGAAGTGTGTGTTTAATAAGAAAGAATTCTTTCACAAAGAATACCGTATAGTCGATCTTTCTTCAAGATAAATAGAGCATCTCTATTTCAATCAATTATTCAGTGGCATTTCAGAGACCATTTTCTTAGGGAATAATGAACACTCTAATTCATTACTGTAGAAACTTAGATCATGCCGCTGATTAAATTTTTCCATATTCATTTTCACCATGGTGATATTTACGCAAACACAGTTGATTAAACGAAAAGATATTATCTTAAAATTGTTGGTGTCTAATAAACTGTGTATTTAAATATTTCATAAAAAATATTTTCAACTTAAATTTCATCATAGAACAAATATAGATAATTTAACATATATTAACTTTAATAAAATTAGACTATATATCAACATAAAAAACTAGTAAAAAATACTTACTTGGATCGAAATAAACCAAACAATTCAGTCTATACATGAAAACTAGAAAATGAGACTCAGGTTTGTTGAAGCAATTTCCTGAAGACAATATTTCTGAGGCTGTCACGGTGCGTACAGTTTGATTCTCGGTAGTCCCCAAAGATACAATAATTTGTTCTTCATTATTTGCAGAAATAATGAACCCACGGCGAACCGAAGCAAATGGAATATTAGACATAAATTTAAAGTAGAGAAGAGAGTAATCTATGATTATTGTCGAAACAATGATAGTTAATTGGCCAAATCAAGTCTCCTATTTATAGACACATAAATGTCTTTTTGTAAGAGACATATCGCTTGGATTGCACTGTACGGGTCCAAAAGGTACCTCTTTAGATTGAACAGACGCAACCCCTTAATTACTCTCAAGTAATTTTATTCAAATATAAATTATAAAGTCCAACAATCCCCCACATGAATAAATTAATTCTTCGTGTCCCGTCTCACATGACATATTATGTTGAAGTATTCTTTAGAAATAATACCGCATCGGCATAGGTGAAGTATTTCATCTTTATAGATTTCATAGTCAATATGAACATATTTAAAATCAAGTAATTGTAGTAAACCTGACGTGTTGACCCTTTGACTTTTATGGCAATACGAACGTATTTAATTCATTTTGTTCCATCGATTTGCCTTGTAACCTATTGCTTATCGAATTTACATGTAAAAGCTTCTTTGACTCGATTCGTTACAAATAACAAATCAAGTTTCTCTAAACTCTGAAAGAACTCAATTCAATTAGCTTAAAATGGTAATATATTAAAAATGAAGCTACTCAAACCCAATTCAGTCAAATTGGAATAATTTAAAAAGCAAGTTGAATTCAACAAAAAAAATTATATTCGATAAAAAGAATCAAAGCGAATTGTTAGATTCAACTTAAAACATGCAACTGTATATGTGCTCTAGTTCAAATCATAGTGAATCCACACAATCTCATTAAAATGCCATAAATCATATCGAATGCAAGGTAGGCCGCCAAATAATGCATATAAAACTGTAACAACTTCAATAATAAACATACATTCAGTTATCCAAAAGTTCCGGGTTATGGGACTGCCAGAAACTCTCACCAATAGAAGAACTTAACAATTTGACGACCATAGAAAAAAAAAAGTTATTTTTTATAATGTTAATTTTGAAGGAGAAATTCCTCTTCAATATCAGATCTAGGTCCCTTAACCCAGAAATGATGTAAATCAAAGGATGTGCACGATAAAAATACATACTTCTTGTTGAACCATACAGTATATAAGAACGATCAGTATGAAACTTCAACCATTAGAATTGTCACGGTAATTCAATTCAATCATCCAATTGTCATTACACATATACATTTTCGTCCTTTTGCCCTTTTCTTTTGGTTAGACCAAATCTTGCTCTCAAATATTGTTGTTTTGGAGGGGAAGTAATTATTCTATTCATTTCGGAAAAGAATTATCAAATTTGCCCTTGGCGTTGTTGACTAGGTTGATCAATTATGTTGAAAAAAATAAGGGTACAACTTGCTAGGCTATTCTTAATTTAAGAATCCGATTTGGGTGCCCCATTTAGGTATCAATCAAACCCCATCATTGATTTGAGAGGATTTTTTGCACTTTGCATCCCCGAAACATGGGAAATAAACATTTTGCATCCCTGAAACTTAAACTTAGCACTTTGCACTCTCGAAATATAAAAAATACAACACTTTGCACCCTCTTTTATTTTCAAGCAAAATCTCAAGGGCAAAATAGATAATTCGATTGTAGATCTTTGGCACTTTGCCCCCCATCCCACCAACATAAAATTAACATTTAACACTCCCTAATTAAGAACAAATTAACAACTTGCACCCCCGAAACACAATAAATGGACACTTTGCACCCCAAAATAAAAAATTAACACTTAACAACCTCAAATTTAAAAAAAAAAAACTCAAACCCCTCATTTTTTCCGGCAAAGTTGACCATTAAGGTGAATTTTTTTAAGGCAAAATAGGTAATTATTTATGGGTCTTTGATATGTTGAAGTAGACAATGGGTCTTCGAGAAGTTTACTTGTACTTTATTTAGTTATTTATGATTATAATGTTGAAAAGAAAGACTGAGAGAGAAATGAGTATTCGAGTATTTATAATTGTAATTTAAAATTTGCAAAATTTAAGTGAAAAAATGAATTACCTATTTTGCGTTAGAATTTTTTCACTCCGGTAGTCAACTTTGACGGAAAAAATGAGGGGTTTGAATTTTTTAAATTTGAAGATGTTAAGTGTTAATTTTGTGTTTTGGTATGGGTGCAAAGAACCCATTTATTGTGTTTTAGGGGTGGACGTTGGTGATTTGTTCTTAATTGCTAATTTTATTTTGGGGATACAAAGTACGAAATTGTCAAGTTTTGAGGGTGCAAAGTGCCAATACTATTGAATTACCTATTTTGCCCTTGAATTTTTGCTTGAAAATAAAAGAGACTGCAAAGTGCTGTATTTTTCATATTTCGAGGGTGCAAAGTGCTAAATCTAAGTTTCGGGGGTGCAAAGTACCTATTTACCATGTTTCGGGGGTGCAAAGTGGAAAAAACCCGATTTGAGATATTGATAAGGTGAATACCAGTATATTTGAGTTTTCAAGGAGCAAAGTGTCTACTTTCTAAAAATATTATCGGGTGAAATACAGTTTCCACCCTTAAAGTATTAGGGTGGTATCAGTTACCCTCTTAAAGTATCACTTGTAACACTTACCCCCTTCTATTATAGTTTTGTAATTTTTATTTCAAAAATACCCCTGCCCTTTCAAAAATACCTCTGCCCTTGCTTTTTCCGATCTCAAATTTTTTCTTTATTTTCATTTCTTTTTTCTAACTGAAGGAAACCAAGAAATGAAGAAGTTGAAACAAATATTCTTTGGTGGATAGATGAATTCAAAATTAAAAAGTTTTTTTCTTTTATAAAGAAATAAAGAAATTGAAACATAATTTTGTTTGGTGTCAAACTTGAATTTTGCGAGAAATTTTTTGAAGGAGAATTACTCAATATTTTGAATAATAATTCGTACAAAATGAGTTATATATATGTATATATGTGTATGTATGTATGTATAAATAAATAAAATTGAAATATAAAACAAAGAGAACGAATTAACACATAAATAATGAAAAATGAGATGAAAATAAAGAAAAAAATTGAGACATAAAATCAAATGAAACACAAGAAATGAATAAATTGAAATATAATATAGTTTGATGGATGGATTGATGAATTCATAATTGCTATATATTTTTTGATAAATTAATAAAGAAACAATTTATTTATTATTTAAGTGGCGGGGTAGTTTTGAAATAAAATGTTCAATAGTTCAATACTATTACAATTGATACTTTATTACCACCCCTACATAAGGGGGAAACCTGTATTTCACCCAATATAATTTGACCAAAATAAAATCTTTGAAAACCAATTACAAAATCACAAGTTGCTATTGATCCAAGCCAAAATAGAAGTTTCAGCCTAATACTGAGTAAATTTAGGGCTTTTGGCACTTTGCATCCTAATTTAAAAATTTTGGCACTTTGCACACTGGAAATACAATTTAGTTGGTACTTTGCATCCTAGTGTATGTTTTAAAGTAAAAAATTTCATTGACTGAAGGATATAATAGTTATTTTTGAATTTTTGGCACTTTGCACACTAAAAGTATAGATTTTGACACTCTGAAATATAAGAATATTGACACTTTGCACCCAAAAAATATAAGTTCGGACATTTTTAACCCCGCCTTAATATGACAATTTAAATAATGTAAATAACATGCAATATAATATTATGTTAGATATGTAAACGTGTATTTTAGATATAACGTAAATAGTCTAGAGGATACTTGAAAATAAAATGAAGACAATGTCTTTTTTTTAATCTAAATTTGATTGAGAAAAAATGTTAAAATAAGTTATTATAAAGTAAAATAAATTTAGAATAACAAGTTTATGATTGTTGTGCATATAAATGACCATTTTATCTCTACATCGCCGACATTCATGAGTTTATTTTTTTGAAGAAAAATACATTAGGGTGCAAAATGTCATACAAATTATATTTTTAGGGTGCAGAATGCCAAAAAATTTAAATCGGGGTGAAAAGTGCAAATATTTTATAATTTAGGGTGCAAAATACCAACATTCTATATTTTAAGGGTGCAACATCTATATTGCCAAGGTGCAAAGTGAAAAAAATTGAAAATAATTTTTCTACCCTTCTACCAATAAATTTTCTCACTAAAACACACACTAGGGTTCAAACTTCAAAGTGCCATATAAATTATATCTCTAGGGTGCAAAGTGCCAAAACTTTTAAGTCAGGATGCAAAGTGCCAAAACCCTGTAATTCCAGAATGCAAAATGCCAAAAACCCAATAAAATTGAAAGTTGTGCACAACCAAACAACAAACCATACTCAAACCAAATCCAAATCAAAGTTAAAAATAAAATTACAATAATTCATAAACAAAGTCAAACAACTTCGCTAGAAAATATAGACCCTGAGTTAGAAAGCTTCATCAATCTCAATCCAATCTGTATCGAAAAACTCACACCATCATAAGTTGAGAAAATAAATAAGAAAAATCAAGAAATTTATAGAGAATGTATAATTAATTTACCAACTGAGCATTAAGCATGCATATATATACATGGTTTGATTCCTCCAGAAATTATCGATCAATTCACATGTCCTAAGCCATGCGAGACACCTGAAGTAGCTTATTGTTTTCATTGTTAATGACAAGATCATGATTTAAAAATAAATTCATTTTTATGGTTGTATTTTGTATCACGTCAATTAATACCTTATTGGAATATGACGTAGGAGTATGCTAGACGAAAATCCTCGTTCCCGAGGCTTTGTTGTTCCTCCAATATATTTTTTGCCGACTCAACAACTGAAGCCTTGCATCCTAATAAGGTAATTGATTGAAGTGTTTCGATCTCTCCAATGCCAGAGGGAATCTCCTCCAATCCAGACATATCTATAACATGAAGATGCTCAAGGACTGGAAAATGGGAACTATCTGCATTCCAGAATTTCAAATTAAGCCAATGTTCCAATTTGAACACTTTTAGTCTAAGGAACTGTCCCTCAATTGGGTTCCACTCATTTTGTACACAAACATATTTCAAGTTCAACTTTTCAAGATGAGGCAACCAACCAATCCTTGTGATAATATCGTCCAAGAAATAGTTACCCATGGCATTTAAAACCAACTTCTTGAGCGAAGGAGGGAACACACAATTCTGGATAAAATCGCTTCCATAAGTATGAGAACAATGGGACTCCAACTTCAAAGTTAGTGATTGGAGTTTATTTAGAAGAACAATATTGTTGAGGTAGTAGTCAGGCTCAATTTCATTTGACTTGGTGTTATATGCTATTACTAATTTATTGACATTGGGGATTCTCCTAACAACCTCTTCAGTACATTTGAACCTTTGAATGCATGAGAGAGTTTGTAAGTTTTCCAATACCGAATCATCTATTCGACCATGTCGAGGATTGGGAATATAAATACTACTGGACCTAGTACAAATTAGATGTCTAAGGTGTGGCATCTTCCAAATTTGAAATTTTACAAATCTGTAGATGGGCTCCATGTGTTTGTATCCAATGACTAATGTTTGTAGATTCCACAGTCGGTCCATCCCATGAATTTCTCCATATATAATATTGCACCTTAAGTTAAGTAGGCTAACTTCATTACTATAACCGTGAAGTAAGTTATATACCCTTAGCAATTTGAAATTAGGAAGGTGAGAAAATTCCAATGGCAAATTACATGTCAAAGAACGAACCAATATTCTTGATTGAGAGGCATGTTGAATTGGGTCATAAGACGCGTCATGTTGAATACTGATGCGATGCTCAATTGTGAACTGTGATGAATTTTGAATCTTATCTATTTTGTTGACAAAATAAAACTTCTCTTTATAAGCTTCCCGTAAGCATAGATCTCTCAAGAGATCATGAATGTTGCAAGTTTTCATTGTACCAAGGGACCCCCACTCATTTACAATAATAAGATATCTTTGAGTAAGATCTCTCAAGTACTCCTCTGCAACCTCTTCCAAGGTTTTGAGTTTGTCTGGTTTGAGAAATCCCTCAGCTACCCACATACTAATAAGCTCGGAGACACGAATAATTTTATCTTCTGGATAAACTCCCATGTAGAGAAAACACGGTTGTAAATGAATAGGTAAGTGCCTATAACTCAATGATAGTATGTCCATGCAGTTAGTATCATCTGAACTTATAGTTTTATTTATATTGTCGGCAACATACTCCCAAGATTCTGGCATCATGTTGGATTTTACAAGGATTCCTCCAATCACAGTAATTGATAGAGGAAGTCCTTTGCATTGTTTTGCAATTTTCTTTCCAACTTCCTCCAATTCAAAATGAGGGCAATTTTTCTGGCCAAATGTTTTTTGACAAAGTAGAGTCCAACTTTTATTTTCATCAAGAAGATTAATCTCATGAGGATTAGTTGAACCAACCTTGTCAGCAATATCTTTTAGCCTCGTAGTTATCATGATTCGACTTCCATTGGTACAATCAGGAAGAAATAACTTCAACTTGTCCCATGCGTCAATATCCCATAAATCATCTACTATAATCAAATACTTTCGACTTGTTAGATGTTGGTGTAAGGTTAGGCCTAAATGATGATATTCACTCTTTTCTTGTTTTTTAGGAGCTGTAGTACCTCCAAATTCGCGTAGAAGGTCTACAAACATTTGTTCTATATTATATACTTGAGATACCGTAACCCAACTACGGATGTCAAAATGTTGCACAATAAGTGAATTGCCATAAACATTTCGAGCAAGAGTAGTCTTACCAATACCTCCCATTCCAGTGATTGGAATGATTTGAAGTGTTGATTGTTGTCCAGTAAGCTTATTCATTATCTGAGTCAAGCGGTCATCAAGTCCCACCATAGCATCATGATCAATCGTAGTAGGAATAGGTCTCGATGAATGATCAACATGTGATAGATTGTTGGGCTGCAGATCTACAATATCCTCCGTCTTATTCGTGATAAAATCCATGTCTTGCATTACTTTTTGTATAACTCCAGAAAGATCTTCAATCTCCTTCATCTTATTCGTGATAAAACACATGAAGCCTTGCATTACTTTTTGTATAACTTCATAAACATGAAGTATAGCTTCGGCACATTGACACGCAGGTTCCTCTTTTTCCTGATCCATGATGTCATCCACAATATGTAGTTCGATGACATCTGCTGCTGCATAAGAAGCATCTACAATCCGTCTCTTCAAATCTTGTGCTTCATTGCTATCTGTAAGTGAATGGCTAGTTTCTAGATAATTTTGTATGAAAGATGCCTTTTCTTTGAGAGAATTAATTTCTCCCAATTGCTTCTCCGAAAATATTGTCGGCCGACGAGCATGGTGTGCTGGGATCTGTTCAATGAGATGAATAAGAGAAACTATAGCAGCATAAGCGTTTGCCATCGATCTCGGTCTCAACTCTCTTCTTTCTTTAATTTTTTTTCTTTCTCAAGTAATTTGATCATGTTTAAAGTTTCAGAATGCGTATAAACATGTTCTGTATAATGCCAACTTTTTTGATGAAATATTATATAACATCAACTTTTTTACATCTATCTATATCTATATCTATATCTATATACATATAAAAGTACGAGTTGGCCTAAGGAAATTTCTTCCCTTTTTTGTGAAGACTAATATACCCCTATTTAAATTATATTGTGATATATAAATTTGTGGCAAAAATGTAAAATAAAAGAATCCTAAGAGAAAATAATTACAGAAGTATAATTAGACAAGAAGTCTCTTATATAACAAACTAATAATTATCTTTTAAAGTTTTGCAACTCATTAAAATATTAATGGTAAAAAAACTATAACTCTATATTTCATCAAAAATTTCTATGAAGAGTTCTTAAGAAGTTATCACTTATTTGAAGAACATTAAAAAACCTAAAAAAAAAAATATGTCGCATTTGTTCTACGTGATTAAAAAGGGTACTATTTAGTTAACTAGAAAATGTATAATTGACTTAAGCAAAAAAACTTCAAAACATAGAAATCGTTAAAACCGACAAAAATGTAAAATTTTGATTAATAATATATGATAAAAATGATAAATCAATGAGAAAATTGGTTAGATAGAAAGAAAAGCGGGTTATAACAAAAAAAATTGTGTCATTGATAAAACAAGGTTAACAAGCAAAAAATATAGGTAAAATTGGTAAAAATAAAATGAATGAAATCGGCTAAACACGTGATAGCAAAAAATCAGATCAAATCGATAAAAGAACAAGAACAAATAAATGAGTTAATTGGCAAAAAAAAAAAAGGTGCAATATGTGAGAAAATAGGTTAAATAAGTAAAATCAGACTAAATTGAGTTCAACCAGAGAAAATTAGTGAATTGATTAACAAATGTGAAAATCGACTGAAATTGGGTTGCAATATAGAGAACTAAAAATGTATAATATGGCTTAAGCAAAAAACTTCAAAACATAGAAATTGTTAAAACCGGGAAAAAATATAAAATTTTGATTAATAATATATGATAAAAATGGTAAAATCAATGAGAAAATTGGTTAGATAGAAAGAAAAGCGGGTTAAAACCAAAAAAATCGTGCCACTGATAAAACAACAAGGTTAACAAGCAAAAAAATAGGTAAAAAAAATGAATGAAATCGGCTAAACACGGAATAACAAACGATCAGATCAAATCGATAAAAGAACAAAAACAAATAAATGAGTTAATTGGCAAAAAAAGGTAAAATCTGTGAGAAAGTAGGTTAAATAAGCAAAATAATAAGTAAAATCAGACTAAATTGGGTTCAACCGGAGAAACTTACTGAATTTATTAACAAATATGAAAATCGACTAAAACCGGGTTACACTTGAGATAATTATGGATTTATTAAGAAATGAGATAAACCACAAAGAAAATAGATGAAATCGGCGAAGGAACGGACTAAAATAGTAAAAAGAAATGACAAACTCAGCGTAAAATAGTTACGAGCGATATTTCTTTCAAAAATTCTTAAGAATTTATCACTTATTAAAGAATCTAAAAACAAAATGTTACATTCGGCTATATGAATTAAAAAAAAGTACTATTTAGTTAACTGAAAAACTTATAATTGGCTTAAGCCAAAACATAGATTGGTTAAAATTGGTGAATATGTGTAAGATTCTACTATATATATATATTTATATATATGATAAAAAAAAGTTTGGTAAATCAGAGAAAAATGGGTTAGATAGAAGAAAACGACTTAAATAAAAAAAAATGGTGCCATTGATAAAACAACGGGGTAAGCAGGATAGGTAAAATTAACTAAAATTGGATTAAACCGAAATAATGAGTGAATTTTAAAAAATTTGATAAAACACAAAAATGGGTGGAATCGGTCTAAGAACATGTTAAAATAACAAAAAAATGATAAACTCAGTGTAAAAACAGACGCAATCGGTGTTTCTTTTGGGTTAAACCGGATAGAATGAGTGAATCGATTAAAGAATGGGATAAATCACAAAAAATGGTGAAATCAATGAAAGAACGGATTAATATAATACAAAAATAAATGGTAAACTCAAATTAAAACTTGAGGAAATCGAGGATTTAGGAGAGGCTACCTGCTGGGTATTGCCTTCCACTCTCTTTGATTTACATGTGTCCTACGTGGGTTTACTTTTTGAATATAAAAGCAGAATGAGTTGGTCCACTTTGGACATGTGTCATTCATAGAAACCCATAAGGCAATTCCCAACAGGTAGCCTCTCCTAATTCGAAATCGATGAAAGAACATGTTAATTAAATAACAAAAAAATAGGGTAAACTTAGTGTAATAACAGATTTACACTAGAAAATCGGGGAGGGTTGGTAAAAACTGTTAGATTCGTTAAAAATTGATTAGACATGTAATTGAAAATGGATGACTTCAGTAAAAGATATGTATACCAGACAAAACTGGTTAAATTGATAAAAAAATGGTTGAGATGGAAATATCAAGGTAAAAGAGAAAATAATAGATATTATTCATTCATTTAAATGGTTGTCTTAGAATAATAGTTCTGTAGATATGTAGTTTCAGATTAAAAATACTTAATAGTTATAGTTCATTTTTTGTTTTCAAGTTTTTATTATAGGTATTTATGATTGAAAAAATTAAATTTTAGGTAACAACATAGTAATAATTAAAGTGAATTAGTCAAATAAATTATATGATATGTCATTAAGATAGTATATTGAAAAATGATTATATAATTCAATATAAAAAATTAGTTAATCACGTGCAACGCACGTACACTTTCCTAGTACATATAAAAGTACGAGTTGGCCTAAGGAAATTTCTTCCCTTTTTTGTGAAGACTAATATACCCCTATTTAAATTATATTGTGATATATAAATTTGTGGCAAAAATGTAAAATAAAAGAATCCTAAGAGAAAATAATTACAGAAGTATAATTAGACAAGAAGTCTCTTATATAACAAACTAATAATTATCTTTTAAAGTTTTGCAACTCATTAAAATATTAATGGTAAAAAAACTATAACTCTATATTTCATCAAAAATTTCTATGAAGAGTTCTTAAGAAGTTATCACTTATTTGAAGAACATTAAAAAACCTAAAAAAAAAAATATGTCGCATTTGTTCTACGTGATTAAAAAGGGTACTATTTAGTTAACTAGAAAATGTATAATTGACTTAAGCAAAAAAACTTCAAAACATAGAAATCGTTAAAACCGACAAAAATGTAAAATTTTGATTAATAATATATGATAAAAATGATAAATCAATGAGAAAATTGGTTAGATAGAAAGAAAAGCGGGTTATAACAAAAAAAATTGTGTCATTGATAAAACAAGGTTAACAAGCAAAAAATATAGGTAAAATTGGTAAAAATAAAATGAATGAAATCGGCTAAACACGTGATAGCAAAAAATCAGATCAAATCGATAAAAGAACAAGAACAAATAAATGAGTTAATTGGCAAAAAAAAAAAAGGTGCAATATGTGAGAAAATAGGTTAAATAAGTAAAATCAGACTAAATTGAGTTCAACCAGAGAAAATTAGTGAATTGATTAACAAATGTGAAAATCGACTGAAATTGGGTTGCAATATAGAGAACTAAAAATGTATAATATGGCTTAAGCAAAAAACTTCAAAACATAGAAATTGTTAAAACCGGGAAAAAATATAAAATTTTGATTAATAATATATGATAAAAATGGTAAAATCAATGAGAAAATTGGTTAGATAGAAAGAAAAGCGGGTTAAAACCAAAAAAATCGTGCCACTGATAAAACAACAAGGTTAACAAGCAAAAAAATAGGTAAAAAAAATGAATGAAATCGGCTAAACACGGAATAACAAACGATCAGATCAAATCGATAAAAGAACAAAAACAAATAAATGAGTTAATTGGCAAAAAAAGGTAAAATCTGTGAGAAAGTAGGTTAAATAAGCAAAATAATAAGTAAAATCAGACTAAATTGGGTTCAACCGGAGAAACTTACTGAATTTATTAACAAATATGAAAATCGACTAAAACCGGGTTACACTTGAGATAATTATGGATTTATTAAGAAATGAGATAAACCACAAAGAAAATAGATGAAATCGGCGAAGGAACGGACTAAAATAGTAAAAAGAAATGACAAACTCAGCGTAAAATAGTTACGAGCGATATTTCTTTCAAAAATTCTTAAGAATTTATCACTTATTAAAGAATCTAAAAACAAAATGTTACATTCGGCTATATGAATTAAAAAAAAGTACTATTTAGTTAACTGAAAAACTTATAATTGGCTTAAGCCAAAACATAGATTGGTTAAAATTGGTGAATATGTGTAAGATTCTACTATATATATATATTTATATATATGATAAAAAAAAGTTTGGTAAATCAGAGAAAAATGGGTTAGATAGAAGAAAACGACTTAAATAAAAAAAAATGGTGCCATTGATAAAACAACGGGGTAAGCAGGATAGGTAAAATTAACTAAAATTGGATTAAACCGAAATAATGAGTGAATTTTAAAAAATTTGATAAAACACAAAAATGGGTGGAATCGGTCTAAGAACATGTTAAAATAACAAAAAAATGATAAACTCAGTGTAAAAACAGACGCAATCGGTGTTTCTTTTGGGTTAAACCGGATAGAATGAGTGAATCGATTAAAGAATGGGATAAATCACAAAAAATGGTGAAATCAATGAAAGAACGGATTAATATAATACAAAAATAAATGGTAAACTCAAATTAAAACTTGAGGAAATCGAGGATTTAGGAGAGGCTACCTGCTGGGTATTGCCTTCCACTCTCTTTGATTTACATGTGTCCTACGTGGGTTTACTTTTTGAATATAAAAGCAGAATGAGTTGGTCCACTTTGGACATGTGTCATTCATAGAAACCCATAAGGCAATTCCCAACAGGTAGCCTCTCCTAATTCGAAATCGATGAAAGAACATGTTAATTAAATAACAAAAAAATAGGGTAAACTTAGTGTAATAACAGATTTACACTAGAAAATCGGGGAGGGTTGGTAAAAACTGTTAGATTCGTTAAAAATTGATTAGACATGTAATTGAAAATGGATGACTTCAGTAAAAGATATGTATACCAGACAAAACTGGTTAAATTGATAAAAAAATGGTTGAGATGGAAATATCAAGGTAAAAGAGAAAATAATAGATATTATTCATTCATTTAAATGGTTGTCTTAGAATAATAGTTCTGTAGATATGTAGTTTCAGATTAAAAATACTTAATAGTTATAGTTCATTTTTTGTTTTCAAGTTTTTATTATAGGTATTTATGATTGAAAAAATTAAATTTTAGGTAACAACATAGTAATAATTAAAGTGAATTAGTCAAATAAATTATATGATATGTCATTAAGATAGTATATTGAAAAATGATTATATAATTCAATATAAAAAATTAGTTAATCACGTGCAACGCACGTACACTTTCCTAGTACATATAAAAGTACGAGTTGGCCTAAGGAAATTTCTTCCCTTTTTTGTGAAGACTAATATACCCCTATTTAAATTATATTGTGATATATAAATTTGTGGCAAAAATGTAAAATAAAAGAATCCTAAGAGAAAATAATTACAGAAGTATAATTAGACAAGAAGTCTCTTATATAACAAACTAATAATTATCTTTTAAAGTTTTGCAACTCATTAAAATATTAATGGTAAAAAAACTATAACTCTATATTTCATCAAAAATTTCTATGAAGAGTTCTTAAGAAGTTATCACTTATTTGAAGAACATTAAAAAACCTAAAAAAAAAAATATGTCGCATTTGTTCTACGTGATTAAAAAGGGTACTATTTAGTTAACTAGAAAATGTATAATTGACTTAAGCAAAAAAACTTCAAAACATAGAAATCGTTAAAACCGACAAAAATGTAAAATTTTGATTAATAATATATGATAAAAATGATAAATCAATGAGAAAATTGGTTAGATAGAAAGAAAAGCGGGTTATAACAAAAAAAATTGTGTCATTGATAAAACAAGGTTAACAAGCAAAAAATATAGGTAAAATTGGTAAAAATAAAATGAATGAAATCGGCTAAACACGTGATAGCAAAAAATCAGATCAAATCGATAAAAGAACAAGAACAAATAAATGAGTTAATTGGCAAAAAAAAAAAAGGTGCAATATGTGAGAAAATAGGTTAAATAAGTAAAATCAGACTAAATTGAGTTCAACCAGAGAAAATTAGTGAATTGATTAACAAATGTGAAAATCGACTGAAATTGGGTTGCAATATAGAGAACTAAAAATGTATAATATGGCTTAAGCAAAAAACTTCAAAACATAGAAATTGTTAAAACCGGGAAAAAATATAAAATTTTGATTAATAATATATGATAAAAATGGTAAAATCAATGAGAAAATTGGTTAGATAGAAAGAAAAGCGGGTTAAAACCAAAAAAATCGTGCCACTGATAAAACAACAAGGTTAACAAGCAAAAAAATAGGTAAAAAAAATGAATGAAATCGGCTAAACACGGAATAACAAACGATCAGATCAAATCGATAAAAGAACAAAAACAAATAAATGAGTTAATTGGCAAAAAAAGGTAAAATCTGTGAGAAAGTAGGTTAAATAAGCAAAATAATAAGTAAAATCAGACTAAATTGGGTTCAACCGGAGAAACTTACTGAATTTATTAACAAATATGAAAATCGACTAAAACCGGGTTACACTTGAGATAATTATGGATTTATTAAGAAATGAGATAAACCACAAAGAAAATAGATGAAATCGGCGAAGGAACGGACTAAAATAGTAAAAAGAAATGACAAACTCAGCGTAAAATAGTTACGAGCGATATTTCTTTCAAAAATTCTTAAGAATTTATCACTTATTAAAGAATCTAAAAACAAAATGTTACATTCGGCTATATGAATTAAAAAAAAGTACTATTTAGTTAACTGAAAAACTTATAATTGGCTTAAGCCAAAACATAGATTGGTTAAAATTGGTGAATATGTGTAAGATTCTACTATATATATATATTTATATATATGATAAAAAAAAGTTTGGTAAATCAGAGAAAAATGGGTTAGATAGAAGAAAACGACTTAAATAAAAAAAAATGGTGCCATTGATAAAACAACGGGGTAAGCAGGATAGGTAAAATTAACTAAAATTGGATTAAACCGAAATAATGAGTGAATTTTAAAAAATTTGATAAAACACAAAAATGGGTGGAATCGGTCTAAGAACATGTTAAAATAACAAAAAAATGATAAACTCAGTGTAAAAACAGACGCAATCGGTGTTTCTTTTGGGTTAAACCGGATAGAATGAGTGAATCGATTAAAGAATGGGATAAATCACAAAAAATGGTGAAATCAATGAAAGAACGGATTAATATAATACAAAAATAAATGGTAAACTCAAATTAAAACTTGAGGAAATCGAGGATTTAGGAGAGGCTACCTGCTGGGTATTGCCTTCCACTCTCTTTGATTTACATGTGTCCTACGTGGGTTTACTTTTTGAATATAAAAGCAGAATGAGTTGGTCCACTTTGGACATGTGTCATTCATAGAAACCCATAAGGCAATTCCCAACAGGTAGCCTCTCCTAATTCGAAATCGATGAAAGAACATGTTAATTAAATAACAAAAAAATAGGGTAAACTTAGTGTAATAACAGATTTACACTAGAAAATCGGGGAGGGTTGGTAAAAACTGTTAGATTCGTTAAAAATTGATTAGACATGTAATTGAAAATGGATGACTTCAGTAAAAGATATATATGTATACCAGACAAAACTGGTTAAATTGATAAAAAAATGGTTGAGATGGAAATATCAAGGTAAAAGAGAAAATAATAGATATTATTCATTCATTTAAATGGTTGTCTTAGAATAATAGTTCTGTAGATATGTAGTTTCAGATTAAAAATACTTAATAGTTATAGTTCATTTTTTGTTTTCAAGTTTTTATTATAGGTATTTATGATTGAAAAAATTAAATTTTAGGTAACAACATAGTAATAATTAAAGTGAATTAGTCAAATAAATTATATGATATGTCATTAAGATAGTATATTGAAAAATGATTATATAATTCAATATAAAAAATTAGTTAATCACGTGCAACGCACGTACACTTTCCTAGTATAAATAAAATATGGACAACTTGTATATTTACAGACTGGCAATGTAGACTTCCCAACAACTTTGATAATTTATATACTTTATATGAAAGTGTATGCACTATTATTATAATATTTATTATTTTATTTGCTTGAACAAGATGCAAACTCTATTATTGACTATAAATTATTACAAAACGGGTATTGCCTATATGCATAGTGCCCCTAAAATATTTTCCTTTCTCTCCCCCACCCTCCCCAACCGATCTAAACGACGTCGTATTCAGAGAAAAATCTCTCTTCATGAGTAATTTAATTATATATTTTATTTTTGTTTACTCCCTCATTTATTCAACCGTCTTTAGTCTTAAAAACTATTTACTGCAACCGCTACATATTTGAGATATGTAGAGTGATAATTCACATCACTCATGTTCTGGCGATGTGTTGGTCTCAAGTAGTCAGTTGAGGTCTAAATGAGGGGGGGGGGAGGGGGGAGGGTGAATAGATATAACGCCCTGACTAAAAACTACTTAACTAATATTTACATATAGACTTAGTAAATTTATATAAGTTAATTTTTACGAAATATAAGTTAATAATTTTTTCATATAAATAAGCTTCAAAATTCTAGTTTAACGCCGACGAGCTAAATTCCTCCTGGCTTCTATGCTATATCCAAAAATCTGAAAATAAGTAAAACACATGAGTTGACTTGCAACTTAGTGAGGTGGGTGCGTGATTCGAATCTTTTCAAAGAAAAGAGCAATAAATGCCAAATAAAGTAAATAAAACAACTATTAATGTACAATATAAAAGGATACGTCTCGGGGTCCGTCAACTTCCAAAGCTTGCTCCCCCAAACACATCTTATAATTTCCTCCAATCACACCTTTTGATATTCCCCCATACACACCTTATGCATGACTAGTCAGTGCATCCAAAAACGACTTTGTATATCCGAGAGACCCTGTTCTCTCGAATATAGAATCTAGGCCAGGGGCTCATGATCGAATTAATAGCCCGTGCTATTCAACTTAATCACATAACCGCACAAGCTAAATGGGCCCAAAACAATTGCAAATAAATAATTAACATAATCTACTTTTTATCCGGATGAGATAAAGAACTACACCAGGATAAATATCAACATAGAATCATTCTAATAGAAATCAACAAATGACACATTATCACATTACAAATTTAAATTGCAAAATCAGTTCCATTTAAATAATACGTCAACTATCATGCATCAAACTACCAAAAATTTACATGTAATAGCAATTTCCTATAATTTTAATTATAGATGGACATTTTATACCAACCTTTTAAAAAGTTATGAAATTATCAACTACTTGATTAAAAGTTTATCAAAGTAGTAAATTTTTTGAATTCTTAAAGTTTAAGAGAATTATTACTACACTTAACGAATATAACTAAACTTTAACGCACTTAAATAACGATGAGTCGAGATTAACTTGCCATTATTAAACTCCTTTTTCACCGGAAACTCGGATTATCAAAAGCTTGATTTACTCCAAGCAATCACATTCACTTTCTCCCCAAGCTTCCTATTTATTCAACTTCTTTCTCACAATTTTCTTTCCTCTCTTTTTGTTGGTCCCAAGTGGTCAGATGAGGTCTAGAAGGAGGGGGGGGGGGGGGGGTGAATAGACCTCTTTAAAATTCTTTCTCAAATTTAACTTTAAAACTTTTCTTTAACTGTGAACATACTAAGCTGATTAGAGTAGTTAGTTTCAAATCTGTTCGCGAACAAATCTTTGAACAGGTCTGCTGACCACACGTCTGATTGTTACTTAGCTAATTTTGTTAAAATCAGTCTTAATACTTAGAGTACTTGCAGCGGATTTTCAAAGTGTTTTTCACAAGTATTCTTAGCAGTTTGAAAAGTGTTTCCCCAGATTTGTAAATTCCCTTTTTGAATCCTTTTTCAAACAGTTAACTTAATGTGTTTTATGCAACTGAAAATGTGCAAGTAAAAATGCAAGTAAAAACACAAGTAATTTTTATATTGGTTATATGGATTTGAATATCCTTTAGTCTACTCTTCCAAGTCACAAAGATCTTGGGTTATACTAAGAACACAAAGTAATCAGTATACTCTGCTTACGCCTTACAACAAATGAACAGGCCGTAAGTTCGCAGTAAGAAATCACAAAGAAATCCTACTTCTCTGAAGTAATATCACTCACTTAGATGGATATCTACTTCTCACAACACTCAGTGTTTACAAATTCACTCAGAAGATGTATTTGGCTTGATTCTTCAACTCTGCTTTTGTCAACAAATGACTAAGCTGATGAGTGAGCTATTCTTGAGACTTAAAGAGTTCTGCTTCGAAAATTTCTCAGAGATTGTGTTGCTTGTCTTCTCTTCGTCTCTTTCAGATATTTATACTTGAGGTTTGAAAAATGTCCGTTGAAGAGAGACATGATTCAAATTCCTCGAGTACTGGTCCTTAATTTCCGCGAACGGCTCTTTTGCAGTCTGTCCGTACTGTCAACAGTACTATTCTGCAGGCAGCATTAAATGCACCCAGCTGATGCGAAGCAAATCTTCAATCATTTGTCTTTAATAACCTCGTACTTTAGCATTTATTACTCCAAGGGGCATTTATTACCGTTGAGAAGACTTTATGATCTTTTCAACATGGCTGATAAAAGTGCGCGTCTGATGGCGAACTGAGCTGATCTCAAACTTGAACAAATCTGATTTGAGTCGGCTGATCTTCATCAGTCTGATAACCTTCCTTCAGCAGATCAGAAGTCTTGGACCTAGAAACTTTGACTCTTCTGATGTCTTCTTTACTTAGTCAAAATTCCTTGATAGGGAAATCAGCTAAGTTACTCCATATTTAGCCAATATTGAAGTTTTGGAATGCATCAAAACCTCCCTTATCCATTTTTCTTTTGTGCCTTCATCTTCATCCTTATCCAACACTTTTTTCTTCCTTTCTTTTCAATTTCATGCAACTCTCTCTTACTCACATACACTACTAGGAGTTGGAATATATTGTGTTAATTCAAGTTTAAGAATTAGAAAGATGAAGTATTTATAGGATTTTTAGCCAATCATATTAGTCCAAATATGCATATATATGTGGGAGATTGCATGTTTTCACTAAACGTAATTAGAAGAAAACCTATAAACAAGTGTCCATTGAGTTGTCTTCATTAGAATTAACCACATTGTTAATTTATGGCAAAATTGCAAAAAGACCCCTACATTTTTTTGAAGTTTTTATTTTTTTATTTTTTTTATCCCAAAATATCAAGAATTATACAATCAGCTCCTAACTATAATTTTAACACTTAATTAAATTTTTAAGGCTTTGGGCAAATTTTTATAAGCAAAATTGTTGGAGTTTTACAATAGACCTTTAAAAATTTTAGACTTTAAAACTTTTCAAGTCGTCTGTCAGCGGACTAAGCTGATTGAGAACAGTAAGCTGACTAGGCTGATCGCACACGAAGTTTGAACAGCCACTCTTCTGATAATTACTTAGCTGATTTCAGCAAAATCAATTTTAAAAACAGAATACTTGTAGCGTATGTTATCAAGTGTTTTTCACAAGTAAACTTAGTCTCTTAAAGATTTTATCCCCAGTTTTAGAACTCCTTTAAAATCTTTAAATAAATGATACAAGTGTTAAACTATGCAATTTTGAAATGTGCAAGAAAACTTATGCAAATGTGAACACCAGAATTTTTATAGTGGTTATATGGATTTAAATCCTTTAGTCCACTCTTCCAAGTTACTTAAATCTTGGGTTATACTAAAAACATACAGTTAACAGTATACAATGCTTGTGCCAATTAACAAATGAAAATGTCACAAGTGTGCACTAGGAAATCACTAAGATAACTTATTCTACAGAGTCTTATATATCACTCACAAAGATGGATAAGAACTCCTCACAACACTCTCCAACAAAATCACTCAGATTTATGGATTTTCTTTTTGATCTTCAACTTCGGCTTACTTAAATGGACCTATATGAATAGTGACCCTAAAATATTTTCCTTTTTCTTCTGTGCCCCCAACCCCATCTAAACGACGTCGTATTAAGAGAAGAATCTTTCTCCCATGAGTAACTTAGTTATATTTTTTATTTTTGTTAACTCCCTCATTTGTTCAACCCTTTTTTGCCAACCGCTACATCACGTCATCAAGTATATATGTGCAGCCCACCAGTACATTTGAGACATGTAGAGTGATAATTTATATCACTCATGTTTTGGCAATGTGAACAAAAATTTTTAAATCCTATTTTTTGAAAACATGATGTTGGATAAAGATGAAGATAAGAGTGCACTGAAGTTAGAGAATTTAAGGGAGGTTTTGATGAATTCCAAAACTCATCAAGATCAGCTAAGTAAGGAAAACTTAGTTTAAATCCCTTCGAAGAATTTTGACCAAGTATGAAGACAAATCAGAAGGGTCAAATATTCGAGTTCCAAAAGACTACTGATCTGCTGAAGGGAAGGAATCAGACTGGTGAAAAATCAACCGACTCAAATCAAATTTGTTCAAGTTTGAGATCAACTCTGTTCAACATCAGACTTGTACTCTTATCAGCCAAGTAGAAAGGATCAAGAAGTCGTCCCAACAGTAATAAATGCCACTGGAGTAATAAATGCTAAAGTTCGAGGCTATTAATGACAAATGATTGAAGAAATCCCATATCAGCTCGGTGCATTTAATGCTGCCTGACATAAAGTACAGTCTGCAGTACTGTCACTGTGCAGAGAGCCGTTCGCGGAAATTAAGGACCAGAAATCAAGAAATTTGAATTGTGTCTCTCTTCAACGACATAATTCAAATGAGTGAGTATAAATAGCTGAAGAGACGAAAAAAAAATCATACACACAACAACTGAGAGATTGAATTCGAAGCAAAATATTTTCTAAGTCTCAAAAGCTCAAGAACAGCTCACTCATCAGCCTTGTCATTTGTTGACTCAAGCTGAAGCTGAAGATCAAAGATAGATACATTTTTCTGAGTGAAATATATGAGAGTGCTGTGAGGAGTACTTATCCATCTTCGTGAGTGATAAGTCTATGTAGAATAGGACTTCTTTGTGACTTCCTATTGCGAGCTTACGGCTAGATTCATTTGTTGTTTTGGCGTAAGTGTAGTGTACTAATTACTGAGTGTTCTTAGTATAACCCAAGATCTCTGTGACTTGGAAGAGTGGACTAAAGGATATTTACATCCATATAACCACTATGAAAATCCTTGTGTTTTACATTGCATTTTACTTGCATATTTTCAGAATGCATAAAACACTTCATATAACTGTTTGAAAAAGACTTAAAGGAGTTTTTACAAAACTGGGGATAAACATCCGCTGCAAGTATTCTGGTATTAAAACTGATTTTGACTAAAATCAGCTAAGTAACTATCAGACTAGTGGTCAACAAAGCTGTTCAAAGATTTGTTCACGATCAGCCTTATAAGCTTACCGTTCTGTATCAGCTTAGTTTGCTTACAGTTAAGTAAAAGTTTTAAAGTTAAAATTTGTTTAAAATTTTCAGAGGTCTATTCACCCCCCCTCTAGACCTCATCTGACTACTTGGTACCAACACATAACTAGAATATGAGGTGATGTGAATTATCATTCCACATATTCTAAGTATATTAATGAACTACATCACATATACTTAGTGACATGATACAACGATTATACTAAATAATGTCTCATTTTGCAAGCAAGAAAAAGTAGAAAATACTTAGAAAACATTTGAAAAAACCCTATAAGGAAAAAAATTCTAATTCAATTCTTCTTCCATGTCAGAGTGGGACCTAATTCATAGACTAAGTGTGCTCAACGGTCGGGTCATCATAAATATAGGCTGCTATTATTTCATTGCAAATTGTGGAGGTAAAAAAAGGTGTTTTGGCATTACATGAAAAATATACGATTTTGTACCTTCTATATCGACTTAAAAATTTTCACACTTCACATTTTGGAAATACAATTTATTTGGTATTTTATATATTAGTGTGTGTTTCTATTAAAAAAAAATTTAATGAAAAAGTATAATAGTCATTTTTAATATGTTTTGGCACTTTACATTTTAGAAATAGGGCTAGGCGTGAGTCGAGTATTTTGGATTTTGGGTATTTCGAGTTGGGTACACGACCTTACGGGTATTGAATCTTTAAACACAAAACCCGTCCCGTTCAGGTGGATACCCGAGATTTCACATGTTTTATATATATATATATATATATATATATATATATATATATATATATATATATATATATATATATATATATAAATGTTGAAGAAATCTAATTTATTAGAGCGAAAAACATTTTTGATACCAAACTTTTCAAACAAATACATTTGATACCATAACAACCTCTTGACACATTTAGTTTCCTGATCAATTTTTAACGGAATTCAGCACGTGTCCATTAAGTTAAGAATGACAATCTTTAAAACTCGTGCATGATTTCCCTCCCATTGTCAACTTAATGGGCACGTTAGCAACACGTACTGAATTTCGTCCGAAAATTAACTATAAAACTAAATGTGTCAAGAGGGTGTGAATCATCGTATTAAATGTGTTTTTTGAAAACCTTGGTACTAAATGTCTTTTTTGGACTAAAATTTGGTCACAAAAGTGTTTTTCACACTTACTTTTCAACATGTGTCTTTGTAAAATTGTAAAATAAATGAATTCAAACATTAAATTGTTCGCAATAACTTTTTTTTTTTTTAATTCAGTACCCAAGCGGGTCCCGAAATACAAATTCGGGTGTAAATATAATACCCAAAACTCAAACCGAAAATATATTTCAGGTTCGGGTACCGAATTCAAAATGTCAAAAAATTCATTTTGTCATCCTGATTGGGTTGGGACAGGTCCCAAATTACCCGACCCAAACGCCCAACCCTACTTGGAAATAGAGATTTTGGCATTTGGCACCCTATAAATATATAATATTGACACTTTGCACCCTGTAAATATAATTTTTTTGGCACATTCCACCCCTATTAAAATATGGCACTTTGCACCTTAAAATTATAGTTTTGGCATTTTGCACCTTAATATTTTCCTTTGAAAAAAACTCATGAATGTCGTTGGTGGAGAAATAAAATTGTCATGTTCAATGCACAACAAATCAAACATGGAAACAATTTTTTTAATTTTGTGTTCAATCACAAAAATAATCAAATTTTTTTCCAAATTATATGTGCATTTTGTCCTTAATAGATACTGATTTGTATTAGTTGCGATATTCAATACAAATTTATAGAGTAGATACAAATTTTTTTTTCAAAAAAATTCTGAACGACATACTTTACAAATATATAATTATTATCTAAAAATAGAAAAATAAAGGATTTTTGGCATTTTGCACTCTAGAATTATAGGATTTTGACATTTTGCACACCGGCTTAAAAGTTTTGGCACTTTGCACCTCATAAATATAACTTATTTGGCACTTTGCACCCTAGTATGTATTTTAGATAGAAAATTTATTGGTAGAAGGGTAGAATAGTTATTTTCAATTTTTTTCACTTTGTACCTTGGCAATAGGACTGTCAATTGAGTCGGGCCTACCCGAAGCCCGATGGCTTGGCCCGATTAAATTTGACCCGAACCCAAATAATTGTGAGTCGGGCTGAGCTTGAGCCATTATACTAGAACCGATTAATTTATGAGCCGAGCTTGAGCCTTACAAGGCTCAACCCGAATAAGGCCCGAATATATTATTATCTTAGATATTACTACTATAAATTATTGGTAACATTGTTATAAGTATACTAATTACTACAACTAATCCACCACATATAAATTGTGACTTTGTAAACTGATTGCCAACAGATATATGAATTATAACTAAAATTTTCCGTAGGGCAAAGGGAACATAATCAACAAAAAGAAAAAACAGAAAAATAAAAATAAATGTTGAAAAAATGGGAGTCTTGGCACTTTACAAATTTATATAATGTTTTATGTTATTGATTACGAGTATAAAATTTGTATATTCTTGTGCATTAGATACAATTGTCTATATATTGCATTTAAAGAATGCGTAGTTTTTTATTTGTTAAGTAAAATTTGCTAGAGTGAGCAAACCCGATATGAGCCCGATATAAACCCGAAGCCCGAAAAATTACATGAGCTGAGTTTGAGCCCATAGATGTGAAGCCCGATGTCATTTGAGTTTGAGCCTATAGGCATGAAGCCCGACCGTATTTGAGTTTGAACAATTAAAGGCTCGGCTCACAGGGCCCGATTGACAGGCCTACTTGGCAATATAGATTTTGCACCTTTAAAATATAGAATGTCGGCATTTTGCACCCTAAAATTATAAAATATTAGCATTTTTTACCCCGATTTAAATTTTTTGACACTCTGCACCCTAAAAATATAACTTGTATGGCATTTTGTACCCTAATGTATTTTTCTTAAAAAAACAAACTCATGAATGTCGACAATATAGAGATAAAATGGTCATTTCTATGCACATCAATCATAAACTTGTTATTCTAAATTTATTTTACTTATAATAACTTATTTTAACATTTTCTCTTAGTAAAATTTAGATTTAAAAAAAGACTTTGTTGTCATTTTATTTTCAAGTATCCTCTAGATTATTTACTTTATATCTAAAATACACGTTTACATATCTAACATTTTATATTTCATGTTATTTTCATGATTTAGATTATTATATTAAGTCAGGGTTGAAAAATTATATTTTTTGGGTGCAAAGTGCCAATATTCTATATTACAGAGTGCAAAATGTCAAAATTTATACTTTTAGGGTGCAAAGTGCCAAAAATATTTTGAAAAACTATTATACTCTTCAATCAATAAACTATTTCTTCAAAACACATATTAGGGTACAAAGTACAAAATAAAATATATTTTTAGGGTACAAAGTATCAACTAAATTATATTTTTAAATTGCAAAGTATCAAATCTTTTAAGATAGACTGCAAAAAGCCAAAATTCTATAATTGATGCAAAATGCCAAAAACCCAAAAATAAACGAATGTATGTAAACTGTAAAGAACAAAATATATATCACTATATATCACTTATTGAGCGTACAATATTAAGTGCACAGGGTCCAACCTTGTGATAGTTCATATGCGGCACATTTCACACTTTTTCTACATTATAAAAGATCCATTAAAGTCATCCCAAAGTCTCCGTAACAAGTCAATCTCCATTCACCCCACACACAAACGATGGCTGTGGGAGCAATAGCAGAGGAAATGGAGATAATAAAGCCGCGCAATGATAAAAGAGAGTATCGAAGAATCGTTCTGCAGAATAATCTCCAAGTTCTCCTCATCAGCGATTCCGAAACCGACAAAGTTCGTTTTCTCCCGTTAAATTTTATTTATTTTGTGCTATTCATTTCAAATTTAATTGTGTTTTAGGGAATTTGTTTGAATCTCGTCGTTTGGATTTGTTTTTGGTGCAGTGCGCTGCTTCAATGGACGTTCGTGTTGGTTCCTTCAGTGATCCTGAGGGACTTGAAGGCCTCGCGCATTTCCTTGGTGAGAAAGATTTGGTTATTTGTCAGTTTTAGTCACTTTATTCTTAGGGATACATGAATATCTTATTGGGAATGTTTTTGTGAATGTTCTGGATTCTGGAATATATTCTATATTGACTTTGTTAGGTAATTTATAATATTTCGTGTTGACTTGGTCATTGTGTCTTAACCTTTTACCGAGGAAGTTTAACTGCTATATAAAATTGAACAGTTTGCAGTGATTCTTTTTATCTAAATGTGTTTTAGATAATTAATTGTTGGTGCTTTATTACTATTATGTCTAGACATACTATAGTGCTAGTTTTATGTCTTTTGGTAAGGTTTTAGTTATCAAAATAAAAGTGAGTTGGGTTAATTATGGACGAACAATTTGGAGTTTTGATCCTGAAAATATTAGTTCCTTCAGTTTTTATGTATGCACGGTTGCTTTTCTTAATTAGGAAAGTTATTAACAGATTTAAAGCATCTATGTAAATGATGGTAGGTGTATCAGAAAGCACTGGCTTTTATAGATTTATGTGGCTAATTATTGACAAGCACTGATGCATGATAGTAAGACAATTCAATGAGTAGAATGAGATCTTTGACAAAGGCGAGAAATTGTTCATTAAGTCACTCACTTCTTGTATTAGAAAAAATAGGTTTCTCATAAATCCAAATTGTTTAGTGTTTCTATGATTGCCAAGGATTTAGTTAAAAAGAATGAGTTAGCCCCATGAGATTTTAACGAGTTGGTACGTAGGCTGCAATAGTGGACAAGACCAGCCCATTCTCTAATTCTTCCTGTATAGTTTCTTACTTCATCTCATATATATTTTCTTTAACTATATATTTGTCCTACAATTGGCTTCTTTTAATTACTATGCATTTGTAAAATTTCTTGTATTTCATACTCATTGTAATGTGGTTGTATTACAGAACATATGCTGTTTTATGCAAGCGAGAAGTATCCTTTGGAGGACAGTTACTCGAAATTTATCAGCGAGGTACTTGTTGGCTCTTTATTAATATTGTTGAAGCTTAATTAACTTATACCTCTGTGGATATAGACCATTAGGTTTGGTTCTATTGCTTGCATATCCTCTGTCAAATATAATTTGTTAATTTGATTGTGTCTCTCTAGTCCTGATTGTGCTACATGATGAACACTTACACATGTATATATATATATGTACATATTTTACTGTGGCAATCACATACCTAAGTTCTTGTATGTTTCATGTTTAGCATGGAGGTAGTACAAATGCGTTTACGTCAACTGAAGACACAAACTACTATTTTGATGTTAATCCCGACAGTTTTGAGGAAGCGTTGGACAGGTAGAATTGTTTAATCATATGAAGTTTTTTTCGACTGTTTCTTTATTACCTCTGTCCTCGGGATGGCTTATTGTGTTTTCTATTTAGATTTGCCCAGTTTTTCATCAAACCGCTAATGTCGGCTGATGCTACCACAAGGGAAATTAAAGCAGTTGACTCTGGTAAGCATTTTATCTGGAATTGTCAAATGTCTACATTTCAATGCTTTTTGATGACTCCTCCTGTTATTATCGTTCTCAGAGAATCAGAAGAATTTACTGGCTGATGCTTGGAGAATGAACCAGGTACTTTTTATTCAATATTTAGGCTCCCTCTCCAATTTCATTATGAAAACGTATATCTTTATCATTTTCATCTCATGGTATGTAACTTGTGAAATGCTTCTGACTTTTCTCACTTCGTCTGTTTATTGATTTCTTGTTCTCAGTTTACTTTATTTTTGAAGGACTCCTTTATCTTATTCATTAGACATGTTTCTTAGATTTCTGGATAGATAACCGCTGCTTCTATTTTAATATGTGCTCTCCTTTTCACAGTAATCTCAATGTCCTAGTTTAATTATTCAAACCAAATTTTAAAGAGCTTCATCTACTTTAGCACCTGATCAGTTTCCGTTATAGGTGTGTCACCATCATAATCATGCCATCAAAATTACCCAGTAGTATCTTTCATTGTTTGTGGCATCTTCTAATGGTTACAGTTTTCACATTTGTCGCTCTGCCTTCAACATTAACTTCATGCTTTTGTTTAAGTTGGCAAATATCTTAGCAAAGTAAATGTATAGACGGAATAGATGAAGATTTTGACTGGAAGAAGCTGAGTAGAGTGATTTTGAATTTATCAATTTATTCTTGTTGATTATTAAACTAGTATCTCTTCATACCCAGTCAAATTAATTTCATCGGAGTCTTATCTGAAAGTGATTGATCTCATCACTTCAAGTCAAGTTCATTACTTTATTCGGGCATATGTTGCAAATTGGATTATTGAAACTGCAGCTATTTATGGTTTAGACTTCAAGAAATGCAATTTTACGTAGACCTTGATTGTTAATTATAAGTAAAGCTAAGAAAAAGAGGTCATTGTGTGGAATATATGAAAGAAAAATCACCAGAAGCAGTATTTTCTGTATTTTCTTTATATCCTAAACAATAAGTTTCTTTGTCCTATTTGCTAATAAACTAATGAAGTCCTTAATTTATTTTCTATGCTTTCAGCTTCAGAAACATCTGAGTTCGAAAGATCATCCATACCACAAATTTAGCACAGGTTTGCAGCATAATTGCTAATATCATGCTATTTATATTTTGCACTGATAAGCTCCCCTAGCATTGGTTTGGTTACTGGGGTGTGATATAATTTTCACGACTCCTAAACCATACTTACCAAAAGCTGTCTAAGTATCATATTTACAGAAACTGAAACTCTTTACTTGCATGACCCTTATCTTTGATACATTTTGTTCTCCTATTACACTATTTAGCCTTCAGTATGATTGATCGTCAAATGCATCTTATTTTCCCGAAAGCTGATGACGTCTCATAATATAAGAAGATATCTAATTAATGAGATGGCTTTAGAAAGTATCTTCAATCCTCATGTGATTCACGTTGTTGTTTGATGTAAATTATTTTTATATGGTAGCTAATTGGTGAGGAATGTATAAGAAAAGCAGTTTTAGTAAGTTTTGAGGCTGCTTTGGCATTAATGAACAGAAGTACAGAACTTAGGAGCTTACAACTAGAATAAAGAAAAATAAATATAATGTTGCTTGTCTTTGTAATGTTAAGCAAATTCATAGGCAAAGAATATCTTGCTTTCATGATGTTCAACTCTGCTATTGAATTAAAGAAGACATAGTTATACTCTGGCGCCTGGTTTCTGATTAGGATGCAATATTTAAAAATCATTTACGTAATTAGACAAATGAGAAACCTTTCTTTAAGATTTTATCTTGGCTTCATAGGGTTTGGAATAAAATTGGGACTGCACTTGATTTACTTATTTAAGATCTTGTGGAATTAAGGCATTGCAACCACATATCATTTAAAGTTGATAGACTGGATGTTTGATACTAGGCTAACCATTAACAGTAAGACACTAGAGAAATTTCAGGGTTGAAATAAGCGCCGAGGACCTGACATATTTGTGTACTCCTCCCCTCTCCCTTCCCTTTTTGTCTCTAGTCTGTGAAAGTTGTCATTCTTCCCATCATACTGAGACTCTTGTTGTTATGTGTTTATTCACTTTGTTGTGATTGTGTCAGAATCATAGCAAACAATTATCATATGTGGTCAAACATAAATCTTTTGGTCAAAGATAAATGCATTTTTATTCTTATGTGGTTCAGTTTCAAGTTCCTTTTCAAATAAGTTGTTGATACAATATACGATGTTGTTCCTTCATGAGATGATGAGCTTTAAACCAAACGGACGAGGAGAATGGTGTATTGGTGTTCTTATTGGTGATAAACCATTTCACCCTTTTCATCGTCATGATATTCCTTTTATCTGGATAGGAAATTGGGACACTCTGGAAATCCGGCCAAAACAAAAAGGGTTGGATACAAGGCAGGAGCTTCTACAATTTTATAATGAATATTACTCAGCCAACCACATGCATCTTGTAATATATACTAAAGGTAATGATTAGGATTTATCACCTGGTTAATGTGATACTGAGATTGAAATATCAAGTTATTAATTTTGATTGTTTCAGATGGCCTTGATAAGTCTGAAAGCCTAGTGCGGAGCAAATTTCAGGAAATCCGGAATACAGATCGAGGTTGTATTAGTTTTACAGGTCAACCTTGTGATTCAGAACATCTTCAGGTACTATATGAACAGCTAAATGCATTCAGTTTAGACTGTTTAGTAGCAGGGCTCAATTATTTATTTTTCTTAGTTGATTGGATGCAGTTGGTTTGCAGATATTTCTAATTATAGGTGATAAGATAAGATAATGACGGTCTGCCCCTTTCTTTGTTTCTGATTCAGATTCTTGTCAAAACTGTCCCCATTAAACAAGGTCACAAATTGAAATTTTTATGGCCTATAACTCCTGGAATTCGTCATTACAAGGAAGGGCCGACAAGATATCTCAGTCATTTGATTGGCCATGAAGGAGAAGGGTCTTTGTTTTACATATTGAAAAAGCTGGGTGGGTGTTGAATTTCCTTCCATGTCAAATACCCAACTCTCCTTGGATATGCTGGTGAAACAGTTTATAATGGATATTTGTTAAATTTGCTTACCTAAAATTTCAATTTAGTTCAGAATTTGTGGTAGTAATTATTTGGCATAGCGTATCACTGTTAATTTTTTGAGATTCAAAGTACATGACTGTTTGCTTTGTTATTTTGTATTGCCATTACAAAATGATGAATTTCAGCCATGAAAGAGCTATCCTTTTTAGTTAAAGTCTGATTAGGCCCAACTTGCATTGTGGTACATGTTTAAATGGTCATACAAAACATTAATGCACATCACAAGGTTTTGAGCTATAATGTGGAATGCAAAATTAAAATATTAGTGCATGCAAAATTTTAATCGGTTCAATTAAAATATATTTTACTTTGCATCATTCGCCATCGTACCTTTGTAGATCATCTTGATAGCTTTAGTATGCATGACCTTGAATTATTTTGTGTGCTTTGGTGGATATGTGTATATATTGTACCATTACTTGTTATATGGGGACGTGTTATTTCCACGCAATGGTGCTTGATCCAAAGTATTCGTAACAAATTTAGATCAAATCACATCTTTCTGTCTCTCTATCTTTATTTCCCACTTTTTTCTTTAGCTTCTTTTTTTCACATATGATCAGAAGCTTTTGAGGAAAGCTGGTCTTAGGTGTCCAGTGGAGGTAGTCCTGCGGAGCTTGTCTTTTCATGAGAAACAAAAATCAGGATGTTTGTGATGATTCATTGTGTTGTACACGGTCCAAGAGAAATGAAGGAGCTTCTGACGGAGTAGTAATATCTATCTCTCCATGGACTAAAGTTACTCCTTACAGACTTTTTTATGGGAATCCGGCTGTGTGATTTTTTAGGATGTATTTCTTAAACTTGATAAACAAGATTTCTCACTTATAGAGTGATGGCCCGATATTTTTAAATGACGAGTTTTCCCGGACTTCCGTCATATTTGAAAGAAATCTTATCTGCTGGTAATATGTATGCAGAATTGTGACATGCTCACTTTGTGTTGTACTGCACTGATGGAAATAATTTATCTGTTATATTTAGTTCATTTTGGTATATATACTTGCAGGGCTCAATCATTTTTAATTTGCACGAATGAAATCTTAGTGGCATCAAACCTTGTGGAAATTCTTATTGAAATTATTTCTGTATAAGAAGCTATAGTGATTAGTTCATCCATGAACTCTTGCAGGCTGGGCAACAAGTTTATCTGCCGGAGAATCATCATGGACTTACGACTTTTCTTTTTTTAAAGTGGGTATTGATCTGACAGATGCTGGTCATGGTATGTGCTCTAGATCAAATTGTCTTTTCTCTTTCATTTCAGTGGAGGAGGCCTGAAGCTAAAGATGGATAATTTCCTTATATCTGTTAGTCTAGTACATTATTAAAAGACTTCCTTGTGAGATTTGAGGTAGCGTTGTGCCTTTTATGATAAACACAGAGCATTTTGAGGATATTGTGGCGCTATTATTCAAATATGTTCACCTCCTACAGCAATCTGGCCCCTGTCAGTGGATATTTGATGAGGTAAAACTGATCCCTTCTCCTAGCACTCTATTACATGGTCACATCTCGTATAGAGTTCTTTGTTAAATGCTATGAAGTTATATTAATTTACACTTTGCCTGCTACATGTAATCTAATAGCTGTAAGAATCTCTATCCACCAATAAAAGATGTTGGAATTAAATTCTGAAGTGGTGGGAGGAACACAGTCTCTGGTTGTTTTGGTGGAATATTTAAATTTGCACTCCATTTACTCATGCTGATAGACTTGATACTCACCAGTCACCACTTGTGCACTGCAAATGTGTCATATGCAATCATAGGTGTTCAATGCTTATCCTGATTAGCTAATGTGCACTTACTTATTAGATATGCAGCTGATATTTATGTTGACCACCTTATTTCATGGGAGTCTTTCCATATAGCTGTTTTTTAAGCAATCATATCTACTTTAAGGCATTGGGCCCATCATGGTGAGCAGAAGTTGGTCAAATTAGTAGTTCCCTTTGTTAACAAAGATGTACATGTTTTCTATGGAATAAACCCTGTTGATAACCCATGTACTTGACAAATTAACAGAAAGTGATGGAGGTTTATTTTAAGAAATATTTGAAAGCGAGGAAGTTCACTACCCTGAGCGTGCATCTAGTGTCCATGTGAGAAGTATGACCATGCTCATGACTTACAATCAGCTGCTTAGCTATCTGTTTTGATTCTTTTACACTGTTATAACACTAACTTGCGGTGAATTATAATGAACATTAACCATAGAGGGATTTGAGGGCCCTGTTTAACTGCTACTACCTCCATGCTGCACTTTCATTTGTATATTTGTTGAAAATTTGTCTTTATTTTTGCTCTTAAAATTTTAACATCGGTCATCTTCATGTACTAATGAAGCTTGCAGCCATTTCTGAGACTTCCTTCCACTATCAAGACAAGATTCGTCCCATTGATTATGTGGTTGATGTTGCATTGAATATGCAGGTAACATGATCTTTCTTTGTGCGTGTCCAGTAACAGTAGTATTTCATTCTAAAACACATTTTACAATCAAAGAATTAGTGATGTCCAGAGTCTGTACATTTACATGATGTATGTAAAGCATCTCAGGTGACAGTATCAAATACTCGTATTCTCGTAATAACAGGAAAAGTAAATTGTGTTATGCACTTAGATGCCATGATAAAGTCAGGTGGTTTAGAAATCTCAAATAAGGAAAAAAATATATAGATGCTTGTTGCAGTAGAGTGATCATTCAGTTAGAGCTGTTTGTGAAATAGCTTGTGTATTTGATTCCCTATTGAGCAACTGGTTTTGGAATGCTTGTTTTTCATACTGGAATTATGTAACCTATGCATGCAGATGAGGCATGGCACTTCTCCTGTTTTTTTGTATGGTTCATAATTTTTGAAAATTTCTCGGTTTGCTTTGGAAATTATTATTGTTCATTTGATTTACCTTCTTCCACTCAGAATATTGTGATTGTTTGATTGGTTGTTCAGCTTAATTTCTTGTTATTTCTTAAAATTATATGCTTTTTTATCCTCCAAAAGAATTTGGTTGGTTGTTCAGCTTACCTTTGTTACTTCTGAAATATATGCCAGTTTTATCCTCCGAAAGATTGGCTGGTGGGATCATCTTTGCCTTCAAAGTTTAATCCAGGCTTAATTCAGTCAGCACTAGAAGAGCTCAGCCCTTCCAGAGTTAGGTGAGTCTGCCGAGATTCGTGGATTCTCATCATTCTTGTGCATAACTGTTTTTTCTCCACTATTATTTTCGGCTATATTAATAATATTATTTTTGTGTTTAAGTTTCACATATTACATGCCCACATTCACATGTATGGTTGGCTTTAACCATTTTTTCCCCCAACTATGGTCCAGAAATTTTAAGTTGAATCGACATTTTATTGCCTTGTTGCATCATGTTTGTGGTCCACAGAATATTTTGGGAGTCAACAAAGTTTGAAGGACTTACAGATTCAAAGGAGCCCTGGTATGGAACTGCGTATTCAAGAGAGCAATTGACTGGCTCCACAATTGAGGTTGGTTTCTTATGTCTGTGTAATGTGATCAAACATCCTTTCTCTCAGTTTAGATCGTTATTTCGTATATGATAGATACTCTTCGATGTCCTTTGCTTTGCAGCAATGGATTGAACGAGCTCGTAAAGAAGATTTGCATTTGCCTGTCCCTAACGTCTTTATTCCTACAGACCTATCTCTTAAGGCTGTTTCAGAACATGTAAGTTATTGTTATAACTTCAAGTGGTGCCATTTGGATTTTTTGGTGGTTTGAACTTACTATGAACACCTGACCTTTTTGATGCATTTTACATTCTAAACAGATAAAGTTACCAGTTCTCTTGAGGAAAACCGCGTACTCGAGGTTGTGGTACAAACCAGATACATCATTTTCCACTCCCAAAGCATATGTTAAGATAGATTTCAACTGTCCTTTTTCTGGAAGTTCCCCTGAATCAGAAGTCCTTACAGAAATATTTACGCGTTTGTTGATGGACTACTTAAATGAATATGGTAACTTTTCGATGAAATACAATTGAAATTTTGTTCTTTCATGACCATCAGAGACTAATTTCATCTAATTGATAAAGATTGAGACCTACATTTTATAGTGCATCATTATGGATCCATTGCAATCCTCATTTCACATTTGCCCCTTCTGTCTAAAACAAGTCATAAAACTATTTGTTTTCTGTTCTTGTTGTCATATTTCAGCCTATGATGCCCAGGTTGCTGGTCTTTATTATGGAGTTAGCAACACCGACTATGGTTTTCAGGTATTGTTTCTTCCTATATTTAAGTATCAGGTATGATTCAATTTGGGGGCTATGTTTTATTCATATAAACTGATTAATATATTTCTAATATATCTAAGCTTCTATCCAGATTTTATATATTGTTGTGAACATAATGGTTTCTGTTCCGTACGAGTAATTTCGACATTCTCTTTATTCTATTTTATAAACATTGACTACATACCAGCCACCTTCTCCAACTGCTTTCTTCTCTTGCTTTCTTATCAGTTCTATGAACTTTTCCAATACTCAAATTCTATAAAAATATTACAACCTTTCATATAGAGGGTTCGAAATCTCCATCTGTCCCACTCTGCCTCCTGTTGTTAGTGCACTCTCCTTAGAAATAATTGTTCTTATCCATTATTATCTTTTATGTTCTTAATAGGTCACTGTGGTTGGATACAATGACAAACTAAAGATCTTACTGGAGACCGTAATTCAAAGAATCGCCAACTTTGAAGTAAATCCTGAAAGGTTCTCTGTTATCAAGGTAAGGGGTAACTACTTAACTATGATATTTTGCTACTTCAAGTCCCATTCCCTTTAAATTTATGTTTGCTATCAGAGTATCATAAGTTTGATAGTACTGTCTTGCACATAAGACGCGAGCACAGTCTCTTTTCACCCCTTTTTTGTTTTTTGATCATGTTGCATGTATCTTTTGAGTTGTTGATGTTCCCTGTCGTTTATGAATTATTTCATCTGTTACATTGGCCTTTGAACTTTGCGCCCTAGTGCTAAGTATTGTTGCATAGCTCATGTATAAGGTAACACATAAACCTCAAAGTCGGTGTATTTTATTTCGTGAATGGTCTTGGTTTTGTTGCTTTTCAGTTCATCCATTTAAATTTCTTCTTTTCCATAAGACTCCATTAGCTGTGAAGGATTTGAGGGGTGGGATGATGGGATTGGAGGACCACTGTGGACCTTTTCTTTTGTGTGTTTGTGTTGTGGGAGGGGGGGATCAAACATGAATGGTGAGGCACTTCAAGCTAATATCCAGCTTTAGGAGTTCAGAGGAGTTATTTAACTCAAGCCAAAAACTCGCACTAATTTTAATTAGAATATCTCCTATTAACGAAATGTAGTAAAAATTTCTTTTTCCTGAATTCTTATTACATTAACTTTCTGCTTCCTTTCTCTCTACCGTGCTGTTGTGTAATTTCCAGTTTCACTTCCACTTCAATGTTCTATCCTCCAACTTTAGGAGTTCAGAGGAGTTATTTAACTCAAGCCAACTCCCACTAATTTTAGTTACATCTCCTATTAACAGTGTAATGGAATTTCTTATTACATTCAAGTTCTGCATCCCTTTTCTCTACCGCATAAACTGCGGAGCTAGAGTAAATATTGCTCCTTCCCCTTGTTCAGTCACTTTTGTATAATTTCCAGATTCATTCAACAAGTTTCTCAGGTGTATATAGGGCCCTCATGAGTCATGAATATATGCTAGAATTTATTTTTATCGTGCTTTCAACTTTAAGTTAGTCCTAATCAGAATAGTTCAAAGATTGAAGACGTTTCAGATAATAGTGCATTTTCATTATTTTGTCCTTCCAATAGTTGAGGTGCCTAGAGGAGGCAATTAACTCAGAAATTAATTATTCTCCACTGATTTTAGTTGGAACATGTCGTATGAACATTGTTAGTCAATGATAAACAGCAAATGTAATAGAATTTCTTTTGTCCTTATTTTTTATTATATCAGTTTGCTATCTTCTCTCTATGGTGTGAAATGAGGTTGGACGTTACTCATTCCCCTAACCAATCAATGTTGTGTAACTTTCAGTTTCAGTCAACAAGATTTTCAGTTATTTATAGGATCCTGATGAATAGATGCCTGGAATTTAATTTTATCATGCTTCCAATCTTAAGTAGGTTGTAAACCAGAATTATATGTAGGATTGAATTTTTTTGTTTCAAGCAAAAGTGCTTATTCATTTACCAAGATGTCTAAATATCAATTTCTAACTATTAACTGAGCTACTTGGAAGCTGTTAGTTTGATGCAAGTTATGCACATTGTCAAAATTCACTCAGATTCCAGACCTGGATTTCGATAGGTGGTTTGCAAATGAATTGTGGCACTCTGGCCCATGTGATTCTTTTTATCAATTTAATCTTCTTTATTGTTGGTAATTATATACTTCAGCACTTGCGATTTGAGTAAGGAAATTCTTTTGTTCAATAGCTATCTTCTGAGTTTACTCTTTCATGTACTTGCTGCACACGAACAGGAACTGGTAACCAAAGAATATCAGAATTTGAAGTTCCAACAGCCATACCAGCAAGCTATGTATTATTGTTCATTAATACTACAAGACCAAACATGGCCCTGGACTTATGGACTTGAAGTTCTTCCTCGTCTTGATGCAGATAGTCTTGTTAAATTCTTTCCTCTAATGCTATCAAGGACCTTCTTGGAATGTTACATAGCAGGTTCTAACTCTACCTGTTGTTTGATGGGTCGTTGGTGAATTTTGTGCCTCTTTGGTTCGCTTATATATTCACCATGTAACTGTTTGCTTGTGTAGGAAATGTTGAGCGAAATGAAGCAGAGTCGATGATTCAGAATGTTGAAAATGTGTTCTTTGAAAGCTCTAAACCCATATCTCAGGCTTTATTTGCTTCTCAATTCATGACAAATAGAATTGTTAAGCTTGAGAGGGGAATAAATTACTTCTACAGTGCAGAAGGCCTAAATCCTAGTGATGAAAATTCTGCCCTTGTCCATTATATTCAGGTATGTATAAACTTGGGATGATATAGTGGAAGTATGTCAGTTTAAAATCTTCTAATTTTTATCAACAATCTAGAATCTTACACTTTAATCAATCTAATTCACCATCAAAGAAGGTCCAAAGACCAATCATCCAATTACCTACTGAGAATTACTAAGTGGCTTCAAATGTTATAAAATATTCTTTACATTTTAATGACTTTTGGGTTCAGGTTCGTTGGATATAATCTAAAAGTAAATAGATAATCATTTCTTACTAATCAAAGGTGTCACACACTCAAGCCTGCCAGCAAGGGAGACCTAAGTTGTAGGATCATCTGGCCATTAATCTGTGTTACTCTTTAAACCCTAAACTCCCACTTATTAGTTGTTAAATCCATATATTTAAGACAGTTACAACAATCAGCCTCATTAAATTCCCATCATCCTAGTTGATAGCAGCAACACCACACATTGCTGAATTACTCTCCTTGTGCACTGCTCGCTTCAAATTCACCCACATGTCGTGCTATAATATCTCCTTGTGATTACCAAGGGAAACCAACAAGAAATACCCAAAACTTGTAAAGCAAAATTAACTATTATAAGGTGGTGTTCTTTCATGTTTCTAAGCTTCTGCAATGAAGATGAACAACTCAATGAGTGTTATAGAGGGAATTTGTTTGTCTATACCTTCACATGATCTTTCTTCTTTATACCCCCCACCCCCCAAGCATTCCTCTCGGCTGTTGATAGTGCTTTGGAATTTGTCGAGACTTTGGCACATAATTGTTTTGTGCTACTACTAATTTATCATGCTAAATTAAGTTATAAGTCATTTCTTATATTTTCTTGTTGAACGCAGATACTGGACAGTTTATATATATATATATGGGTCTAATTAAAGCAATATAAGATTATATAATACCTCAAAATGCTGGAAAGTTATCTCGAACTGTTTAGACTCTTTTTTTCCCAGAGCAGCGTGTTTTCTGTATTACCCTTCCATCATCACCCTTTACCGTTGGTACTGAGCTTGTTCAATATAACATGCCTTTGCAATATATAGGTGCACCAGGATGATTTCAAGTTGAATGCTAAGCTGCAGCTTTTTGCTGTGATAGCAAAGCAACCTGCTTTTCACCAACTAAGATCAATTGAGCAACTTGGTTACATTACTGTACTTATGCAGAGGTAGGCAAAGTTTCCTTTTGTTGAAGTCTCCAGTCGTGCTACAATCATTTTTTTGTCGGAAATGAATGCTCCTATAACTTTTATGCGACCCACTTCAGGAATGACTCTGGTGTCCGAGGTGTGCAATTTATCATCCAATCTAGTGCCAAGGTATAATTTGCATCAATGATGCTACCAGTGTTTGTAGATCTTGTTTGCATAATATGCTTTCTTCATATTTCATGCAAACCCCTTTGAGCTTGACAGGGTCCTGGCCAAATTGATTTGAGAGTGGAATCTTTTTTGAAGATGTTTGAGACTAAGCTATATGAGCTGCCCAGTGATGAATTTAAGGTAAGAGTTTTCAACGACTGGCATTAATCTAGGACTTGCACCACCTTTTTTGTGAAACTGGCATCTATGTTCCATTACATCCTTATTGACTATGTTCCATTACATCCTTATTGACTGTTAAATTTGAAATTTCTGAGCTAGTCTAATTAATCAAACTTATTTGGGGACCATAGTACATACTCTGTAAATTTCATTTGGAGCTCGGTACAAGTTAATTGATCAACCAAACAAGTAGGAGTACTATTTTGATACAAAAGGATGAGTTACTACTGGAATCATTACATTGAATTAAGACTTCCCTTTTAAATACTTGGCTTTGGTAAAGAAGGATACTGATATATTACCTCTGAATTTAATAATCCAAAACCTAGATCAAGGTACACCTTTGGCTTTTATACCTATTTAAAAATTTGGAAATTAATTTTCTTGAACGCATCTAGTATATTATGACAACTAAATTGATTTATATATCAATGTAAAGTTAAACATAATATAGTTTTTTTCTTATTGGTAACTTTTTAGTTTCACTTTATTTATTATGATAATCTACTTTGTGAGATATGACTTACCTGTAGTATGCCTGTATTTCACACAGAGCAATGTTAATGCACTTATTGAAATGAAGCTTGAGAAGCACAAAAATTTACGAGAAGAGTCCGGATTTTACTGGAGAGAAATATCTGATGGGACCCTGAAATTTGACCGAAGAGAATGCGAGGTATTCTTTAGAAAATTCACTATTCGACGATGAAAAGCTGGTATGTTTTTACATCTTTGATGTTTACACACTCGATGAAACAGGTTGCAGCATTGAAGCAACTGACCCAACAAGAATTGATAGATTTCTTCAACGAATATATCAAAGTTGGTGCTCTTCAAAAGAAAGGTTTGAGCATTCGAGTATATGGGAGTGCACATTCTTCCGAGTACAAGGCAGATAATTCCGAAACTACTGAATCTAATATTGTTCAGATTGAAGATATTTATAGTTTCAGAAGATCTCGACCCCTTTATGGTTCATTTAAAGGTGGGTTGGCCATGTCAAGTTGTGAGACATAAAATAAAATTATCTATGCTAATGTTAAAGATTAGGGAGATTGCGAAAAGACCTGGTTATGAAATTGTTCACTGGGGAATTCAAACAACGTGCATATTTGTTAAAGCATTGATAAGGATGGTTTACTATATTTATAGCAGAAAATACAAAACCAGTATACAATGTTAATTTGCAGGGTACAATCCATAACAGTTACAGCTCCCGTTAAGTGAAAAACTGAATTCGATATCTGGTGCTTTTTTTCTTCCTTTCAATTTTCTTGTGTGTTGTGTACTGGGGGGTTCTATTGTTAAATGAGTACCACCGTTTGATCGTGCATCGTGCATCGTGCCATGCTTGTCGCATTTCATAATATCCGTATAGGTTTACATCGTGCTTTAGTTCACTTGTGAACTTGTAGGGATTCTGTGTGTAATGTTTGTAATTTTGATAGAAGCAATTTCATGCTTTATTGATCATCTTAATGACATTGGATGATGTTTGTTTGCTAAGCTCATATAGATAGATGTACACAATGTGGATGTATATGATTTCTTGGAACATGATTAAGTCAGTAGATCTAATTTAGCCATTACTAACTATAGCCCAAGTAACCCAACAAACCAAAAAATAAATATTATGGTTGTGTCAGATCGGTCTGGATCCAAGCGAGAGGACTAAGCCGATTTTCCCCACTAGATTTAATATAAATTTAAATTAATATTTTATAGGTTTAAAGAGTTTGAATTTAAATTTCTAAATAAATTTGGAATGAATTATGAGTTTTATGTGTATACATCAGTGTTTTCATAACCGGATCGGACATAGAACCGGTAAGCTTACTGGTTACTGGTTCAATCGGTTTAATCGGGCTAACCACTGGTTCAACCGGCAAAACCGGTACGACGTCATCATGATGTAGTAAATATATTGTATAAATATTAATACAAATAAAATCCTAAAAAAACCAAAAACATACTTTTATAAATAAAAAAAACTCAAATATACATAATAATGTACTTTATATTATATTGAAAAGTGTTTATATCTAAAATCTCCTATAGTATTTATACTTTAATTAATTATATAAATATTTAATTCTTTATGAAGAATAAAATTAATATTACCCATCAAATTTTAACTTATCTTGTTTGTTCATGGAATGGGCTTTGGCCCAGTTTATATAAAAACTATTTAATGTTTCACTTTAACTTCTTTAATTAAAAAGGGTAAACCCTAAAAATTTCACCATCCTTTGAGTAGCCAAAGTAGCCGCCTCATCAGTCATCATCTCTTCATCTTCCCTTCAATTTTTTTTTTGCCTCTCTTTGCTTTATTTTATTGCTAAGCTCTCCACTTTGACCCAATCCCGCCCCTCCCCTCCGCCATAGCCTATAGGTTAAATGTGCCTGTTTCTTTTCTGTGTGTATGTTAAGAGTTAAATGGATGAAGGAAAAAGCTTCCACTAGTAAGCCGAATTGACTGATTTTATTTGAGAAGCTTATTGTAAGCAGATCCATTAATGAAAATTTTGAGGGTAAATATTACTTTGGATCAATTATTTCTCTAAAAACCAGTTCATTTTTCACTTCTTATTCTTCTTATTCCTTCATTTCTTTAACCAATCATTCTTTTCTTTTGAATGATACATAATTTTTACTCTTAGCAAGCTAATATTGACTAGATTAGAAGATTAAAAATGTGTAAGAAGCATTATTTCTTTCTTTTTCAAAGAATAAGAGGAAAAACAATTGTTCTTTCAAAAAAAAAAAAAAAAAAATTAAGGAATGAACCGGCGGTTCAGGTGGTTTGCCGGTTCACCGGTTTCACCGGTTTTTGACCGGTTTTAACCGGTTCGAACTGGTTTAAAAAGCTGCTGGTTTTGAGAGGTCAATCGGACCGGACTGGGAGCCGGTTAGCGGTTAAACCGGGTTGACCGGCCGGTCCGGTCCGGTTTTAAGAACACTGGTATACATAACACTTGACTTTAATTAATCTACGGTGAGTTCCGTGTTTTTTAGTAGTTAGTGGGTTTGTTGACTTGTAACTATTTCCAATGTGGCTTTTGTTGCGGAACTAGGTATATAGATTATTACTTATTACTTATTAGTTGGCAAAAATGAACAAAGACAAGTCAACTATGGAATGGTCTTTTCTTCATTCTTCTAATTTTATTAGGTGTGGTCGTATGTATGTACATGTATTTTTTAATGTATACAACTAGGTTGTTAATTGGTCGGATTCTGATCGAATCGGACTTGTTCAGATTCGGTTCCATTTATATCGGATCATATATTGTTCGGATTATATTTGGATCTAGATTTTTTAATCCGATGAATCTTGGTCGGATATCGGATCTATTTCGAATCTAATAAATTTTTTATTTAAAAAATTAAATTAATATTTTTTCCTAATATAGAATTATTTTATTTAATTCTGACTCACATGTTCAAACTTTCTTTACTATATTCATATTTGTAGATGAAAATATTGGTTTAAATAAATTTACAAACGAGTTATAAATTGCCATCTTCTTAAATTGACGGTAAAATATTATTAATGATACATATTTTTATAAAATACTAGAAAGGTGCACGTACGTTGTACGTGTCTAGTTTTAATTTCATGGGTATTTTTCATAAATTAGAGTAAAATTAGCTATTTTTATTTCATAGAATATCATATATTTATGATTGGTCAATTTATTTTTTATGAAATTTATTATTATTAATTATTATTAATGTATAAAAAAAATGATGACTTTGAATAGTTATAATAAATATAAAATGATGATTAATTTATTCATTACATCTTATAAAATTGGTTCAAATAAGATCATAAGAACTTTTTTAGTTCATTACATCATATTGGTTTATCCATTATTCACCGATGTCAAGTTTATCCGTTATTCACCGATGTCACATGTTTCATCCGTTTCTTCATAAATTTCACTTGAACTTTCATCAATTTCACGATCATTTTTTTCTTACTGGTTTCATCGGTTTTTTCACAAACTTCACCAGTGTTCACCAATTTCACCCGAAGTTTCATCGATTCATATGTTTTCACTTTCACTGTTTTTTTTTTTTGTCGATTTTTCCGTTTTTTATCGATTATAATATTTTTCATTGTTTTCCCTTTTTTGTCAATCTTTTTTTCCAATTTAAACTATTTTCTTCCGATTTCACCTTGTTTTTTGTTGGTTAAAGTTTAACTCGTTTTCACCTATTTCACATGTTATTCACCTAAATTTTTCATCGATTAAGCATGTTTTGCCGACTTCAAGCTATTTTGACTGATTTTATCCGTTTCTTTAAAAAAAATTACAGATTTATTTTTTTAGCGATTTATCCCTTTTTTTGCAGCTTATAATATTTTTTATTGTTTTCTCATTTTTAGTCCATTTCTTTTGTATTACTTATTTAGTGGAAACCATTTTTCTACGATTTCACCAGTTATACTATTTATTTAACTGATTTCACTCAATTTTATAATTTTAACCCATTTTTACCTATTTTCATGTGTTTTCACTAACTTCACATGTTATTCACCAGAATTTTTCATTGATTAAATATGTTCTTACCAACTTTACGATTTTTGACTGATTTTACCCTTTTTTCACCGGTTTTACCAAATTTTACTGAATTCATCATTTTTCTTAGAAATTCCATTAGAATTAGTTTTCATTGATTTCAAATATTTTCACCAACTTTACCTTTATTTTAATCGATTTTCCCCGTTTTCATCCATTTTTCACAATTTTTACCCCATTTTTTGATCGATTTCAAATGTAATTATGATTTCACATACCATTACATATGTTGTACATGTCTATTTAATTTCAGTGGTGTTTTATTGTAAGTCAAAGTAAATTTAACTTCACTATATCATAAAATATCATATACTAATGACTGCTATTCAATTTATTAACTTCATCGTTAGAATTTTCATCGATTTCTTTAGTTTTTTTCGGTTTAAACCATTTATGTCTTGGTTTGATTTTGTTCTTGTTGGTTGAAATTTTTTTGATATATTGATTTCACTCATTTTTACCTGTTTAACCAAATTTCACATGTTTTCGCCGACTTTAGCATTTTTTTTACCGATTTTACTCATTTTTCACCTATTTCATCATTTTTTACGAAATTCATCGTTTCACCAATATCATCCATTTTTGTCGCTAATTTCACTTGAATTTTCATCGATTTCACATGAATTCATCGAATTTTCAACTCAAATAATTATACATCTTCAATTACTTTTAAGCATATCTCAAATTATTTCACTTACCTTATCATTTGAAAAATATTTCTTTATCGATCTAAGTCATTTCACTTATTATATTAATTATTTTAGTTTTAATTTAATTTTCATTGATTTTTTTTACTGGTTTTATATTGTTTTACTGATCTACTCGGTTTTTTTTTTTATCAATTATACCCTATTGTACATTGATTTTCCTATTTTTCATCAATTTCTTTTGTTTTTTCATATTCAAACAAAAAAGACAAAAAATTTCTAGTAGTTTAGTTCACACTGTTTTGCTAGTTAAATTTTTTTTCTTTTATTTATTTTTATCAATTTAACTTATATTTCACTGATTTCACTTGAATTTTCATTGATTTCATAGACTTTAACATTTATTCAATGATTTAACCCATTCTTCATATATTTCACCCGTTTTTCACTGATTTCACCGATTTGTTTCCCACGTTTTCACAAATATCACCCGAATTTTCATCAATTTCACATGTATTAATCGATTTTACTGGCACTTTTTATTACTGATTTGCCTCTTTTACTCACCTACTTCACCGTTCATAAATTTCATCCAGATTGATTTCACGTATTTCCATCAATTACATCAAATTTATTTGAACGGTTTCACCAATTCTCATATCCTTTTTTTTCACTTAATTCACATGTTTTTGTCGAAAAGATTTCCATGAAAATTTGAGGTAATGTTTTTCATGTCAAATAAAGATTACTTAATTCACTAAGTCATAAATTTTTTTGTTCATTCATGGCTAAAATGCGATTTTACTTTAACATGTTTTATGATATTCAAGATCATTTGAATCCATTATCCGCTCCTGCATAACTTGGTTGTCACGAAAAACCTGCAAAAGAAATCACGACAGAGAAAACGTTTATCACTTCACATTAACTACCACCATCACATTAAGTAAATATCGAGATATAAAATGACTTTCATAATTGGAACTTTTTATACCTTAGATTGCCGCAACATGGCATCCACGAGAGTGGTCTTCCCATGATCGACATGGGCAACAATTGCCATATTTCGTATATCGTTTCTCCGTACCAACTGAGTCTTTTTCTCTGAGACAATCAAAGCAAGCAGTGATCAAGAAATGGAGTTAAGTCCATCTAAAATTAAGAAGAAAGAATGAAAGTAGTCACTACAAATTGAAATTAATGTTGAGACTCGATAAAGACCTTATACTTGATATCATTGTCTCCAATAGTAAAGAGCCCAAAGGTAACATATCAATAGCAGAAAAATGCATCAAAATTTCATAATACGAAGATATTTTATAAAGCAAGATTTTTGTATAACTTTCTTGATAAACCTATGCAAATTGATGTTGCTTATTAAGACATGAACAAACCCCAAAACAAACATGTGGATTTCGATTCTTAAAGTTAATTGAACAATCCCACATTATACCATATGCTTCGCCGGTTGTACCTTTATCGACACAACAGCTGCTCCCACATAAGTAAACAAGTCAAATAAAGGACAACGTACAACTGAAGATGACATAATTCATAAAAGTTCCAAATCAAAATTTACAAAATACAGGATAACTGAAGATGACAAAATTCATAACAATCCCAAATCAAAATTTACCAAAAAACAGGACAATGTTTCATAAGCTTCAAGGTACGTTTTCCTTTCTCAATCCAAATACACACATTAAAACCAGATAACCATTTTACCATATAAGCTAGAAAAACCATAGAGCATATGAACATACCAAAGAAAGGAAACCATTGAACGAAAAACACAGCTACTATAAGTACGCATATAAGATGTTCAAAAATTGATATAATCAATTATTCATACTATACTAATTAGTACCAGTGGTGGTCTCAGTGACTTCAGAAACAGAGCATTTGACAGAATTCCGAAAAGGGGTGGATTTCGAACTCTTTGTGATGAGTGTGTTATCGATAGGGTAATGGTTCTTGGTCTATTTCTGTGTTTGGGTTACGCGACTCGTCAATGTGAGGATCAGCAGGTCAATCAAACGTCTCCTCGATTTGTACAAGGGATCCTAACTTGTAATCAAAGACAACTACGTCAGGTTAATGCCGGTGGTTACCCGGCGATAACCCTCCGATGCTTAAGTAAGTATCGAGATAAAGTTGGAGATCGATCTGTAATTAATGCTTAGAATGTGCGTACCTTAAATCTCATTTATGAGGGCTATTTATAGTTTTTCAGGTGGATTGCCGGGTCGAATCATGATTGGACATTTTAGATTCGAATCGGATCTTTCCCAGTGGGTCAATCGGGTCAAGTTTAAAAGGAGGACATCGGTTGTTATATCGGCTGATGAAGGTTCGATATCGACGTTGAAGCATCAATAACGAAGCCGAGGTCTCGGTTTGTAATCGAGGATCGATGTGCGTTTGTTATGACGAAGACTTGGTACATCAAGAGTCCCCCAAGTTCTAGAGTTTGAGTGTAAGTCGAACTCTGGAAATTTTAATTAGTGTCCAAGTTTGAATTTTTGAATTCTGCGAGTATCATTGGGAGTCCCCCAAGTTTGAGAGTTCGAGTATAAGTCGAAGTCTGGAACTTAAAATGTCGGAGCAGATTTTCCCGCCATGGTGTTTATGGATTCCCGCCTTCGAAGACTAGGGTTCAGTTTGGCGGGTAATTCCGAAATTTAGGGGTGGAAGATGAAACGTCGCGTCTTTCCGGGGGGGATTGTGCAAATTTCTTGAAGCGGTAGTTTGTGCGCCTATATATAGGTCGGTTTTTCTACCCGTGCTTTTTACATTACGGTAAAAAATATATTCGTGACGTCGGAGCCTTTGTAAACGTATAGGAAGAAGTTTCGTCGATTTCTGCGCTATTATATTCCAGAATGTCGGAGAGCGAGGTATCGAGTCCTGAAGATACGCATGTTGAGGATGTCGTACATTCAGTCTTTGGTGAAGGAGGCGGAGAGCGACATGAAGTCGACGCAAGGGGCGTACCAATAGGTGGTGGTGAGGCTGATGACGATGAAGATGAAAAGAGTTATCAAACGGAGCTGGCGTATCACGAATTTCAAGTCGGTGAATATAGAAGACCTTTATCGACCTGGGTGACAACGTTCTCAATTGCAGAAGGGTGGACACTGTCGGCTCCTAGTAAGGTGCAGTGGATGCACGAACCCCCGAAGAAGTCATTTGCAATACATGAGGCGTCGATGGAGTGTGGATTTCGAGTACCCATTGCTCCAGAGCTGGCTGCGATACTAAATCAGTTGGGTGTCGTACCTGCCCAAATAGTCCCGAATGGCATGTCGATGATTCTGGGATTTATAGTTGTTATGAAGGCTTTTAAACAAGAGCCGTCGTTCGGTAATTTCTGGTTGTTGTTCAAGGTGAGTGAGTCTCCGAAATCAGGGGAGGGTTTCTACCAGGTGAAGTCTAGGGGAAATAGGAATAGCTTTCTCACGAATGCTAAAAGTTCCCATGGGAAGGGATGGAAAGCTCGTTTTGCTTTTCTGAGACCACCTAAGGGGCAAAAATTAAACATCACATCGTCTTGGCGCGTCGGGCCTATCGATGTAAAAATGTCTCATCCACCGACTCTGACGTCTCAATTTCTCGATAGTTTGCGTAGATACAGCCTCGACGTGAAGGTACTTATCGAAGAACCACGTCTTCGAACTTGCGGGTTGTCTGCGTCCAGGAAAAGGGCCGATGATCCTTCGTTAGAGGATCTTCTTGGAAGCGCCTTGGTTGCACCCAAGGGTAAGAAAAAGGAAGCTTTGGAAGAGGAGATCCGTCGTAGGTGGCCACAGGGTTTTAGCTCGATGGCTGGACCGAGTTTGGAGAGGCGGGCTAAGAGCATCGGAGATCTCGAGGCTCGTCGAGGGAAGAGGGTTCGAGTCGAAGAGGATACGGAAAAGGAAAAAAAGAGCGAGCCTGTTGTTCCGATAGCTGATGATAGTGACAACAGCTCGGATGATGACGAGTTGGATCTTAGTTGGTCGATATCCCGATGGATCGACGCTGAGCTCAAATATCCCGGAGGTTTGGGTCCTGGGGATTCGGTTCTTCAGAAAGGTTCAAAGAACACCGGTTTTCGAAGTTTTATTAACAGCGTTTTTAAGCGTGATCAGAGGTGGTTATCGAGGAAACCGTTGAAGAAAAATCTGCATAGTTCAGGACGAGCAATCGCTGTGGTAAGTGTTACTTCCTGATATCATCTTCTCCATTTTTGATAAGGAAAAGTATATCAGGGTTTACTTGTCGTGTCGTTTTTGCAGGTGATACAATATCTGTTCCAAGGCTACCTCCATGCTGATTTCGCGCAACAAGAACTGGAAAGGCGTAAGGCCGAGCATGATCTCGCGATAAAAGAGCGAGAGCAGCAACTCGAGGAGGCTATGAAACAGCTCAGTATCGCCACTCGAGAAATCGATCGTATGCGCGCTGGGTATCCTCCAGAAGCTATGGCGGTTTCCTCTGTCCAACGTCTAGCGATTGTGAAGGAGTTCCTCGCATCTCCCGTCTATGAATATCTTGCAGACGCGAGGATGGGAACTGAGCTGATCGAGATGCACGAGAAGACCATCAAACAGTGTCAATATAGAGGTTTTCTTACTGCGGATTTCGATCATTCAGCTATAGGGGCATCGCTTGACGAGCAATGTCGACCTCCAGTGCTTGTCGGGGTGGAGGAGGAAGACGAAACCGTTCGAGCAAATGAGTTCGGATGTTTGATTCCGTCGGATCAATCGTAGCTAGGTTGTAGTTGTATATGTAGGCTTATATCGAGAATACTTTGATTGTATGATCAGGTGTCGATATATCTTTTTCATGAATATATGATTTTCAACGCGTTTCTAATTTTCAACCCTTACTATTGCAAATGGGCTAAAATTTGGGCCAAGTTAGTTACTTCGAAAAGAGTGTAATTGGGCCGAAATATAAAAAAATGTTCTTTTTCAAATTGAACGGCCACGTCCATTCAAATAATTTGGCATTGGGCGCGTTCTTTGGGATCCTTGTCTATATATAGGACATTAAGAGCTCCACTGTTCACACTTACAAAAACATCTTGAGCGGATTTTATTGTCGGAGCAGTGGTCGATTAGCGTTAGCCAACAGCCTCGTAGTCAGAGTATTCCTTCCCTCTTAGGTATTTCTAATACTCTGTCTTTTATCTATGTCGGGTGGGTCTAAATCGATAGGAAATGAGTCTGTCGGGGAAAGTGAAGGCACGTCGGTAGATTCTATAAGGCGTCCTAGGAAAGAAATTGTGATTCCTTCGGGGTCGAGGTCTGATCGTCACCGGACGAAAGAATTATATAGTGCCATATCGGCGTGTCATTTACGTATGTCTAATGAGTCATTATTATCGAAATATCAATTCCCTTCGGGTTGGGGTATCAGAATGCCCTCCTCGGATGATAGGATGAATGAGCCTCCAAGTGGTTATATAACGTTCCATATCGATAGCTTGGAAAATGGTCTTCGTTTTCTTTTAGCGAGTGAATTCATCGATATAGTGAATGGTTTCGGATTATGCCCGACGCAATTGGTCCCTAATGCTGTCGGGTATATTATCACATTTTGTATAGTAATGAAAGCGGTTGGCCAGCCCGCGTCTTTCGCTAATTTTTGTGGTCTGTTCGATGTCCGCCCTTCTCCTCAGTCCAATGAAGGCTTTTACTTTGTACGGTCTAAACCCAATGTTAGGTTTCTTAGCGATCTAAAGTCGTCGCACGGGAAGGGTTGGAAAAATAGGTTTATCTTCGTTCATGCCTCCGAGAACTACGTATGGAGGACGACACGTGAGTGGAGGTCGGGTGGTATCCTTTTGAAGAATATTCCCGAACCTTCATGGGGGCCCGACTTTCCTACACAGTTGTCGGAATCGACATACGACACCAACATTCTTTTGCGGGAGCCTATTCTGAGTCTAGGAGGAATGTCGATGGCTCCCCTGCCTGTCGATTGTACTACTTTAGGTAGTTTGATCTTACTTGTGCTTCTTCGAATAATATATTGATGCATTCTGTTAATATATTTGCTCATGCAGAAGCAAGCGTAGTTCCAATGGCAAACCGAGCAACGAAAGCGATATGGAAGGCTCAGAATATCGAGAAGCAACCCGTGCCTTCGTCTCTGGCTCCCGCGATTGATCCGGCCTCGAAACCCCTTGGCCACTCGAGTAACGTACCTCCGCGGCCGAGTTCTCGAGTGGATGGAGACTCGAAGAGCGATAAGGGAAAAAGGCCGGTATCGGCCGAGGTCGACCAGACTGAAGTACCGAGTTCAAAAAAGGCGAAGCTGGATGATCAAGTGACTCCCACAAGTAGTGAGATTCCTGCTCCTGCCGGAGGCAACCTTGAGTCCATTCTCGAGGATCACAAGAAGAAATTCGGAGCGAGGGTGGCCGGTTCCTCCATGATGAATCTGGCAATCTTGGAGTCTTCGATTACTTCCCAGGCGTGGGAGAAATTCTTGTCTACAGTGTCTTTTGAGGACCACGCGACGTTGTTGAAGAAAGACGAGGGTGATATCTTGCGTCTACAGGCCTCCCTTCTGCTCTCGGTATTCTTCGTTCGACGTTTACTTATATTCTTCTTTCTTTAATTTTCCTAAAAATGTATCTATTTTTATTGTGTAGTTGAGCAACACTATCAATTCCTCTGCTGCTCGACAGGATAGTCTGAGAAAGCGTCTAGATAAGAGAGAGAGTTCTTACTCTCACTCGAAGAAAAAGATCGGGCAGCTCGAGGGGAAGATAAAGGAGTTCAAGGAGAAAACGGCCGCTTTGGAGAATGAGGTGATGACTAAGGATAACCGTGTTGCTGAGTTGGAAGCAAAGCTGGCGCAAAAGGAGTTGGAGTTCGCTTCGAAGCTGAAGGAGCAGGTTGCCGAAAGCTTTGAATCGGGTCGACAAGAGGGGTTGAGGAGCCGTGGTGAAGCAACTGCAGCTGAGAGGAAGGCTATTGTTACTGAGTTCTTCAACAACATTGTTTACGAGGAGCTCGTCGAACGCCAATCTGGAACTGATTTGACAAAAATGTTCGAGAAAGGCTGGAAGCAGTGTCGGGCGCTCGGCTTTCTGAACGATCGATTTGATGAGAGCAAGCTGAGTGCTACCTTCGACGAAAACGGCGCTCCTGTTGATCTGGATTTCTTGATAGACGAAGGTCCCAAGGACGCTCCTGAAGCACATGAATTCGGGTTCCTGCTCGAGCTGCAAGCTGCAAAGCTCGACACCGAGAGTGCTGGTCAAGGAGGAGAACTTCCCAAGTCGACTTCTTCCGAACACCTTGATCTTCTCGATTTTCAGACCCATAACGACTGTTGACGGCATTTATTTTGGCCCTGAGTCTGAAAAAACATTTTCCTCTAAAGCTCGATATATTTGCTATCGAGTCACGTGTGGGCGTCGTGTTTTATTTGATTGTATGTTATTTTCTCTTAAGATGTTGAATGATCTTAACTTACGAATTTACTTCCTTGTTATTGCCAACGTGATTGCATATCGTGTGTTTAATTTTTCTAGTGGATTGTTTATTCGATACCATTTGTCTAATTTGATCCCTTTAATAGGGTAAACTTGTCTACAAATACGCGTTATATCGTGAGCATGCCGTTAATTCATGAATCATGCCCGTGCTCGATAAATTAAGGGCAGCTCTCGGGATGGGAGTATTTGGAGAGTTCGATTTTCTCGGTACATTACTCGGTCTTTTAGGAATACTCCATGCTTTGATTCGTTAATATCGAATATTTGGGGTGCACACAGTTAGCCTTGTCGAATTGTAGATGTCTGAAAATACCATTTCAGGTCGATGCATGAATCGATCAGTTAGGCGTTGATGCGTTCGATTCGTAACCACTATTCGACCTATTGAATGCATGGGGTAGTTGAGACGGTTGGCGCATTTAATGGATGCAATCTTAGCCGTTGATTGTGATGCCATTTAACCATTGGATGAAGTCCGCGTTGGTTGCCTCGGGTAGAGCAACGGTCGGCTATTTAAATGCGTTCAATCTGGACCGTCGGATCTAACAAAGCTGGGCCGTTAGATTGGATGGGCCACGCCTATAAATAGATAGGGGAATTTCAACTATACTCCAAACCAAAACAAATCAAGATGTTCCATTTTAAGAAATGTCCGATAAAAGTTCTCGACAATCCTCTTGTTGATGACAAATCGTTGAAGGGTACCTATGCCCTACTCGATATCTTTCATAACACTCGACCTCCTGATCGAGGAAAGCTGTAGTACCTTTTTCGCATGGGTGGTATCGGTAAATGGAGGGCCCTAATGTGTAGGCCTCGTTGTTCGAATGGGTGGCATCGGTAACGACAACGAGGTCTACCTGGGGGCGTCTCGGAATCTCATTGGCTCGGCACTATGCAACATATGCCGGGTCCTCGATGATTTCGAGGTGCTTTCGAGGAGTTGGGGGGCAGGGGTGAGGTAGAAGGTATGGCTGCGCCAATCAGATGGTGGAGGAATTAAAGCGCAAAAAGTTAAGCGATTTTTTCCTCTTCTGTCACTTGGTCGAAGCAGAGAGACCCATCAGCCATGGTCAATTTATTGACTGTGATGGTGTGTGTTTCTCTGGTGAGCATGCCATTAAAAAGATCCTCCTGTCCTTCGCTGACGCCGATGATGAATCGTCCCCTCAAGGCCTCGATCAGTAAGAGATAAAGCTATAGGCGGAAAACCTCCATATTTAAGCCTATAGCTACCCTGAAGTCGGGCGTCATCAGCGGTCCTTGGTTGCCGAATTTGTAGGCAAACATGGGATTTCCTCAACTTACTCTAGTCGTCAATGTAATAGTTTGTAATAGGTCTTCGATAGCCGCGGTAGTCTACATTTGTATCCATATCGATATAATGAATAAAATAATTTTTCTACTTATTCGACTTCTAACTTTCGATCGTTTTTCATTTGTAATTTTCGACTTCAAGAATTAATTTAGACCATTAAGCGGATCTCGATATATTCAATCGACTTCAAGAGTTATAAATCTAACTTGCGTTTGAAGCTCGTCGATCATTTAATGAAACTCGATATAACGATCGACTTTAAGAGTTAAAAAATCTAACTTGCGTTTGAAGCTTGTCGATCATTTAATGAAACTCGATATAACGATCGACTTTAAGAGTTGGTTTTTTGAAAACCTTACTTGCGTTGAAACTTGTCGATCATTTAATGAAACTCGATATAACGATCGACTTTAAGAGTTGGTTTTTTGAAAACCTTATGTCTGAATTTTGTGAATCACTTAACACGTCATCGATTTGCGTTGGCATTTGGCTTATTATAGAGGAACGTCTGGCGATTTCGACGAGTCGAATATTTCATCCCGATGCCTCGGCGGCTGTCGGGGAACATTTGGAGATTTCGACGATTTCATTCCGATGCCTCAGCGGCTGTCGGGGAACGTTTGGAGATTTCGACGATTTGGAGATTTCATCCCGATGCCTCAACGGCTGTCGGGGAACGTTTGGAGATTTCGACGATTTGTAGATTTCATCCCGATGCCTCAACGGCTGTCGGGGAACGTTTGGAGATTTCGACGATTTGTAGATTTCATCCCGATGCCTCAACGGCTGTTGGGGAATGTTTGGAGATTTCGACGATTTGTAGATTTCATCCCGATGCCTCACCGTCTGTCGGGGAACGTTTGGAGATTTCGACGATTTGTAGATTTCATCCCGATGTCTCACCGGCTGTCGGGGAACGTTTGGAGATTTCGACGATTTGTAGATTTCATCCCGATGCCTCACCGGCTATCGGGGAACGTTTGGAGATTTCGACGATTTGTAGATTTCATCCCGATGCCTCACCGGCTATCGGGGAACGTTTGGAGATTTCGACGATTTGTAGATTTCATCCCGATGCCTCACCGGCTATCGGGGAACGTTTGGAGATTTCAACGATTTGTAGATTTCATCCCGATGCCTCACCGGCTGTCGGGGAACGTTTGGAGATTTCGACGATTTGTAGATTTCATCCCGATGCCTCAACGGCTGTCGGGGAACGTTTGGAGATTTCGACGATTTGTAGATTTCATCCCGATGCCTCAACGACTGTCGGGGAACGTTTGGAGATTTCGACGATTTGTAGATTTCATCCCGATGCCTCAACGGCTGTCGATCTATGTGATAGCATTAGAGATTGACAAAAGAACTTGACATTAGATTTCAAAATAAAGGGAAGATTGTTACAAAACAACTGGAAATTTAGATAAACTAAAGAAAATTTCTTAGGTATAGAATTTTCTGAGATTTCTCCCGTTCCAGGTTCTCTTCACAGGTTCTCCTTCCATCGTGGTTAATCGATAAGCCCCCTTCTTTTCGACTTCGATCACTTTGAAAGGACCTTCCCAGTTGCAGTCGAGCTTCCCTTTCTCCTTCGAGACATCGATCCGTTTCAGCACCAGGTCTCCAACCTGAAAGAATTTCAATCTTACGTTTTTATCATATGCTTTTGCCATTGTGGTTTTGTAGGCTTGTATTCTTGCGGAGGCCCTTTCTCTTTTCGACTCCATTTGGTCGAGCTCGAAGTTCCTTTTGTCAGCGTTGTCCGATTGATCGTAGAGATCAACTCTCGGAGATGGTACTTCTAATTCTGCTGGGGCCACCGCTTCGGAACCGTATACTAGACTAAAAGGTGTTTCTCCTGTTGCTGTCTTCTCCTTTGTTCGATTGGCCCAAACGACCCAGGGCAATTCATCGAACCAAGCACCTCCAGCTTCCGATAACCTCTTTTTTAATAATCTTAAGATTTCCCTGTTAGTCACTTCAGTTTGTCCATTAGTTTGCGGGCATCCAACCGATGTGAACCGCTGCGTGATTTTATATTTCGCACACCAATCGGTCACTCTTTTTCCTACAAACTGCGTACCGTTATCGGAGATGATCACCCTTGGGAGTCTGAACCTGCAGATTATCGACCAATAGAAGTTGATGATCTGAATTTGGGAAATCTGTTTCAGTGGCACAACCTCTATCCATTTGCTAAAGTATTCGACTCCCACTAGCAGGAAACGCTTATGTCCTCTCGCCACTGGAAGTGGTCCGACTAAGTCTACACCCCACTGATCGAAGGGCCAGGCAATCGAGATCGATTCCATTAATTGAGCAGGTTGATGAGGCATAGTAGCGTGATACTGACATTTGGCGCATTTTCTGGCATGGTTGTTTGCATCTTTCACCAAAGAGGGCCAGTAATATCCCAAACGTGATATTCTGACCGCCAGTGCTCTGCCGCCCGAGTGGCTTCCACAAGAACCCTCATGAACCTCTTTAAGAATCAAGTCAGTTTGTGGAGATGCTATGCATTTGTGGAGTACTCCGGTGATGGATCGTCGGTACAGATCATTATTGACGACCGCGTAACGTGGAGCTCGATATTTGAGTCGTCGTGCTTCAGTATGATCGATCGGTAGTGCTCCGTTGATTAAATATTCCAATAATGCTGTTTTCCATGTTGGTTCGTCGCTCTCCAGATTAAGGACTTCTGTACATAGAATTTCACGTCGGGTGTCGATGGCTGGTTTGCTCGATGTCATCAGTGTTATCTTTCTGGTGGTGATACCTTCTATCAAATTTCTGAACTTTGAGAGTACATCGGCTCTCGTATTTTCCGTTCGCCTTATGTAGTCCAACTGAAAGGTCTCGAACTTCAAAACTTGAGCTTTAACTAAAGACAGGTATTTAATCATTGAATCCTCTTTGGCTTCGAATAACCCTTTGAATTGTTTTTCGATCAGCTGTGAATCGGTGTAAGCCACTAAATTCCGAATTCCTGTCTCAGTTGCCATTTTCAAGCCAGCCAATAAAGCTTCATACTCTGCCTCGTTGTTTGATACGATGAAATCCAACTTTAAAGCGAATTCTAATTCTTCTTTGTTGGGGCCTTGGAAGTAAATTCCTGCGCCTCCTCCCACTGATGTCGATGACCCATCGACATGAAGTATCCATATTTCTTTCTTTTCTTCCTCTACCTGAGTGCTCTCGAGTACGAAATCGGCCAACACCTGGCCTTTGATCGACGTTCGAGGTAGGTACTCAATGTCATATTTCCCTAACTCCACGGCCCATTTGATTAATCGTCCCGACGTGTTTGGCTTGGATAGCATCTGCCTTAGTGGTTGATTGGTTAGGATGAAGATTTTATGGGATTGGAAATAAGGCCTCAACTTTCGGGCTGTGGTTATTATGGCGAGGGCGAACTTCTCGATCACAGCGTAGTTCTTTTCTGGGCCTTGCAAGACTCTACTCACGTAGTATATTGGGTAGTTGTCCTTAGTTTCCATTCTCACCAAGACCGAGCTGATTGCTTGTTCAGAGACGGCTATATACAAGTATAGATCCTCATTGCCCTGTGGTTTAGCCAGAAGAGGAGGAGATATAAGATATGCTTTTAACTGTTCGAAAGCCCGATCACACTCTTCCGACCACTCAAATTTCTTGGCATTTCTCATGATTTTAAAGAAGGGGAGGCTCTTGTCCGCCGAGCGAGATATAAATCGATTCAGGGCCGTGATCTTGCCGACGAGCTTCTGCACTTCATTCAGATTACGCGGGGCTTTGAGGTCAATTATCGCTTGGATTTTCTCTGGATTGGCCTCTATTCCTCTTTCATTTACCAGATAACCAAGGAATTTTCCCGATCTAACTCCAAAGGTGCACTTCGCTGGATTGAGTTTCATACCATACTTCCTCATTATATCGAACGCTTGTTTGATATGGACCAGGTGGTCGTTCTCGTCAAGACTCTTGACTAACATGTCGTCGACGTATACCTCCATTGATTTGCCAAGCAATGTTTCGAACATTTTGTTTACTAGTCGTTGATAAGTCGCACCAGCGTTTCTTAGTCCAAACGGCATTACTTTGAAAAAGTAGACGCCTATCTCTGTGATGAATGCTGTTTTCTCTTGATCTTCTAGGGCCATAAAAATCTGGTAGAAACCCTGGAAGGCATCCATCATACTTAGAATCGCACAACCTGCTGTAGAATCAACTAGGGAGTCGATTCTGGGAAGAGGGCATGGGTCTCTCGGACAGAGCTTATTTAGGTCTGTGAAATCGTTGCACATTCTCCATTTCCCACCTCCCTTAGCGACTAACACGACATTGCATAGCCATTCTGTAAATTGAATCTCGGCAATGTAGTCCGCATCCAAGAGCTTTTGGACTTCTTCTTTTATTATCCCGTTTCTCTCTGGGCCGAAATTTCTTTTCTTTTGCCTAGCCGGTCGAGACGAGGGATCGATGTTGAGTCTATGGACTATGATCTTCGGGTCGATACCCTACAGATCGGTGGTCGACCAAGCAAACACGTCCACATTTTCCCTCAAGAATTCAATCAGTTGAGTCTCGAGTCCCTCAGATAATTGAGTTCCAACCCTCGTCGTTTTCGACGGTTCTCCGGGCACTAATTCGATTGACTTGTGTCCTTCAGATGGTTCGATTCTTTCAAACTTTCTTTTCTTGGAATTTATTTCCTCTTGCTTTTCATTTCTCTTCTCTGTTAAACCTGCTTCAGGTGTTATTTCTGTATCGACAGGGGTAGTTAGTTTGGTTTCTGGCCTTGTGTCCAGCTTCTGAACTTTGGAACGAAGCTCCCTTTCTCCGGTTTGCTGGCTGAGGGAAACCGTATAACAATCCCAACCTTCCTTTAGATTCCCGACTACTTCTCCTATCCCATTCTTCGTCGGAAACTTCAATTTTTGGTGGTAAGTGGAGATGACAGCTCGAAAACTGTTTAGTGCTGGTCTACCCAATATAACATTATATGCACACGGCGCGTCGACAACTAAGAATTTTATCATTTGGATCCTCGAGTTGCCCGCTTCCCCTAAGGTGACTGACAGGGTTAAGGTCCCCTTGGGGGTGACTTGGGCTCCTCCAAAGCCAACGAGCGGCGTAGCGACGTTTTCCAAAGGAGTAGGCCCTAGATCCATTCTCTCCAATGCATCAATAAATAAGATGTTTGCCGAGCTGCCCGAGTCTATTAAGATCCTCTTGACGGTAGCTCCAGCAATCTGCGCCGTAATTACCATTGGGCAATCTGGTACGTCCTGATTGCCGAACGATACGTAGTCCCTTTGGAGATCAGAGTCATCAAAGCTTATCATTTGGTTTCGAGTCGTGGGTCATATCGAGAATATCTCTCTTCGGTCGTTCAGACTTCTTTCTTGGAGAGCTAGAGAGACAACCCTTCTTGAGTTTTTACTGTCTCCTCTAGCCGGACCCCCGAAAATCATATTGACAATGGTCCCAGGCTGGGCTCTTCTTGGCTGTCCCTATCGGTCATCGCTATTGTGATCTCTTCTTGGTGGAGTTCGAGATCTCGATCGATTGTGATCCGATCGGTTTCCCCCTTGGTCGTTCTTTTGGATTTTTACGTATCCAGTTAAGTGACCTTCCGCTATCAACCTTTCGATTTCATCCCTTAATTGGTAACAGTCATCAGTATCATGTCCTCTTTTCCTATGGAATCGACAATATTTTTTCGAGTTAGGGTTCTCTCTTATAGCGACGGGCCTCCTTAGTAGGTTCCTGTCCTGTATGGCAAATAAGATCTCCGATCTGAGTTTTTTCAAAAGAGTATAGTTGTCGTAATATTCCTTATTCGATCTCCCCGCTCCTTGTTTTCCCGGGTGGAAACTTCTTTCATCTCTGTATCCTTTTCTATTTCTTCCTTCATTATATTGATTATTGGCGACTCTCTCAGGATGTCGATCCGTGGTGACGAGGGGTTGTCTCTCCTCGGGTTTTGCTAAGCCAAAGAAGGTTCCTCTTAATTTAGTCATTTCTTCTTCGTTCATGTATTGATTGGCCATTTCCATCAGTTTTTCATACGTTGAAGGGTTTTCTCTGACAATGGCACTGGCGAAGCCTCGGTTTAGGGTACTCTGAAACAAGACAGTGATTAGGAAGTCCACCCTAGGCATCTCGACCTTCAAGAGCTCGTTATTAAATCTCCCCATAAAACTCCTAAAACTCTCATCAGGTTTGTGTATGATAGAGTATAGGTGAGGTCGTGATCTTAAAACGCGTTCCAAGTCATAAATTCCAAAATGAGACAGGGTATCGTCGGAATCATCAAGACTTGTACAAGTATGCATGATTCACATGGAGTGAATTTGTAGCGTTTCATGAGCAAGGCATTTGAGGCCAGTGCATATGAGTAGGTGGTTCGATAGAGGATCGGACGCATCGAACGACCCGAGCTGAGAAACCCATTGTGGAAGTGCATGACGCATATCGGTGATGGGACGTTTCTCAAGACTTATAATAGTGTACGATTTAGTCCTTAGACTTGAGGTGCTAGGGCGAATTCGGTACATGAGTGTGCGTACTTAGATCTAGTATAGATCACGTAGCCTGATCATAACATTCCTAGGTTGGGTGCGTATAGTTATGTACGGGAGTGGTTAGTACCAATATGGAATCTACCGACTCATCGTAATGGATGAGGGAATTTCCTATACGATTCTTAGATAACAGATCCGAGGAATCTGCGGCCGCAGTCGGTGACGGATTTGGAAAGGGTTTTCCAAATTTAGCAGTCACACTGGAATATTACCCTGAATTAGAAAGTATAGTTATCGAGACAAATTTAGAGGTGCCGATCAATTCACACACCCTAAGTCTTGATCGGGAAATTAAGTCAATAGAAGGACTGTATGTACATGGCATTTATAAGAGGTGAGGTTCACGAATATCAATTCACCTGAAGTTGGGCTGCATGGGCTCGTGGCCAGACATCGAACATCAAGTGTGGGTACTCATGAATTGATAAGGAAGATTGATTCTAAGAGTGGTCAATTAAAGGGGTTTAATTGATCGGAGAAATTAACTGCTCATAAATTAAATCACGAGGAATTCGTGGGCCTGCTGCCAATTGATGGTGAACCTAGAGGGTCACACTCAATACAATTGTACATTGACAGTTATAAAAAGGAAATAATTGATTTAAAGGTAATTAAATCAATAAATGAATTAAAGTGTTAATTCAAGTGGGAGACTAATTAATTAGTTCATCTAATTTATTAAATAATTAATTAAGGTGTTAATTAAGAGAGAGATATTAATTTATTAATATGGACTAATTTAACTAATGGGTTAATTAAATTAACATGCAAGACATGGGCCTTTAATTAAAAGCCCAGAAGGAGTCTTGCAAGATTAGAGTTTAATGGGAGGCTTATAAATAGAGTTCAAGTGGAACTCAAAACCTAACTTTACTCTTGCACAAACCCTAGCCGCCCAAAACCCTAGACCGCCCCCCCTTTGTGCGCCGCCGCCCCTGTGCGCCGCCCTCTCCCTTGTTCTTCCATTGCTGGATCTTGCTCTGCAAGTAGATCCAGCTATCCTTTTCCTGACAGCCTTCAAGATCCAGTTCGTAGCCTACGACTTGGAGGTGTCACTACAATCCAACTGGTTTGGATCAACTCTCGAGGTGAGACGATTGGATCACTGACTGTGAATCTAGAACAAAGCCGGAGGTTGCCACCACCTTGCCTGTGGTGAGGTAAAAATCGTATACCCCCTCTTTTAGTACTGTTTTTGTTGCTTGATACAACCTTTTCGCATATATATGATGGATCTATGATTTATGGGGCTGATGGGTATCTCGGAAGATTTTTAATTTCCGCACTTTTTGTTGATCTGTCAACCGAGATATCCCAACAGAAGAAAAGGTAATTTCTATTCAGTTTCTTTTCAATATTATATTATATTAATTTGAAAAAGTTCAACTCAACAAATTATACCAGTTAAGAAAGTATGTAAGGCGTTTAAGCAGTTAAAATTATCAGAAGTTCTATGTAACCGGAGTACATATGTTTCTTTCAAATCAATTCATAGATTTATTGATTATACCGTCTTGGAGGGCATGCTTTTGATTTTAAGATTCTAAGTATGTAATGCTTTAACTTTAGTCAGCTTCTATATATTTTCAGTTTTGTGGTAGACAAAATTGGTGACTATTCTAACACTTTATCCTTTAAATATTGTTCTTTATTTCGTTAAGGTTTCTATGTTTATGTTGCAGTAGAGGCACAAATATTTATCACTTGGGCGGTTCTTTCTCAACCTAGGCTTTATATTATCTTTGAGTCGATCTATATATATTTCGGTGAACAAAATATATACACTCTAGGCTACTCAGTTGTGTTTCATTATTTCTACAAATTAGTTCGTTACAGTTTTAGTATGGTGCTGATTGAACTATTTCATGTAAATGTCATTATTCCTAAACTTATAATATGTTTCTTTGTAAGATTTCTGTCAATCTTAGCTTCACTATTTTCACTGGTTCAGGGTCAACCAATAGATGTGTACAAACTCAACCAAGATATGGAATATCAGACATATCGTATGAAGACTAAAAAAAACAAAGATGGAATGTTAAAGAGGAAGCATGCATTTTACTGAGTGTTCTTCTATATCTATAGTTTGTAAGGTTAGTCTATTATATGTGTGTTGTGAAGTTTACGTTTAATGTTGGTACTGTATAATGACAAGTTTGTATTTTAATTTATAGTGTATGTTTTGTAAAACCTATAATCATATGAATCTCTAATGTTAAATATGTATTCGGCAGTCTAATGCTTGAATGTATATAATAAATAAATATGATCGATTGCATCAAGTTTGTTGATGTTCATGGGCTATGACCTTTTAACCTTCATGACTTCCCATGACTTGAGTTTTTAAGATTGTTTTGGCTTTAAGCCAGTTCAAAGCTATCTGATCTCCACTTAACCTCTTCCAATCTCTTATCTTTTATCATTAAAAATGTCTACATAGTATCTTGTATTTTTCACCTCTCTGGAAAAGAAAAAGAAAAAGTTGCACCTCTCTCTCTTGATGCAAGTGGGATGAAGTGGAAGGAGTTATTTGGTGTCAAGTATCCATATAAGTAACAAGTTGCATCAGAACAAATGTTTTTAATCGCTCTGGTATATAAACCATTTCTAACAACTATTACAGAGGCAACTAAATATAAATCTTTTATGAACATTCTATCTACGATAGCAATTAAAGAAAAACAATTTCACTGGGCCAAACACTCCGCGTCTATATATATATATATATATATTAGCCTAGTTTGGAATGTCGAAGACAAAACTGAAATTTAAAATTATTAGTAAATTGGATCAATAACTCATTAACCCCGAAAACATGCTAATTCCTAGCCCTAACCATTCAATTGATGCCGGACTAAATATAATTTCAAATTAGTATATATCCCTCACCAATTAATGATGAGTATATTTATGCCCCATTCGTTTTTCTTATTTGGTACTTTTGATTAAAAAAAAAAAAAAAAATTGTTTACTTATATTTGTCATTTCAGGAGTTCAATGTAAAATTAATTTTTTTTTTATCAATTTTATCCTTTTTTTTGGGTAATTTATGCTAATTAATGTTGTAATTATTTGATTGAAATGGCATTTTGAAATTTTTGTTTTAAAAAATTTGTTAATTATTATATTTCTTAAGACATGTGTAATTCTAAAAAAAAAGCAGATCGAGGGAGTAACTAGAAGTGCTTGAGAGATATTGTCCCATTTTTGTTTTCTTTGTTTCTGATTTTCACGAAAGTTACATATATAGTTGTATAAGTAGAAAAGAGGTAATGTATGTTTTTGTTATGAAATAAAATAAATTGAATGAAACGGTAAGATAGAAAAATAGAATCTTATGATCTTGCGACACTTGAAAAAATTAAACTAGAAAAGAAAAATTCAAAATGAATAAATATTTTGAAATGCACGTAGTAGGAATGGGATGATGTAATATGAGACCCTAGCTGGCTTTCCAAATTACACACTAACATTGATATTTATTAATTGCACGATGATCGAAATTGAAAAAGTATACGCTACTTAGTAATTATGATAAACTTTTGAATAGATGGTCCCGTGTGTAACACATGCAAGTCATACCTCGGATGTGATTCTTTGATAACTGACTAGTACTTTACAAAACTTATATTTATTCATGAAAAGATTGACATCACAACGTAACTCTAATGCCATCTCCAATGGTTTAGTAGGGCTACTCCGGGGTAGTCTCCAAGTCAGTCCGAACTCTGGGTGGTTGTTGGTCCCAAGTGGTCAGATGAGGTATAGAGGAGAGGGGAGGGGAGGGGGGGATGAATAGACCTCTAAAACTTTTAAAATTTTCTCTAACTTTTCTTATCAGCAGAGTAAGCTGATCGAAACTGGTGAGACGATTTAGCTGATTGCGCACTTAGCTTAATCAGCAAAGTTGACCACTCGTCTGATTTACTTATCTGTTTCAAATATGATCAGAGTTTGAAACTTGTATGCAGCGAATTTATCAAGTGTTTTCAAACAACTTATTTTCGATTTAAAGATTTTATCCCCTGTTTTTTAAACTCCTTTTAAAATCTTTAATCAGTTCAAGTGTTTGTTTGCTTTTGAAAGTATAAATGCAAGTAATCAAGCACAAGGAATTTTTATAGTCGTTATTTAGACAAGAATGTGTTTTAGTCCACTCTTTCAAATCACGAAGACTTGGGTTATACTAGAAATGATATAAAGCCACAAGCTCGTTACAGGATTCACAAAGAAAACCTATACTATGAAGTTATATCACTCACACAGACGTATATAAACTTCACACAACACTCTCAGTTTACAGAAATCACTTAGATTATGTGTTTGGCTTGATTCTTCAACTCGACTTTTGTCAGCAGATGACTAAGCTGACAGTGTTTTGTTCTTGAGTTTTAGACTTAGAGAAACTTGCTCGTTTGGCTCAGTTGTGTTGTATGTCTCTACTCTTGAACTTGAACTATTTATACTTGAGGATTTAAAAATCTGCCTGTTGAAGTAAGACAAAAGTCAACACTCCCGAGTACTGGTCCCCATTTTCTGGAACGGGTCTCTGGAACAGGTCTCTCCCGAGGTTTCTCTTCAATCATTTGTCTTTAATACCCTTCTCTTACAACATTTATTACTCAAAGTGCATTTATTACCGTTGGAGAAACTTTCTGATCACTTTCACTATGTTGATCAAATCCACTCTTCTGATAACACTCTGGTGATTCAAACCGAACTCACTTGATTTGATTCTACTGAAATCCATCAGTCTGATTCCGAACTCAGCATAAGATCAGTAGTCTTCTGGACCATATATTTAACCCTTCTTATTGTACTTGTCTTCTTTGGTTAAATATCTTATGAGGTTGACTAAGTTTTGTTACTTAGCTGATGACTTTTGGAAATCATCAAAACCTCCCTTAACTTCTTCATCTTCATCCAACAATTTCCCCCTTTTTTATGATGACAAAACTTCAGCTAAGTGCCTATATCTATTCTAAATCTAAGTCCTCATTTCAAAATTTCTGAGATAGAAATTAAGTTGAAAACTTGTAATTTTCATTGATATATTTGAATATACATATTACAAGTTTACAAAGATGAAAAAAAATCTTGATACAATGAAGTATAACATAAGTGATATAGAGTCTTCTTCTCCTTCTTCTTCTTTTTCTTCTTCTTCTTCAACTCCTTCAGTTTCTTCAACTTCATCATCTTCATCTTCACCACTTGAGAATTGATCTAGGTTTTTTTTTTTTTTTCAGCTGCATCAATTTTGCTCTTTATTTCATCTATTCTCTTGGCTTTTCTTAAAGGGTCTAGCTGTTCATCAGCAGAGTCTTTGGAGGCAGCAATTTCTTTATCAGTCTTGGCTACATCCTTGGGCTCTTTTTCATCATCAGCAGTCTGTTCAACATCAACAGTCCTTGTTTCTTCAACATGCTTCTGTGCGGCCTCTTCAGAACCTTGAACTATTCAGTTTTATTAGCTGATCCTTCTATGTCAGCATCAGCAGGGTGATCCATGGCACGAAGTTGTAGAATCTGCTGTTGCTGACTGTTGCCTACACAGTAGCTTGATCATTCAGACAGTATACATTAATTTGCAGAGTGGAGACTTCTGAAGTGATCTGAGTAGAATGCTCAGCGAAGCTCTGAAGTAAGTGGGTACTCTTTTGTGCTTCAACTTCAGCAGCATCTTGAAATGCTTTACCAACATTCGTCCAATTCACTTAATGTCTCTGAACAGTGGCATGCAAATGTTTAACATCAGCCTCAACATCTTCAACTTGATGCGTTAAGGCAAGTATGCCTTCCTTCAGTAGCATTGTGTTGTCTGTGGGTTGAGGAATGCTTTCCACAGTGCTTTGAACAAGTCTTGCAGCAGCTTCTTCAAATTTACATAGCAGCTCCTTGTTCTTCTCCTCCATCTCCTTCATAGCATTCTCAATCAGGGCCTTCATGGAATCCATGATTGTGGGCTGAACATTCTCAATGGAGGTGGCAGCTTCAACACTCTTCTGTTGTTCAAAGTGGATTCATCTTTCCATGTTATAGTTAAAGGCTCCTTGTCAATAAGCACTCCAGTCAGTGGAACTGGAGCAGGTTTATTTATTAGCTCCATTGCTGAGTTATCTTCTGATGTTTGTTCCTTATCGATAGCCTCTTCATCAATATTAGCACTATTTATTTTTTCTCGATCGCGTTTAATGTATAACAAAAAGATTAAGTTTAATAAAACGTACATTAAAGTCTCTCACTATCACAAAATTCAATCAAGATCCATGAAAACTAAAACAGCGCTTCTTTCAGTTGAGAGAAGCAGACAAAAGATCGAAAAATTTTAGTCCCACTGATTGGACTATCGCCATTTTTAATCTTATACCTTACAAATTTGCAATCATGTTCTCAATTTTTCTTGCTCTTTCCATAAATTGCAGTTTAGTCCCAACTTTTCAAATTATTTTGCACTTTGATCCCATAAATTAGTTCGAATTAAGCATTTTGGTCTCATTGTCTCAGTTCTGTACTTTTGGTCCCAAGTAAGGCGATGGGACTAACACTGATATACATTTAAAAAAGTGACAATGATAAAAAGGATTTAATACTATGTGACTAAATGTACAATTCATTTTACTTTTTTAAAGTCGTCAAAAGCATTTACAATCTACTAAATTTGTGTCTTTATAATTTCTCAAAATTTCACATATAAACGTGTGATCGTCAAGGAAGAAAGTATATAGAAGAACGGTTTCATTTCCTATATATACTTGCTTTTATTTGATAAATGAGTTACTATACCAAGAGTTATGAAATTAATCTATGAATGTTCTCAATATAACTTCAACTCTTTTTTATTAGGCAACAAAACCACAAATCATAATGTATCAAACAATAACCACATTACCACATCTAGCATGATACAAATATATAACTTACTAGAACAAAATCCATGCAGATCTCGACTTTTTCACATTTTTTTCTTTAGGTTTTGCACGAACATTCCTACTATTTACAACTGATTTTTTTCTTCTTTTCGATCTACATACAGAGGTATACCATTTAAATAAATTTGGAACAACAGGACTTGTTCAAAACATAAAAAATATTAACTTGATCTCTTAACTAAGTACTGTGATTCAATTCAGTCAAAATATAAATAATGCGTCATAATAGAAAATGCAAATTTGAAACTTTGCTCCCCAAATTTAAATTTAAGTGACAATTAACATGAAAAACAAGTGTATATACTACAATTCAAGGAGAAAAAGTTTAATTGTAAAAGTCGGGTAAGTTACATCGTCTTCTTATGATCAATAATCGACTCTGTCATCTTCGAATCCTGCAATCATGTCATAAAGTTTCATAAATATGTTAATTAAATAATAAAAACGAAAAACTTTTAAACACGTTCAATCAATGATTTTTGTTTACAAATCAAGGTTGACTATTCAATACAATACTTAATAGGTTTAAGAATTTCATATCATAGTTGATTTATAATTGTATTTTTGACAATAATCGAATTTTAATTGCTTCCTTGAGGTATATCATGATTTTGCAGATAAAAGATATTATGTAATTGCACAAAATTGTATGTTATATGCTCCTTTAAAATAACATGCAATTCTTCAAGAACTCAAATTTACATTTACCGACTCCGACATTAATAATAAAATGATGTATATAATAATCCTATCCCACATTTGCTTCTGGTCCTGTACAATCCCAAAACTGATAAGAACTTGTAGGAAATTGACTAGTTTGCCATAGGGGCTATCTATAAAGAACTTAAACTATCAAGCTAATTAAATTAAGCAAGAAAAGATTTAATTCTAGCTATACATGAAACAATTACAAAGTACAATCATGAATATCAAACATTTCCATCCTTTTAAACTGCTCCCCTTAATGCATTAGAAAAAAAATAAAAGTGCTGCTATCATAGAAATTAATCCATATCAAATCAACAACTTAATTAAGGGTGTGCTTCAACTTGATTCTCACTCTTTAATAACTGTAAAATGTATGTGCCATACATCACTAAAAAAGTTAAAGAGCAAACAAATCTACAATTGGGTTCTAACTCATAAAGTAGTCACTACAAGAACTAGATTGAATACTAGACAAACTAGGGTTCATGTTTCTCGTCACATTAAAGTTATCTTAACAAATAAGATATCAAATTAGTCATGTAATAAATCACCCTGCAACTTTTGAATTTCAATAAGCATATATTTGAGTCGTACAGAACGAGTATGAAACATAAAAATAGAAGAAAAGATAAGATGGGGACTTTGAATGCAAAATTATGATGGATTTCCCACATTCAGATATAATACCTTGCATAATTAGGCTATAACCATTCATTATGCCAAATTTTGTCAAAATCCCCATATAATCAAAACAACGCACCTTCACTTGGTTGTTGAGGAATCAGATTCGGAGGATGAAGCCCTAGGTAGAGGGGGACGGCGATTCAGGGTGAGCAATCAATTCTTCAATCGGTTAGTCGCGATGGTTGGGGTGGCGGTGGTTGGCTGGAAGGAAAGGAAAGGGGGACAACAGATTAGGGCGAGGTGGGAAAGAGCGTGATTTGAGATATTAGGAAGAGAGAGACAGTCTCTTGAAAAAAGAAAATTAATTAATCGGTTAAACAAGTCACAATTTAATAATTTAATTTTAATTTATTTAAATTAAAAGATGGTTGTGGTTGTAATCAAATACTCGCAATCCAACGATCTAAATTAAATTTGCGGCACCTAATCCAACGGCACCCTAGAATCTCCCGTATGTTTATTATGAGGTTAGTTGAAGTTGACCAATTTTGAGTTTGAAATGAACTTTTCGTATCAAAACTATAATGTCGAGTTATGAGTTGCTTAAAATAAATGAGAAAGCATTATTAAGTGCGGCATATAGTAACCTTAGATGTCCAGCGTAACTTAAAATAATACAATAGGATTAGAGTAGAATTGAACAATCAAAAAGTAACTTTTCATTTTTCTAGTTACCTTTAGTTATGACGTCGTCCCTTTGTGAGTTCTGCTTTGATCATTTTCAGCCTTTTTGGAACACCTTTCATATCAAGTCTCTCTTCAGGTAAATCTGCAGTGCATTCTAGAGCTAGCCCCATAATTAATGTCAAACTCTTCTGATGTGCTAGACTTATGGTTATTTCGTCCTCTTTCAATAACTCAACATCAACTATCTGCATTATACTACTGGGAAATGATTCAAGAACCCATTTTCTCATAGTTGACTCTCCAAAAAACATCTCATTCGTCGGACTTTTCTTGGTAAACATTTCCATCAACAGAATCCCAAAGCTATAAACATCCACCATTGTCGTGACTAATCCTGCTGATCCGTACTCTACAATATCCGAAAGTGTGATCCATATAGAATATACATGAATAGTTGTGTAAGGGGACTAAGTTAATTGAGTGAAATTAAGAATATAACATGGCATTGTATTCACAAAAACTATATTCAAAGAAGTCCGTAAAATGGACTTGTATATTGATATTACTTGAGTGAGTTACTTACCTGGTGCCATATACCCGATGGTACCCAATGTTCTGGTCTGAGTCGTCCCATGGTCGTTCATCAATAGCTTGGAAATGCCAAAGTCGCCTACACGTGCAATCATATCTTTGTCTAAGAGGATGTTGCTTGGTTTTATGTCACAATGGACAATGGGAAATGAGTAACCTTGATGTAGATACTCTAATGCAGATGCTACATCTATCATTACTCCCAATCTTTGATCGATATTTGAGAGGGAATTGAGAGAGTAGAGCCACTTTTCAAGATTCCCATTAGGCATATATTCCATCACCAAAGCCTTGAAATCAAAGTTAGAGCAACTAGTGATAACCTTCACCAGATTTCTGTGACGAATATTTCTCATTATCTGGCACTCTGTGTCAAAACTCTTAAATGCACTTTGCACATCTAAATTGAAAACCTTAACAGCAACAATCATCTCATTAGAAAGTAACCCCTTGTAAACCAAGGCAAGGCCACCTCTCCCTATCAAATTTTCTTCATCGAAGTTATTTGTGGCACGAACGATTTCATAATATGAGATCCTTTCATGCGCTAAGCGAATAGACGAATCCAACGATGGTGATAATGACGATGTTTTTCTTCGGTGCCTGGTAAATAAGATTACAATAGTGACTGCAACAACTACTATGGCTATCGATGGAAGTATATATCTTAAAACTATGCTATTTACTGATGGTCTGTGTTCATTCTTTTTACAAACATCAACTTTGAATCGAGAAGCTCCACACAACCCTTTGTTATTTATGAAAAAATTTGTTGTGAAGTTTCTGAATGGGCCTCCATTTGGAATTTCTCCACTAAGCTCATTGAACGAAACATTGAAGTACCCAAGATTTGCAAGGTTCTCAAATGATCCGGGGATTGAACCAGAGATATTGTTGTGGGATATGTCTAAATGTTCCAATTCCTTCAAGGAAGCAAAAGACTGAGGTATTTGACCATCTAACTTGTTATCTGAGAAATCAAGATAAGTTAAAAACTGAAGTTGCCCAATAGAACTTGGAATGCTGCCAGAAAATTGGTTCCCTGATAAACTTAACTCCATTGCACTCTTCATATTACCGATTTCTGGAGGCATGAGACCGTCAAAGAAGTTGTTATACAAATATATCTTTTGAATGAGTTCATTGGACCAAAAGGTTGCTGGAATGGAATTGAAAGCGTTGTCAGCCAAATTTATTTCTCGCAGTGAAATAAGGTCTCCTAAACAACTTGATAGCTGCCCATACAATTTATTTCTCCTTATGTTTAGATAATACAAGTTTTTCAGATCACAAAAGCCACGGGGCATGGAGCCGTGCATCGTATTGTTATAGAGGGATAATCTCTGCAAGCTTCCTAACTTCCCTAAACTCTCTGGAATTACTCCATTCAAGCCATTATCTCCAAGGCTTAACCACAACAAGTTGCTCAGATTACCAATCTCATTTGGAATTGGGCCTCTTAGTTTGCAATTACCCAACTTCAAAGTATAAAGAAATGATAAATTTCCCGAGCCCAATGATTTTGGGATCACTCCTGTTATTGGATTATAATCTGCAAGTATGGAATCTATGTACTTACACCTTGTCAGGGGTGTAAGGAAATCTTCTTTAGGTTTCGATAGATCATTCGTGAATTGATTCCATCCCATTCCTAGATAATGGAGTTCTTGTAAGTTCTCAAGTGTTATTGGTATGTGTCCACTGAAAAAGTTTTCAGTAACATCAAGTGTATTGAGCTTTGAGAGATTTGAGATGGATTCAGGAATCCTCTCACTAAACTGATTGGCTCCAAGGTAGAGTTCTGAAAGATGTGGAAGCCCTTTGTCAATGGAGAATGGAAGATTGCCAGAAAGTTCATTAAGTGCAAGTGAAAGTATTTCCAGTCTCGATAGATTAAATATGGATTGTGGTATGTCCCCATTTAACTTATTTCCAGCAAGTCGTAACCATGTTAAGTTGGATAGACGTCCCACCTCTGAAGAAATTTGCCCATGAAAACTATTATAAGCCAAGTCCAATTTCTCAAAATTTGAAATATTGATGACCGAGATAGGAATAGTCCCTGTAAAATAAGCAGTGTCAAATTTTATTTGGAATATCTTTCATGGACTTCATATTTTTTCTTATGACTTCATGATCTTAGTTTACACAATTTTAAAACAAAAATAATAGATTTAATGTGTGTATATAGTTACTGTTTATTAATACGATATGATATATATATGTATGAAAATAAAAATGGTTCTATATCATTTATGTTTTTTTTCCCATTTATGCGTATGAAATCATATATATTTGACGAACTAGACTAAAAATTAACACAAGCCTTAGTTAACACGTGTCTCCTAAATTGAGTCCTAAAATCCAGTCTCTAAACTCCTAGAGAACATTGAAAGGCGAAAAAGAAGATGATGAATCACATCTCTCTTAAATTAGCTCTTAATAAGTAATATATCATCCCAAAATTTAAATACAGAAAAAATCATGTCCAATTAAAACTTAGCTTGATAAGTTACTATACAAATAGCCATAAGCAGAGAACCCTTTAATTCGGACAGGAAAAACAAAAAAAAACAAAAAAAAAAAAAGAAAAGAACCCTTTAAATTTTGCACTGTGGATGTGTTGGCAATATATCATTATTTCTGTTTAGCTTTAAGGTATTTTTCAATATAGACGATTGCTAGTGGTTGCTCCATTTTTTGGTTTTTGTTTTGAGATTTGAAGGGTTTGCGTGTTTGGGTTTTGGAGATGTTATAGATTGTCATGGGTTTGAAAAATAGTTGTTTGTTTAAGTTTTTAGAGATGAAATAAATAATATATTTAATTTATAGAAATTTGATTTTTTTTTTTTTTTTTATAGATTATGGAAAGAAGAGAATTATATTGGTAAAATATAGGCTACTCAAACCAATGGAGTGAATGAAAGAGTTCTTCTAATAAATTATTCATTCAAGGTGTATCCATATGTAATCATTCATTGATTATAGATACTTGGGATTATGAAATTTTACCTGTCAAATTATTTCCTGCTAAACCAAGTATCTGGAGCTGTGACAAGTTTCCAATTTGCATTGGAATGTTTCCAGTGAAATTGTTGTAAGACATCACAATTTCATTGAGTACTGCACATGTGGTTAAACTTCGCGGGATATTACCACCTAATTGATTTCTTGAAATTCTTAAAATTTTCAGTTTTGATAAATGATGGCAAATACTTGGGGGAAGAGTACCAGATAGTTGGTTTCTGGAAAGAACTATCTCTTGCAGAGAAGAAATGTTGAATATGCTCAAAGGAATAGTTCCAATCAGTTTATTTCCTTGAAGATTCAACATTTCAAGATTGGTTAACAATCCAAAACTCAAAGGTATTTGACCATTAAGTTGATTATATGAAATTCTCAGTACACGAAGTCTTCTCAGGTGTCCGATTTCGTAAGGGATTTGGCCGTTGAAGCTATTATTACCGATGTCTAAGTATCTCAGAAATGAGAGGTTGCCGATTTCATTTGCGATTATGCCTTGTAAACCCATATTGAAAAGATGCAAACCTGTGACTCTAGGATGCCTTCGACTGCAGGTGACTCCAATCCAAGTACATAAAGAGCTTCCTTGTGACCAATTCTTAGCCATACTGTTGTTTGGATCATAAGTTATGTGAGCCTTGAGGGCTAGTAGAGAGTGTTCATCGGTCGACATGTTGAAAGAGGAAACGAGCCATATTCGGGTGATCATAAGGTAAAGTGCCCCCAAGAAAATCAAATTTGATGGCCTCATTTTGTATAAATATTTTGGGTGATTTAGAAGAGAAATTGAAATGGGTTCCCTTATACTTGGAATCTTGATGGCCTGAGTTTTGTGGCTCATATCTTTGAATATTAGAGACCCCATATCATAACAGCGCGTCAATGCATGCAGCATTAATTAATAAATTACAATGTGAATGCAGTACTAATAATTGGTTAATTTATAGTTTTGTAAGTTATCTTGACCCAATAAAAAATTACAAGTTAGCAATAAGGTTTGACATTGATAGGAATTTAAATAGTTTATTGTGGTTGGTGTGTATTTGAAGAATAATTCTACCCGATGCCTAATTCGTGAGTGTCTCAAAATTTGGATTCTTTTTATGTAACTAGGAAAGTGTACGTGCGTTGCACGTGATTAACTAATTTTTTATGTTGAATTATATAATCATTTTTCAATATACTATCTTAATGACATATCATATAATTTATTTGACTAATTCACTTTAATTATTACTATGTTGTTACCTAAAATTTAATTTTTTCAATCATAAATACCTATAATAAAAACTTGAAAACAAAAAATGAACTATAACTATTAAGTATTTTTAATCTGAAACTACATATCTACAGAACTATTATTCTAAGACAACCATTTAAATGAATGAATAATATCTATTATTTTCTCTTTTACCTTGATATTTCCATCTCAACCATTTTTTTATCAATTTAACCAGTTTTGTCTGGTATACATATCTTTTACTGAAGTCATCCATTTTCAATTACATGTCTAATCAATTTTTAACGAATCTAACAGTTTTTACCAACCCTCCCCGATTTTCTAGTGTAAATCTGTTATTACACTAAGTTTACCCTATTTTTTTGTTATTTAATTAACATGTTCTTTCATCGATTTCGAATTAGGAGAGGCTACCTGTTGGGAATTGCCTTATGGGTTTCTATGAATGACACATGTCCAAAGTGGACCAACTCATTCTGCTTTTATATTCAAAAAGTAAACCCACGTAGGACACATGTAAATCAAAGAGAGTGGAAGGCAATACCCAGCAGGTAGCCTCTCCTAAATCCTCGATTTCCTCAAGTTTTAATTTGAGTTTACCATTTATTTTTGTATTATATTAATCCGTTCTTTCATTGATTTCACCATTTTTTGTGATTTATCCCATTCTTTAATCGATTCACTCATTCTATCCGGTTTAACCCAAAAGAAACACCGATTGCGTCTGTTTTTACACTGAGTTTATCATTTTTTTGTTATTTTAACCTGTTCTTAGACCGATTCCACCCATTTTTGTGTTTTATCAAATTTTTTAAAATTCACTCATTATTTCGGTTTAATCCAATTTTAGTTAATTTTACCTATCCTGCTTACCCCGTTGTTTTATCAATGGCACCATTTTTTTTATTTAAGTCGTTTTCTTCTATCTAACCCATTTTTCTCTGATTTACCAAACTTTTTTTTTATCATATATATAAATATATATATATAGTAGAATCTTACACATATTCACCAATTTTAACCAATCTATGTTTTGGCTTAAGCCAATTATAAGTTTTTCAGTTAACTAAATAGTACTTTTTTTTAATTCATATAGCCGAATGTAACATTTTGTTTTTAGATTCTTTAATAAGTGATAAATTCTTAAGAATTTTTGAAAGAAATATCGCTCGTAACTATTTTACGCTGAGTTTGTCATTTCTTTTTACTATTTTAGTCCGTTCCTTCGCCGATTTCATCTATTTTCTTTGTGGTTTATCTCATTTCTTAATAAATCCATAATTATCTCAAGTGTAACCCGGTTTTAGTCGATTTTCATATTTGTTAATAAATTCAGTAAGTTTCTCCGGTTGAACCCAATTTAGTCTGATTTTACTTATTATTTTGCTTATTTAACCTACTTTCTCACAGATTTTACCTTTTTTTGCCAATTAACTCATTTATTTGTTTTTGTTCTTTTATCGATTTGATCTGTTCGTTTGTTATTCCGTGTTTAGCCGATTTCATTCATTTTTTTTACCTATTTTTTTGCTTGTTAACCTTGTTGTTTTATCAGTGGCACGATTTTTTTGGTTTTAACCCGCTTTTCTTTCTATCTAACCAATTTTCTCATTGATTTTACCATTTTTATCATATATTATTAATCAAAATTTTATATTTTTTCCCGGTTTTAACAATTTCTATGTTTTGAAGTTTTTTGCTTAAGCCATATTATACATTTTTAGTTCTCTATATTGCAACCCAATTTCAGTCGATTTTCACATTTGTTAATCAATTCACTAATTTTCTCTGGTTGAACTCAATTTAGTCTGATTTTACTTATTTAACCTATTTTCTCACATATTGCACCTTTTTTTTTTTGCCAATTAACTCATTTATTTGTTCTTGTTCTTTTATCGATTTGATCTGATTTTTTGCTATCACGTGTTTAGCCGATTTCATTCATTTTATTTTTACCAATTTTACCTATATTTTTTGCTTGTTAACCTTGTTTTATCAATGACACAATTTTTTTTGTTATAACCCGCTTTTCTTTCTATCTAACCAATTTTCTCATTGATTTATCATTTTTATCATATATTATTAATCAAAATTTTACATTTTTGTCGGTTTTAACGATTTCTATGTTTTGAAGTTTTTTTGCTTAAGTCAATTATACATTTTCTAGTTAACTAAATAGTACCCTTTTTAATCACGTAGAACAAATGCGACATATTTTTTTTTTTAGGTTTTTTAATGTTCTTCAAATAAGTGATAACTTCTTAAGAACTCTTCATAGAAATTTTTGATGAAATATAGAGTTATAGTTTTTTTACCATTAATATTTTAATGAGTTGCAAAACTTTAAAAGATAATTATTAGTTTGTTATATAAGAGACTTCTTGTCTAATTATACTTCTGTAATTATTTTCTCTTAGGATTCTTTTATTTTACATTTTTGCCACAAATTTATATATCACAATATAATTTAAATAGGGGTATATTAGTCTTCACAAAAAAGGGAAGAAATTTCCTTAGGCCAACTCGTACTTTTATATGTATATAGATAGATAGATAGATTCGTGACTGTCTCAAAATTTTGATTCTTTTTATCTGTAAAAATGCGAGGACACGTACTGCAACTTAACTCGATCTAGGAAATTTTGTAATTTCTATTATTAATAATTCATGTATTGAAATTTTACATTTAATTAAGGGAAATTTACATAGACACCCCCTGACTATAAGTCTAATTACAAGAAATTACCCTTCTGTTTGAAATATTACAAAAACATCCCATTGACTTAACGGCCGTTAGTCAACTTTAACGAAACACGTAAAATGTCCAAAATGCCCTTAGTTGTTTTTAATATTACAAAAAAAAAAAAAAAAAACTCCATGGTCGTCGCTCTCAAGCTCCAGCACCGCCCTTTTGTTCACTTCTCCGGCGACTCTGGACACGGTTTGAGCTCTATTTGATGGCTATAGATTCGTCTTCACGTCCTCTACAAATCCCAAGCATTAATTATCAGTTCCAAGTTTATCCCGTCACTCTATTTTCAGATCTACGAATCAGGTGCATTTTTTCGATTTTACGCCGCCGTCGGCGGTGGAGCTTGACCCACCGCCTCACCTTTCAGCTGTAGACTCCCCTCGGTGTGGCGGTCATTTTGGTACCAACCTTGTCCAACTTGGTGTTGAATTGAAGATTCCCCATTTCCAAACTCACGTCAATGGCGGATGTTTCCATCTTCGCAAAATCAGCCCCTCTATCACAATTCGCAAATTGACCCTTGTACTTTCCCACCTTTATAATATGTCCCTACATATATAGAAAAATTCAAACTTCCACTTTGATTTGGTCAAAATTCACAATTTACATGTCACATGGCCCGCACATGGGGGATTTCGGGCTAATTTTGAAATTGGGCGTCAAGTTGGACCAAAATTGCCACTGAAGTTGAAGGTGTGGCACCAAATGTGCCAACCCAAAAAGATATGGGGTAAAAATGCTAGTGAGCTTAAGTTGTGGCACCAAAAATGCAATAATCCTGTAACAAAATCACCAAGCCCTAGAACCCCAAAAATTCTCTGGATTTCATGAATTCGAATTGTGTTATTGTAGATAAATTTATTAAATTTTAAATTGGTTTGTTTTATTTTTGTAAGAAAAATATTGTTATTAAAGTGAAACTTTATTTACCAATTGTGTTATTGTAATAAATTATTAAATTTGAAAATTGGCTTTTTTTTTAAGAAAATATATGTTATTAAATATTTGTGTTATTGTAAATAAATTTAATAAATTTTAATTTGGTTTGTTTGATTTTTGAATGAAAATAAACGTGTTATTGTAAAGTTATTAGAGCTTTATTTATCGAATTGCATTACTGTAAATAAATTTATTAAATTTTAAATTTGTTTGTTATAATTTTAAAATTTAATAAATTTATTTACAATATTTATTACACGGTTACAAAGACACCCCCTATAACACAAAATTAATTACAAATACACCCCTTGGGGGCAAAACTGGAAAAACATTAAATATTTCTGATGACGTCATCATCTATCGTAAAAAAATTAACGCCGTAAGGGGTCTTCTTGTAATATTGTTTTGGTCGAGGGGGTGTCTTTATAATATTTGAAACAGGAGGGTAATATCTTATAATTAGGCTTATAGTCAGGGGGTGTCTATGTATATTTCCCTTTAATTAATTGGTGAAATGTTTATTCTTTTTGCGCTTACTAAATAATTAACTTCAGAATATATTTTTGGCAGAAAATATGTGGATAATCCATAATGGATTGCTATCTCAATTAATTTTTAACTTCAATAATATAGATATGTTAGTTTGGTATTTGAAAAAGTAGTTTGAGAGAGTAGTGAAAGTTTGTGAAATAATCTCGATTTATATAATGTTGTTTTTTTGGATTTTGAGAGGTTGATTTGATAAATAAAATAGTCATAGGTTTTTGTGATACGTCAAATCGTGTTTTTTATGTGAGATAAGTTGTGTAAGATATGAATTACTTGATGTTAAATCAAAGTAGAGTTTATATAAGATTTTTTTAGAAATAAAAAATTTGTTGTTTGTTTGACTTTTGCGAAAATAGTTTAAAAAAATTAAGATATTAAAAATTTATTTCAGAAAGTAGAGCATTCGTTTTTTTCAAACACGAAATAATTTTATTTTTATGCATATTTTTATCTACAAAATGTTTATCGATATAAATATAACCCTATAACCCTAGGTGGTTAGAACACCATAGAGACAAGAAGGGCAATTTCAATTGTTTAATCAAAAGACTGAGTCTGGCCCGTGAAGGTATCCCAATTGTTGTGCTAATCAAGACTAGACTATCTTCCAGAAGTAAAAAGCGCAAAAAATTCCATTTGTTCGAGATAAGAAAGGTCCAATTAGTCGAAGACTTTAATGTTAATTTGAAAGTAGTTTGATTGAGTTTGATCTTAATAATTGGTTTGGGAGGTTTCGGCGAAACCTTTGAAACTCGATTTGAATAATGTTTTCAATGGAATTTTGAGATTGTAAACCATTATTAAGTAATAGTGTGTAGGTTTTGATAATTTGAGATTTGATTTGGATTAAGGTTTGGTTGTTGGAGTTTGAAAAAGAAAAGTGAATGGTATGTGTCAAATCAATAACTTTATGAAATATTATACCGTGCAATGATGATGATGAATTATTATTATATTGTAGTGATTATTAAAAAGTGACTGTTATTATTTTATTGTTATTATTATAATATTTATGTTATTATAAATTGAATGAATATTTAATGAGATTATTAGTATTTTTTTATGTTGTAATATAATATTAAAATGGAGTTCATTTTCGCCAACTAATAATATCAATATAACATTTAAAATTGTTGTTACACATTTTAATAACAATTGATAAATAAAAAAAATTGTTTCTGCAAAAATTAAATAATATGATAAAAAGTGATAATGCTAGAATCATAGGATAAAATTTGATAATGTTATTGATAACATTGAAATATAAAGTATATAAATGTGGGATAGGGAGAAAATAAATTATAGAAAGCAGAAGAAAAAAAAAAAAAAAGATAGATAGATATAATAGACTGGACACTGGAGCTCATGTCAGTGGCCTGAGCAGGTTTCGACCATGGGGCGAAATCAAGGTAGACTCCTCTGAAGTTGAGGTTTGGCTGGCGGGACATGGAGTTGACCGAGGAACGAGTGACCACCAGCTCTGCTTAAGCGCTCGATACTTGATGAAAGGGGTTTACAAGCGGTGGTGCCTTTCTTCTCTACCGCGATATTGCTGGAGAAGGGTTAAACAGTTTAGGTGGTATGTCGCATTATTCACTGCACTTTATTAAAGCAATGTGAATATGAATATTTGTTTAAAAATGTGAGTTAAAGAAAATAAAATTATAAAGTTGCGAAGTTATTTTAGAAAAAAATATTGGTGTAGATTTTGAAAGTGGAGTTTAGTTTTTTTATCCGAAAAAAATTCAAATCCAGCGTTCGAATCAGGCCAAGAACCATTTGAGTTACAAGCGAGATCCGGATCCGATCCAAATCTAATTTGACATATCTGTCCGATTAAAATTCGACCCATGCATTGATAGTCGACCTTCCAATATTATTGAAGTAGTTTGATTGGTTTGGGCTCATCCAAACCGGTCAAAACTTATTTGTAAAGAGTTTGAAGATATCTCAGCTCGAACCTCAAGTTTTCGTCAAAACCGAAACCTTCATAATCATATTTGAGACCTATGAAGTTATTGATTTGACATTTATCATCTATTTTTTAACACGTATAAAGTTATTGATTTGACATCTACCATATATATTCCTCCTCAAAACCTCAGTAACAAAACCTTAATTCAAATCATACCTCAAATTTTCGTAACATACTAACTATTATTTAATAATATTTTACCATCTCACTATTCCATATAAATTATAATCCAACTTAGTTTCAAAAGTTTTCCCAAAACTTTTAGACCACTATTTGTGTTAGCCGAATGATTAATAATTAACAAACAACTTGATATTTGAGCTTGTTTCTTGAGTTTAATCTTAACATGAATTATTGAGAAGCTCATTATTTGAAGAGAGAACCGTTTACGATAATGGATAATCAAAGATAAAAGGCTCAAGCAAGATTAGTTCATTCTTTGATTAATAGTCGAAAGCCCAATAAAGATATCTAAGACCCAACAATGAAGGAAGACTTATTTTGAAGAAAGGATTGTACGCAATTGGAAAATCATTAAAGAACTAAACCGAAGCACCCAGCACCGCTGAATGGTCCAATTTTCGATTAAAAAAATTGTGGTCAATCTCTTGAGTAATTTCAATCATTAAAATAGCAAGCATCTCCTTAGTCCAAAATATTATTTTTATGCTTTTGGTCTTTCAAATTTAGTTAATGATGGTATCAAATGTTGACCGATTTATTAAATTATGGCACCAATTATGTTTACATACATATATTTGGTACTAAAAGTAGAAATTAACATAAAATTCGATAACAAAAATACAATTCCCTCCTAAAAAAGTTAACAAATATATCAGATTTGAATTGATAGGATACCTAATTACCTACAAAATACAATATTTTAGAGGTGTCTGAACTTGCAATACACAAAGTGCGTGCCAAAACTGCTGAAGTTAAGACCAATAAAAAAAAAATTAAATAAATAGAGACTGCACTATATATTTTTTTCGCAATAATGCATTTTGATAATCTTCCATTCATGTGATCACATGGTCAAGATGAGATGTGGTTTTCAGTCGCTATAAAATAATGAATTAAGTACTCTACTCGACTTGTTCAATGAATAAATTACAATGTGAATGCAGTACTAATAATTGGTTAATTTTGTAGTTTTGTACGTTATCTTGACCCAAAAGAAAAATTACAAGTTGCAATAAGGTTTGACATTGATATGAAATTAAATAGTTTATTGTGGCTGTGTAACTTTGTAGAATAATTCTACCGGATGCCTAATTCGTGACTGTCTCAAAATTTTGATTATTTTAATGTGCTACAATCGTAGGAAATTGGGACATTTCATCAATGACTGTCCAGGTTTTAAAGCTGAGAAGTATACAGTGGAAAAAAATAAAATCAGAAAAGAGAAGTGACATAACAAGAGTAAAGTGCTGCTGACTGAAGCAGAAAAGAGAGCATCCAACTACTCTTCTGATTCAGATTTAGAGACATCAGAAGATGACTCTACTGAAGATAAGACACCTGCTCTACTCTGTCTCATAGCCAAAGAATCAGATGACTCTGATAATGAGGTAACTCTCTCTGAAGATGAAAATGCGATATTTAGTTCGTTTGAACAAATGGTGATAAACAACACAAGCATTGTTACTGCATTTGCAAAGAGCTTAAGGAAGAGATGACTTTGTTTATAGAGCAAAATACATCACTGAAACTTAAGGTTGAAAAACCGCAAGAATCAGTTGAGTATAAAGCTTGAGCAAGAGAATGGTGTTGGAATTTATCCCCAAAAATCTATCTAATACTAAATCATTAAGAGTTATATATGCAATGAATTAAATACGTACCAATATCCATAGTGAGCGATTAGTCTGATGCGGAATTTATGGAATCGATCACTATTATGTATTGGATCCATCGGGTATGAGGTCTTCCTCAATCAAATCGCCTTCTTTTCTTAAGATCGTCTTCTTGATGGGGAGAAGAGAATAGTATATTGATTTGGTGTGTTTAGGACCATAACCCTTGTCCTCTTTATATAGGAAGAGATTTAGGGTTCATATAATTCCCTAGAACTCTTCTAAATAAGTATCTACCCATTATTTGGTCCATATTCGTATTGGAGTTTGTAACTAATTAGACCACTTAATGATAATCCAATAATTTTATAATAGCTATCATTCTTGATTAAATAGTCCAATTAGAATTAGGAGATTAAATTTCCTTACAATCTTCCACTTGGGCTATTTATTAATCTTGGATCAATTATGTCACAAATTTCCTTAGGCGCTCGTCTGTATCCTATTTGTCGTTAGACTTACTTAAACAATCTGGTCAATCTCATATATTAACAATGAAACTACCGCGGCTTTTATCACAGTATAGTCGTGACTAAACCCTGATGATCACAATACTAATATACTCAATGACATAGATCAAATGTGGATGAGTAGCATGGAAATTACATATATTGTGGTCTAATACATGTCTACTTCCAACTGGTCCTTCTTTATGTACTTTCTTAACCATTTGTAAAACCATAATAGAAAGTCCTTTATTTTACTTTCAGAGTAATCAATTCCATACTATAAAACTGAAGTCTGTATAGAAAACAACCATAAACTGGTCAAAAGCATTAACCAAAATAAACTCCCACTAAATAGATACATCATAAAGTTTGATGATGTCCGCAAGAGTTTCATCCTCACGAAATCACCTTAGGGGGCCAACCTTTGATGAACGAGTCTTTAACCAGAATTCTTATACTTATATCCTTTATTGACATTTGAAAACTCTGAAAAATTATTTGACAATAAGCTACAGACTTGTTCACCCTGTAGTCCCTCCATCTGTTATATCTGATCTTCTCAGGAAGGAAAACAGTCTTGGTTTGCAGCAGCTGATCAAACTTTTCCAGCTCTGCTTCAAACTTAGAGAAGGCAACAGTGTCACTCCTGACAACCTCAAGAGCTCTGCGCACTTCGAATTTCTTTTTCTTCAGCCTCAGACCAGATGGCAGTAATAACTTTGCTTCCATAGATTCTCCTATCTTGATGCCTCCGTCCTTCTAGGACCATGAGCATCCTTTTTTCCTCAGTTCTAAAGCTTTAGCCAGATCTTCATCTTCTTTGGCCTTAAGCTCTGCCTCTGTCATCTGTTTCCTTTGAGCTTCAGCTTTGCTCAGCTCAAGGACCTTCTGATATTCGGCCTCATCCCTTTTCCTCTGCTCTGCTTCTTCTCTTTTCTTCGTGTTAGCAGCAGATACTCTAGCCTTTCCTTTTCCAGTTCTCTTCCTCTTCTGAGCTCTTGTCTCATGAACTGGGACGGCAACTGATGGTTCAAGGGCAGTTGTTGCAATGGGTGCAACGACAATTGGTTCGAGGATCTGCATTTCAGGATCCTCTTGAGGATGGTTAACCTCAGCTGTTGGGGTAGAAGTAGTATGTCCAGTCTGTTCAGCAGCTGACTCTTTCTCAGTTCCAGCAGGCCTCCCTGCTGTTGGAGGACTTTTCCTTACTAACTTAGATAGCTTAGTAGGCGATTGGATGAAGGTCATCCTTTTCCTGACAGTGGCCTTGGTATGAGCCACTTTTGAGGTTGCAGTATCTTTGAGTGCGCTTTTCAACAGAAATGGTTCTAGATGGAGAACAATAAACCATGTCTTCAATTTCCTTTGCTGTCTGATTTATGATAGGATCAGCAGCATCTTTGTCAGCAGGCGACTCTGTTCTGGCTTGAACAGTTGGCTTAGCTGTTTGAACAGATGCTTAGGAGCAATCACTTTGCTCCTCTTCAGCTTAGCAGCAGGCTGCTTTGGCTCAGCGGAAGCCTTTCTCTTTCGTTGCTCCTTAACAACTTGATAAATGTTCATCTCCTTGGCATTGTGAATGACCTTGCCATGGGTCATTGAACAGTTGAGGCTAGAGAACAGGTGACTGAGAAATATTTTATGAATAGTATAACCCTTCTCCTTGTGATCGGCCAGAATATACCAAACTAAAGCAGCCCATTTGATCTTCAGACCGTAATGGACAGCAATCATGGCGTGAAATCTTTTCATAGGCACGCTATCCAAAGAAAACGTGTAGTTCTCAATGACTTTGGCGAAGAGATCCGCCATTCTTTGATATTCATCCTTCAGCTGGATTTCTTGATGTTACAAGCAAGGACTTCATCCTTCTTTGCAATCAAGTTCCAAAACTCAGTCTCGTAGGGCTCAGCCAGAGTTGAAATTTCAGTACTCCCTTCCATTGAAAGTTTGTACTTCTCGTTGAGCAGCTTGGGGGTTATACAGATATCCACTCCTCCCACTTTATCTTTAATTTCCATCTTCTCATGATCTGGGTCAGCAGCAGACCCATAAAACTCCAACGCTTGTTCTTTGAAAGCCATTTCTTCGTGAGCCTCCATGAAATCCACAAGCGAGGCCGCTTTGAATTTCTCCGGAATCTCCTTCATCAATGGAGTTCTAGTTGTGTGAAAAGTGTTGTAGTTCAGATGTCTCCCTTCAGCGTTAGCTTCTTTTGAACCCATAGCGAATTTCTGGAAAAGATTAGAAGAAACGAGAGTAGATTTGCAGAAAATAGGAAGCAAAAATTCTCTCTAGGTGCTTGAATATTTGAGGGTGCGTAAAAGACGAGTAAGCTAATCAGATCTGATTTTATAGAGTTAGAAAAGTTTCGGTTTCCGTGATTCACGCAAACCTTTGATCAGTTACAGTCAGATATGATCGTGTGAGCGAGATACGCGGATTTCAAAATTCAAAATAATCAACTGACTGGGCGGGAATTTGAACCGTCCTAGTCTTTTACTTATAAAAGCGTGTTTTAAGTAAAGGATTTTAGTACACTCTTTTATAAAGCATCAGAACAGTAAATAAAACAGATTACTTAGCTTTTAGATGACTAAGCTGATTACTGATATCACTAGTGCAAGCCAATAACTAGTAATCTTCCTTTGCTTTACGTCAATCTAGCAAAATAAATCTTCAGTCTTCAAGAATTAAGAGCAAATCTTCTGAACACGTAACTTCAACTAACTGTCATTAACAAATTTCATCTTTAATCAAGAGTACCACTAGTCTTACACGTTCCCCCTGAGTTTAAGAATCCATCAGTCAACTAGTCTGTTGAAAGTTAATCTTGAAGATGATAACAATTGGTAAGCTGATGAACTTTAGTCTTCTGATAAGTTCCCCCTCAGCTTATTAATCCAAATTAAGTAGACCTAGTTCCGCTCTCAGTGTAGAAAACTTGCATCACTTAGTGGCTTAGTGAAGATGTCAGCAATCTGATTGTCTGAATGAACATACTCAATAATGACATTTCCTTTCTCCACAGGATCTCTGATAAAGTGATGTTTGATCTCAATATGCTCTGTCCTTGAATGACTTGAAGTTTTCTGAGTAAGTAAGATTGCACTTGTATTGTCACAGTAGATTGGAATTTCACTGATGTTGATATTGTAGTTGTCTAGTTGATGCTTCAACCAAAGTATTTGTGCACAACATGCTCCCGCATCAACGTATTCAGCTTCAGCAGTAGAGATAGATACTGAAGTTTGCTTCTTACTCATCCATGAGATTAGACGACTACCTAAAAATTGACAAGTACCTGTAGTACTTTTCCTATCAATTTTGCAGCCAGCAAGGTCAGAATCTGAATAACCAATGAGTTCAAATCATGATTCTCTAGGGTACCACAATTCCAATTCTTGAGTGCCTTTAAGGTATCTGAGAATCCTCTAGGCAGCTAGGAGATAAGATTCTTTAGGATTTGATTGATATCTCGCACAAACCCCAATAGAATACATAATATCAGGTCTGCTAGCTATTAAGTATAACAGTTACCCTATTATGCCTCTGTACTTGGTGATGTCAATTGATTTTTCATCTTCATCTTTATCCAGACGAAGTCCAGTAGACATAGGAATACTAACAGATGAGCTTGTTTTCATACCAAATTTCTTGAACAGATCTTTAGTGTACTTAGCTTGGTTGATGAATATACCATCAGGCAACTGTCTAACTTGCAATCCAAGAAAGTAATTTAGTTCTCCCATCATGCTCATTTCGAACTTGTTCTGCATCAGCTTAGAGAACTTTTCACACATCTGTTGGTTAGTTGAGCCAAAAATAATATCGTCCACATATATTTGCACAAGTGATATATGATCTTCCCATTCATTAGTAAACAAGGTCTCGTCTACTTTATCTTTTCGAAATCCTTTAATTAAAAGAAAGTCAGATAAAGTGTCATACCATGCTTTTGGAGCCTATTTAAGTACATAGAGGGCTTTTTTCAAACGACATACTTTATCTCCTTCTTGAAAGACTTCAAATCTAGGAGTTTGTTCAACATAAACTTCTTCTTGCAATTCTCCATTGAGAAAGGTAGACTTCACATCCATCTGATAGACAGTGAAGTTTTCTTGTGAGCAGCATAAAGTAAGAACAGTCTGATTGCGTCAAACCTTGCTACTGGTGCAAATGTCTCATCAAAGTCAATGCGTTCTTCTTAGCAGTAACTCTTGGCAACTAGTCTTGCTTTGTTTCTGGTAACAATACCATGTTCATTCATCTTATTTCTGAATACCTAGTTAGTGCCAGTGACTCTTTGATGACTTGGTTTAGGAACTAAGTACCAGACTTCATTCCTTTCAAATTGGTTCAGCTCTTCTTGCATAGGTTCAATCCAGTGAGAGTCACTAAGAGCTTCTTCAATTTGTTTGGGCTCACCTTGGGATAGGAAGCTGACAAACCTTGCTTTATTTGCAGCAGCTCTTCTAGTGTTTTACTCTATTCAGTGGATCACCTATCACTAGATGAGGTGGGTGATCTCTGAGCCACCTGAGATCAGGTTGCTTGCACACTACTGTTGGAGTTCCAGTAGTAGTATGTTGAACATTTGCAGTCTGTTGAAGCGCAATCATGGGCGCGAAAAGGACAAGATAATCAATGCGGAGGTCGATAGATTGTTAGCGGCGGGTCAGATCAGGGAAATAAAGTTCACTGACTGGTTGTGTAATGTGGTCCTAGTATCTAAGGGTGAAAAAATCGAAAACAAGTGGAGAATGTGTAAAGATTTTACAGACCTAAACAAATTATGCCCGAGAGATCCTTATCCATTACCTCGGATCGATATGCTTGTAGATTCCACCGCGGGGTTCGTACTCTTCAGCATGATGGATGCTTTCCAAGGATTTTATAAGATTTTCATGAACGAAAGAGACCAGGATAAAACGACGTTCGTCACCGAGCGGGGAGTTTACTGCTTCATTGTCATGCCTTTCGGCTTGAGGAATGCGGGTGCAACCTATCAGAGATTAGTCAATATGATGTTTAAAGAATTGATAGGGGAAATCATGGAAGTTTACGTAGACGACATGCTCGTAAAGAGTATGATGGAGGAGGACCACATCAACCATCTCGATCGATGTTTTGCAATTTTAAGGAAGTATGGAATGAAGTTGAATCCTGCCAAGTGCACCTTCAGTGTGCGATCGGGAAAGTTCCTCGGATATCTCATCCACGAAAGAGGAATCGAAGCCAACCCCGAAAAAATTAGAGCAATTACCGATCTACAACCACCAAGAAAGCTCTCAGATGTCCAAAGCTTAATTGGGAAGATTATTTCGTTGAATAGATTCATCTCACGATCTGCTGACAAGAGTTTACCGTTTTTCAAACTATTGCGTAAATCTAAGAGCTTTGAATGGAATGCAGAGTGTGACAAGGCTTTCGAAGACCTGAAAGCATACTTAACCTCACCGACAATGTTAGCCAAGCCATCCGATAGAGAACCTCTATATTTATACATAGCCGTGTCGGAAGAGGCCATTAGCTCGGTTTTGGTGAAGCTCGATAAGTCTGAGCATAAACCAGTTTACTATTTGAGCAAGTTATTGCAGGGAGCTGAGAAAAACTACATGGAGATTGAAAAGCTCGCCCTTGCTTTGGTAGTAGCTGCACGAAGGTTAAGACCTTATTTTCAGACATACAAGATCATCGTTTTAACTAATCAACCCCTGAGACAGGTCCTATCAAAGCCAGAAACATCGGGCAGATTGATAAAGTGGGCAGTCGAGCTGGGTCAGTTCGAAATTGAATATCAACCACGGGTCGCTATAAAGGCCCAGGTATTAGCCGACTTCGTAGTCGAATCGACAGGACAATCGAACGTGGAAGAAGTAGCGATTTCCGAGGTAACTATGGTCGAAGAAGCCAAAGATCAGATCTGGCTGATGCACGTGGATGGCTCCTCGACCAAGGAAGGAGGTGGAGCAGGAATTCATTTTCAAGGACCCAATGGTGAAGACTTGAGTTATGCTATCACTTTGGACTTCGTTGTTACAAACAACGAAGCGGAATATGAAGCTCTGATCGCTGGATTAGAAATGGCCATAAAGGCAAAGGTAAAATCAATTGTTGTGTTAACAGATTCTGAACTTGTTCATAGACAGTTGAAAGGCACTTACGAGGCCAGGGAGTTCAATATGATCAAATATTTGAACAAGACAAAGAAGCTGATTTCTGAATTCGACAAGTTTGATATTCAACCTGTACCAAGGGAGGAAAATCTATGGGCAGATATATTATCAAAGTTCACAGGGCTTGCCGATGGGAAGAATGAAAGATTAATCACTTGGCTATTATCGAATACATCTGCTATCGAACTGGATGTGACTCCCTCGGTCGATATCATGGAGATCGATGAGCCGAGAATCTCTTGGATCGACCCTTTTATTGCCTATCTCAAAGAAGGAAAACTTCCAGAACACACTAATGAAGCTCGAAGGATTAAATACCGAGCGCCATCATTTGCTCTAGTCGATAATCAACTCTACAAACGATTCTCTTCTGGAATTCTATTAAAATGTATCTCCGAAGTTCAGTATGATACTATTCTAAGGGAAGTTCATGAGGGAGAGGCCGGAAGTCATTGCGCTGCTCGGGCATTAGCCCTTAAATGCTCGAGATCAGGATATTATTGGCCTACTCTTTTCTCTGATTCTGTTGATTATGTGAAGAAATGCCATCATTGTCAAATTCATTCGAATTTGATACATCAACCGGCTGAACATATGCATTCTATTCCGATCTGTTGGCCTTTTGATAAATGGGGCATCGATATTGTTAGGCCATTTCCAACAGCAAGAGCCTGGAAGAATTATGTATTGGTTGCAGTAGAATATTTCAGCAAATGGATCGAATGCGTTGCTCTGACCAAGATTACTCAGTTCCAAGTTATCAATTTCTTATGGAAAAATATTGTCTGCAGGTTCGGGATTCCTAGGATCTTAATATCTGATAACGAAACGCAGTTCGCCGGGAAAAGAATCACAGAATGGTGCGAAAAATTCGGCATACAACAGAATTTCGCATCAGTAGGGCATCCTCAGGCTAATGGACAAACTGAAGTCGTGAACAGAGAGATCGTTCGATCTCTAGAAAAACGTCTATCTGAGGCAAATGGGAAGTGGCTCGATGAACTGTCGGGAGTCTTATGGGCCAATAGAACTATTGTTAAAGCTGCAACCGGAGAAACTCCGTTCAGTCTGGTTTATGGGTCGGAGGCTGTTATTCCAGTCGAGAACCTCGTACTGTCTTCCAGGGTTGAATTTTATGATCCCGAGGGAAATCGATCTCTAAGGGAAATAGAAGTTGATCACGCAGACAGTAGAAGGGACCGGGCAAAGTTAAAAATTCAAGCTACAAAGTCCAACATGGAGAAATCTTATAATCGAAAAGTTCGAATCCGAATATTCAAGGTGGGAGATTTAGTGCTCAAGAAAGTGGAAGTGTCGAAGCATGTTGGAAAACTCCAACCTAATTGGGATGGTCCCTACGTGATCGTTGAGGTTGGAAAGAAGGGTTCTTATAAAATTGCTCATCCTAATGGAAAGGTCCTACCTCGAACATGGAATGCTGTTAATTTGAGAAGATATTATGGAAAATGAAAATGGATAGTAGAATTCTAGGATACTTACTAATTTGTCATCTCATTCTGTTTCTTTGTTTCTCATGATTAAGAAGACTATGTGTTCAATCGACGTTCATTTTGACCGAGTGATATATTCAATGAAAGTTCATTTCGCCAAAATTATTATTTGTTCGTCATATTCTGGATATTCTCGATCTCTATTCATCTATTATCAATCTCTATTTGTCTACATCAACTATTAAATGGGTGAAAGCTGTTGCTACGACCCTCGAAAATCGACCAAGGGTGAAAGCCGATGCTACGCCCCTTGGATCGAAAAAAATGGGTGACGACCCTCGGGCTAAAAATGCTCTGAAACGACTAAGGGTGAAAGCCGTTACTATGCCCCTTAGATCAAAATTATTATTGGGTGAAAGCTGTTGCTACGACCCTCGGGCTAAAAATGCTCTGAAACGACTAAGGGTGAAAGCTGTTGCTACGCCCCTTAGATCGAAATTATTATTGGGTGAAAGCTGTTGCTACGACCCTCGGGCTAAAAATGCTCTGAAACGACTAAGGGTGAAAGCCGTTGCTACGCCCCTTAGATCGAAATTATTATTGGGTGAAAGCTGTTGCTACGACCCTCGGGCTAAAAATGCTCTGAAACGACTGAGGGTGAAAGCCGTTGCTACGCCCCTTAGATCAAAATTATTATTGGGTGAAAGCTGTTGTTACGACCCTCGGGCTAAAAAAGCTCTGAAACGACTAAGGGTGAAAGCCGTTGCTACGCCCCTTAGATTGAAATTATTATTGGGTGAAAGTTGTTGCTACGACCCTCGGGCTAAAACTGCTCTGAAACGACTAAGGGTGAAAGTCGTTGCTATGCCCTTTGGATCGAAATAATGAAATGGGTGAAAGTTGTTGCTAAGACCCTCGAGGATGACTAAGGGTGAAAGCCGTTGCTATGCCCCTTAAGTCCAAAGTATAATCAAAATCGATCGAAATTCTGTTATATTCTTTCTACGCTATTATTGAATTAAAGATCAAGAATGTCATTCGAGCTAAGGAAACTATTTCTTCTGATTTGGAGAATCCTCAAGAATTCTATGTCCAGCAGAGGTTAAAATTGTTTGATAAAATTACAAGATCATGGAACAACAATATAGTAGGAGCTCGGAATCTGGATCTATTAGAGGAAAAACAGGAAAAGAAAAATGCGGAAAAAGAGATATAAAAATAAATAATTTCATTAATAAGCTGTTAGAACAATTACAGACGATTCCGCGAAATATAGAGATCGAAATACAACGAGAATATTCGAATTCAAAAAGAAAGTTATATTCGTTCCTATCCTACTACAAATGCTACTAAAAGAGCTAGAAGTCTTCAAACCAAATGGGGAACAAATAGAGAAGCCGGGTCGGAGCTTGCCTCCCGAACTCATAGCAGATCCAAGATCTTCATCCGTAAACAATGATGTCCACGACCTTGAAATCGAAAACCAGCTGCGAGGCTGCACTTTTCCAGCATTCTTGCTACCGGCCCCAGCTGGATCTCTAAAACACTTTCCCGGTCAACAACAGGATGAAGCATATCCAGATAGAGCTCATGCTCGAGCATCACCCTCCTCGAGGAAGCTGATGCTCGAGATTTAAAGAACTCCTCCAGCAGATGATCCACTGTCGGACTGGATGGAGCGACGGAATACCGGAATTCTAACCCTTCTCAGAGGAGATGACTCCAAAGAAGCAGGTCGCCTGCCGGTACCCCAGTCGCAATCCTTTTCGCCTGTCGATACCCTAGTCAAAACTATTTGCCGTACAGGGAAGCCGAGGAGTTCGAGAAAGAAAGTTCGAATTCGAATCTCGAACATTTTTATCGCTGATATAAAGTGGGACATGGCACTGATCGAAGAAAATATAAACACAACCTCGTAAATCAAGCGAAACATTTACAGACAAGTAAAAATATGAAGGTAATTTTAGAACTATATATAGGGGGAGAAATTTCATATCGACGGTGTAGATCTCATGAAATGAACGGCTACGATACGAGCTTTAAATGCTCTGACCATTCCACTTCCCGAGAAATTGGGGATGTTTGGCAACAAGAAGTTGGGACATAATAGAGAGAAGATCAAATGTGATTTTAGTCACAGAGTCTCCAGGCAGTATAGAAAAACCAACGCTCGAATCCAAGATCGAGAATCCGAGCTAGCAAATTATGCGATAACACAAGGTTTGGTAAAAAAAAAAAAAAAAAAAAGAGAGAGGAGAATGATGGAACTTCATAAGAAACATTTCGACGACATTATGCCACAACAAGGTTATGTTACAACAGAGAAAAGTAATATTACAACTAAACAAAGTTATTCTTGGAAAGAATTTGTCGAACTTCGGCGCTGCGATCAGCATATCCGCGGACGTAAGCTTCCCTCTCACGAAGCTCGGAGTTTTTCTTCTCCCGGTCGTAGATATCTCTGAGTCTCCCTAACTCTGCGTTCAGCTTCTCTTTTTCCTGAGACATTTTCTCCTTAAAAAATCTATTAGCTTCCAGTGCGCGATCTAGCTCGGTCTTCTTCCTGGACAGCTCGAGAGTGATACTAGCTCATTGTTCGACCTCACGTTTTGCCAACGCATGGAGCCTAGAAAAAGTCCTCATTAGCCTGAATTTGTAAGAAAGCGTGTCAAGGCAAAAACAAAGAAAATTAAAGAGCCAGGATAAAGAGATCAGCAAGAAGGACCTGGGCAAGGAAATCCAACCCAGACTGAAACAGGAACGAAGGATATTCGCCTTTTAATAGAACCGCCTCGGAGACAGAGATATGGGCCCGCAAAAGGGTCGGATCGGATTTCTCATAGGTTACCTTGTCAAAGTGAGTTGTGTCCCTCCTGATGGGAAAACACCAGAAGGAAACAATAAGTTGGAAGATTCTCCGACCTTCAAGTGCGCGGACCGAAAGTGAGAGGGTGCGCGCGCAGGGATGTCCTCAAAAGAAACCTTTTTAGCCTTCTTATTCGAGCCCCTGGTTTTTAAGCACGAAGAAGGGGCGATAGTCGAAGATTTATTTCCTTCATGGGAAATCAGCTCGCCGAAAATAAGGGAGTTAATCGGGGCCCGTTTTCCTTTCTTTATAATTCTGCCGTCATTGGATTTGGGAAAAGGCACAGAAGGAATTACGGGAACGTTCGGATTTTTATTCATCTTTCTGCTAACGGGTGAATTGTTAATAATATCCCACTATTCAAGGTTGAAGAAAAATGGAATTGTAAGAGGTCGAAATAAGGATTTGGAACTCGAATTTGGGTTTATTTCTGGAAGCTCCGATCACTATGTCAGATATAGTTATAAGTAAGGTAAAAGGGCCTCAGTATTTATAAGCGCGGCATCTTACAAATCACAATAATTGAGTAATCATCACTCCCAAGGAAAAGATTCGATGACGCAACCAAGTATGCAAGAATGACGTTATAAAAATTCAACAAAATGGTCGAGCTGGCATTAGATTAAACATAGTACAAAGGAAAAGATGTAAATTCGAGCGTTTACAAATTAAGAAAGGCGTAAGACGATAAACAAGTTTACAATTACAGATATTCACTAAGAAAATCCTATTACATAATAACTATCAATGGTTAGAGCCTTGCACGCCGGAACCGCTGCCCGATCTTTCCTCCTCATTCTCTTCATCAGAGTCACCCTCCGAGCTGTCGGTATCACCACTACTCGAGCTATCCCCTCCTTCGTTATTACTTTGGCCATCGGCGACAGATTTGTTTGGTTCGGAAGCAGGAGTGCTCTGCTCTCCCTGATCGTTAGAATCCCCCTCGATATCTACTTTTTCGTCCTCAGATTGCGCTTCGAGCACATCAGGGTTGGGCATCGGCACTCCGAATTCAGAAAGAAGGGGAAAGAACTCATGATCTCGGAGATTAGGAATACCCGGGGGAAGATAAGAGGTCTTATAGTCTTTCCCATGAACGTTCTTGTAGGGACTCATGAAATCCATATAATCCTCTAGGGTACCACGAATCTGTCCGGCCGATATAAGCTGTTGAACTCCTTTATAGAAGAAGGCTTGGTTGATTTCTCCTGAGCGTAATCGGATTAGAGCATCAAGGAAAGGGGATTCCAAGAATTCCTTTATGGCAGGAAGTTTGGCCTCAGATCGCCCCCGATCATAAGATTGATCAGCAAGTGCCTTAGCCTGCTTGAGATCTGATCTTAATTTTTCTACTTCTTCCTCGAGGGCCCTTTTCCCATCAAGTTCTTTCCTAGCTTCCTCAAGCTCCTTCTCGACCTCGGACAATTTATTCCTGGTATCCTTCAACTGATCACCCTTAATGGCCTCTTCCCCCAAGATATCACAAAGGGCTTTCTGGGCCATCTGAGACTCCTCGTTTACTATGGCCAATCGGTGAGCCTGATGGTTGAATAAGTCTCCGGCCTACACAAGAAAATAAATGTTAATGACGAAGTGAAAGTTTCGAGGAAAAATCAGTATATTTAAAACTCAAGTACCTTTTGAATAGCATAGGCGTAATCACCCGCGATCTCGAAATCATTCTTAAGAAATAGCTCGGTATTGTCATCCTTAAATCTCCCAGCCATGAACATTCGAAGCAACTTATCTACTGCATGTTCACCGTCAGGGCCCAAATCGGACTCGATAGTTCCGTACTCCGAGAATCCAGCAGCCCTTGGTCCTTGAAGATGATCCTCTATGAAATCGGCCAGGTCTGGCTCGGAACGGCCTGCCCGACATTGGATCGGACCCGGTCCTCGACCAAAAGGCTTCACCCTCCTAGAGGACTCGGGGGCATCGCTACTTCTTTTACAAGCCATTCTCGCCTCCAGTATCTTTTGGGCTTGGATCTCTTTAAGGGTATAACGGCTGTAGCCCGCCTCGCTGGGGTCAGAAGAACCGGTTGGGAAAACGGATCGAAGAGGACCTAGAGCTCGAGAATTAGAAGTTCCCTCGATTGCAGCCTGAGGCTGAGAATTTCCTTCAACAGCAACTTGGGAAAGAGCCACCACAGCATTCGAAACCACGGTGGTATCGACCCCAGGGACGGACTTTACAACCTTCTGTGAAACTTTTGATTTCTTTTGACGACGAAGTCGTCCTTGGCTGCCCTTCGAGAAGGAAGCAACGACCGAACCAGCTATCGACGTCCGGAACTTATCAACAACCCCAGCTGTAAAACATAGGGGAGTTAACCCTGATTGAAAGAAGAATAAATTAAGATATACGGATAATTTGACGCACCTAAAGTGGGGGGAGCGACGGTAGGGTTGGCCTCTTCTACGACCCTTCCGGGTTGCTCAGCTGGATTATTATTTGGCACGATCCGAGCCTCTCCATAATCGATCGCAGAGGCAGGGAAAGTGCATTTGCTGAGCCCAGCCATTCTCAAAACCGCCTCTTGGGTCATCAAATGAGTCTGATGGAGATCGGCTCGAAGGTATTTCAAGAATTCATCAGTAATCTCATTATGCATATCCCCTGTAAGGCGTCGCCTGCCGTAAATCCATGACTTTGCCCCAGGCCATATGTGGGGAATCGGCTCGGGATTATCCGCAGAAAACTGAGAGTCTGGGCCGCGCACGAAGAAGAATTCTTGTTTCCAGCCTTTCAGATTGCTACTAATGTTGGTCGATAAAATTGATATATTCGGTCTCTGAGAAAAGTATACGTAACCAGCGTTCGAAGCCGTGGACGAGCTCATTTGAAAAATTCGTCAGAAATTTTGGAAAGCTGCCTTCTTTCCTTTGGCTTTCATCAATACGCAAAAGGCTATTATAAACCCGATCGAATTCGGCAGGATTTGAGAGGGAGTGAGCTTGAAAGCTTCGAGAATACTACGAATCAAAGAAGGAATAGGGATGCGTAAACCATAGTGGAACTGTCTAGTATAAAAAGCTTGACACCCTTCGGGAGGGTCGGTGACTCGCTGATCCTGCGTCGGAATAACTATCGAGTACCCGGTGCCTATGTACTTGCCAAATTCCTCCTCCAATTTCTCCCGATTTTGTTTAGTATAATGACAGACGGTCTCGTCCGCCCTTTCCTCGGTCATATTAAGCCCTGCACTAGTCGACGGCTCCACCCAATCATAGATCGTAACAACAACGTTGGCACCTATGCTATACTTCATTTGCTCATATTTCCCCAGAAAAAGTTCATCATCTTCTACGTTTCCTTCGTCGGAGACTGTCGCCTCGCTCGAACTGTCTCCTCCGCCACTCTCCGATTCATGACCCGATTCCCTTTCCTCTCTATCGGAATCGGAACTAGAGCTCGGATTACCTGAATTCTCCACCATAGGAGATCGATTATCCTCAATCTGCATCTCCTCGGAACCACCCTCTTGACCTTCCACTACTTGGGACTTACCTTTCAGATCTATGGTGCTGGACATATTGAATGTATTAAGACTGTTCGAAGAAATTGCTAAAACTCTCTTATCGATCTATTTGCTCCGATCTAGGGTTTCTTAGAATCTATGCAGATCAGCGGCCCACGATCAATATATATATATACAGGGACAAAATGGGAAATTGCAAACCAGTCCCCGAGTAACCGCAACGATTGGGCTCCCGCAGGGTAAATTCAAAATTATATTTCCAATAATTGCACTTATGACCCCTGTATTTCCCGAAATTAGGAACTGAAGGCCAACAAATGAAAAGATGCTTTTCTTGGATATCGATTCCATATTATCCCACTGGTCAATCATGATAAGATCAAAAGAACAAAGAGACATTGCTGAAAATCAACTAAAGTATCACAATAAGCAACACTAAGGAAATTCCGATCTGGAAGTCCTACACAAATCGTGGACAACAAGATTAACATCAAGACAACGCCATTATATTGTTTCCAAGATGTGCACTCTTTTTCCCTCGCTCGATTTTTATCCCAAAGGGTTTTTCCGAGTTAGGTTTTTAATGAGGCATATCCGAAACATATCTAAAAAATGGCTCATTACACCCTGGGTGTTCGAAATGACATATACTTCTTCGAGCTTAAGCTCCACTTTGCGCTCGTGAAGTGGGGGAGTATTGATGAGGGGTATTTTGGATCCTTAACTTCAATAAGGCCGATCAGGATCGAAGAACATAAATTCCGACCCCGGAAGCGTTAAATTAAGTAGGGGCGTGTGATAACCTATCCCAACCCAGCAAAGAGAACTCAAGATCGAAAGTTACTGTTGGGCCGAGCCCAGGCCCAAGAAGTGTACTTGATATGTCAGAAAACCCAACATTTCGGCTATAAATACCCCAAGCATTTATGACGATGACACAACTTCCCAGGTGCTCTTCCTCCGAGGCTGCTGCTCAGACTAGCTAGGGAATTATAGTTTAGGCTGCATTTTATGTATTTCACCCTCTAGCTTGTACGGCATCCTATAATGCTCGGATAGGACCTTTTATACTTGTAATTTGTACTCGAATATTTGGAATACAAACACTATTGATCTCATACCTTCTTTTTTACGCACTCGCATAGCAATTCATACCCCATAATCGATCCAACGAAAACCCGTAAGATCATTTTGATAAGAATACTCTTTTCATTTGTTCTTGATTAGATTGCTCTAGCACGTAATAATATTTTGAAAATTCACATACATAGTTTTCATATTCGCACATATTACATATTTTAATATTATCTAAATGCCATAGGGCTTTTTGCCTAATTCTTTCGGATGTTTCTTTTTTATATTCGTTTACGTCTTGACCAACAAATTCTTTCCAATTTCTTCCTACAATTTTCCAGAAGAAATCTTATGTGCTTATAGATGAGTCTTTTAAAATTTCTTTTTCTAAAAAGGTATTTCCAGATAAGTAATTAAATACGTTTCCTTTAGTTTTATATAGAATTAAATTCCAAATTGTGTCCTTTGTAGCAGTTTTGAATACTTCATCTGTTTGTAGTAGTAAACTAATTTGGCTTGCCCAATCTTGAATTACTGATTCAATACTTTTAGTGCAATTTATATCTAACACTCCTTGTGTTACTTTTTGATAGTGTGGTATATATTCATCCGGTATCTTTTTATATTTTCCATATTTATTTCTGTAATAACCTGTTGGATGAAGATGAAGATTAAAGTGCAAAGAAGACAAGTAATTAAGGGAAGGTTTTGATGATTTCCAAAACATCATTATCAGCTAAGTATGGAAAGCTTAGGTCCCTTAGAAGAATTTTGAATAAGTAAAGAAGACATCAGAAGAGTTCAAAGTTCAGACCCCAGAAGACTAGTGATCTCATGCTGAAACAGCGAACAGAAGGGTAGACTATTAGCTGACTCAAATCAGATTAGTTCAGAGTTTGATCAGCAGAGTGCCTATCAGATGGGTTGCTTCGATCAGCAGAGTGGAAGAGATCAAGAGCTAAGTCTAACGGTAATAAATGCACCTGGTGTAATAAATGATGCAAGAGAAGGGTAGTAATGACAAATGATTGAAGATAATTCTCGGATCAGCAGAGTGCATTTAATGCAGCTACAGGAAAGTACAGCAGGAATAGTACTGTAGCAGGGAGCCGTTTGAAAAATGGGCCATGGCTATGGATTTGAAGTTTGATTTACCTTCAACGGTCATATTTTCAAATCCAAGTATAAATAGAGCTGAATTCGAAGAGAGACACACACAACAACATATTGAGATTTCGCATTTGAAGCAGAATTTTCTCTAAGTCTCAAGAAGCTCGAACAGCTCACTCGTCTGGTGAAGTCATTTGTTGACAGAACCCAGTTGAAGAAAAAAGATAAACAATTTCTGAGTGATTTTGTAATTAGCTGAGTGTTGTGCGGAGTTGTGATCCATCTTTGTGAGTGATCAAACTTCAGAGGGTAGGATTTCTGAGTGATTTTCTACTGTGAGCTTATAGCCTTTTCATTTGTTGTTTAGGTATAAGTGGAGACATATTGTAATCTTTGTGATTATAGTATAACCCAGAATCTAAGTGATCTGGAAGAGTGGACTAAAGGATTTCTATCCATATAACCACTATAAAAATTATTTGTGTAAATTTGCATTTAAGTTTTCCTTGCATATTTCAAAACTGCATAACAACACTTTGAAAGAATCGAAAAAGGTTTTAAAGGAGTTTTTAACTGGGGATAAAATCTTTAAAAGACTTGGTTTACTTGTGAAAAACACTTTCTAAATCCGCTGCAAGTATACTCTTGTAAAACTGATTTTGCTGAAATCAGCTAAGTAACTATAAGAAGAGTGGTCAGTCTGCTGTTCAAGATTTGTTCACGATCAGTTGAGTTTGCTTACTGTTCATTATAAGCTTAGTCTGCTGACAGACGACAGAAAAGTTTTTAAGTCTAAAAATTTTCAGAGGTCTATTCACCCCCCCCCCCCCCCTCTAGACCTCATCTGACCACTTGGGACCAACAAGTGGTATCAGAGCAGGTGGTTCATTAGAATCAGCTGCCTGATCAACGAGTTTGATCCAAGTGTTTTTCAAAGGTTTTCAAAACTTTTCAAAAGTACATCTTTTTGAAAAATTAAAACTTTTTGAAAATGGAATGCATAAACCATGTTCCCCACATTGCTGGCATGTCCTTCGAAGACTGGAAAATCAGAATGGAGATTTTCCTTGCTGCCTACAATGACAACATGTTCACTTGCATCACAAAAGGTCCATTCAAATTCACCAAGACTAACAAGGTAGATGACGTTGACGTATTGGTGGAGAAAGACTTGAACGAAATGACAGCTGAAGAAATTAAGCTGTTCAACCTGGACAAGATTGGACGTTTTATCATGACTAAAGCCCTGGACAATGATCGGTTTGACAAGATCAAACATTGCAAATCTGCAAAGGAGATGTAGGATAAAGTCAGAGACATGAGCGAAGGAAACGAAGCCATAAAAGAGCATCAGCTAAGTGTTGCTCTGGAAAAGCTAGATAACTTCAAGATGAAGTCCTCTGAAACCATTGATCAGATGGATACAAGATTTACAAGAATATTAAATGAAGTATTGAAGCTTGGAAAAACCTTCACAGACACGGAGATAACCATCAGAGTACTCAAGGCCTTACCTCCAAAGTTCAACATGAAGGTGACAGCAATGGAAGAATCAAGGGATCTGGGGAAGATCTCTCTTACAGAGCTGTTTTCTGTACTCAAGGCGTATGAGTATAAACTGCCTAGGATGGGTATTGAAGAAACCTCAACTTCAGGACCCCCAGCTGCCTTAGTTGCTGCTGAAAACACCAGGAGACCAGCACATAGAAGTCAAGACGTGGACTCATCTGATGAAGCCACAATACTCAACAAAAAGGAGTACACTCCTGGAGATGTAGCATTGCTGATGAACAACTTCAAGAAGTTCTACAAGAGAAAAATGAAGAACAAATACCAAAATGCTGCTTCTACTTCTAAACCTAACTCTTCTTCACAAGAAAAAGATGATTACAAAGCAAAACTAATGTGTTATAACTGCAGGAAACTGGGCCATTTCATCAGAGATTGTCCATATCCAAAAGCAGAGAAATACACTGAGGAAGAGAAGAGAATCAGAAAGGAAAGAAAGCATCAAAGAGGGAAAGCAATGGTAGCTGAAGCAGAAAAGCTTGCTGCTGTCTACTCATCTGATTCAGATTCAGACACGTCTGATGAAGAGTCTTCTGATGAAGAGAAACCTGCTCTCCTCTGTCTGATGGCCAAGGAATCTGATGACTCAGAGGATGAGGTAACTCCTCTAGATAATGAACTATTTAATTCTCTAGAGCAAATGATGTTGAATAATACTACTATTGCTGGAGAATTTACTAAGCTTAAGGAAGAGATGATTCTGCTAAAAGAGCAAAATAACTCACTGAAACTTAAAGCTGAAAAGCCTAAAGAATCAGCCGAGTATAAACAGCTTGAGCAAGAACATGAATCTCTGAAAGCTGAATGTGAGGTCTATAAAGGAAAAATCATGGAACTTGAAAAGATTATTGAGTCTCATGATAAGTCAACTGTTGCATCCATGCATACATCTAGTAAACAGGAGATACTTTTAGAAAAGGAAAAATTAGAATTGAACCATACTGAAAAATTCATTTCTGCTGACAATAGTAAGGTCATTCTGTATGTTCAAACTTCTAAACCTACCTCATCTTAGAAAGAATTAAAGGAGAAGAAAACTCCTAAGGCTAAAAAGAGCAAAGAGCCTAGTGTAGGAAAACAGACTAGTAAACCCAAACAGAAGAGTCCTAGGAAGTCTTCTGATAAGGTTAAAACTAATCAGACTAGTGAGAAAACTAAGTCGTCTGTTAATGAGCAAGCTGTTAGTAAACCAAAGAAGCATAAGAACAAGAAAAATCAAAATGCTTGGTATGGAAATGAATCATATTATGTGCAACCTGCTGCATATCATCCTATGTATCATGCACCTCAATTTCCTAATTACTATGCACCTTATCCTGCTCATCCAATGCATGCATACCCTGCTTATCATGCACCTTACCCTGCTTATGAACATTATTCTTATCATACTGATCATCAACATAACTTATCTGATAATTATGATGAAAATAAAGCTGTTCATGCTCCTGTCAAAACTCAGAAACCTAAGAAGCCTAAGACTTCAACATCTTGGGTTGTCAAAGGTGGAACTAATCCTCCAGGACCCTCTCAATAAGGGTACCTAAAACAATTTTCTTTTTGTTTTGTAGGTTAGGATTAGGAGTAGGAGTAAAGTAGAGAAGATCTGGTACTTGGACAGTGGATGTTCAAGGCACATGTGTGGAAGCATACATGAGCTGACTGATGCAGTTGTTGTGGATGGTCCAAAGGTTACTTTTGGAGACAGCAAGGAAGGCAAGATTAAAGCTAAAGGAAGATTGATCAGAGGAAACATAGAGATATCTGACGTCTCATATGTCAAAGGCCTCAAATATAATCTGCTGAGCATAAGTCAATTTTATGACAAAGGATATTCAGTCATCTTCTCAACAGATAAGTGCTTCGTTGAACAGATTGGTACAAAGAAGGTAATTTTATCTGGAAGACGACAAGGGAATGTCTACATAGTCGACTGGGATTCTGCTGACAAGAATTCAAGCGTTTGTTTGGCTGCATCTGCACCAAGTGAAGTTAGCTGGCTATGGCACAAAAGGATGAATCACTTAAACTTCAAGACCATCAACAGATTAATCAAGAATGATCTGGTAGAAGGGATTCCAAAAACAGTCATGAGCAAAGACAAGCTCTGTGACGCATGTCAGAAGGGTAAACAAATCAAGTCATCTTTCAAAAGCAAGAAGCATCAATCTTCTGAAAGAATTTTGGAGCTACTACATATGGACTTATTTGGACCCATTAATCCAGTCAGCAATGGTGGAAAGAAATACTGCCTAGCTGTTGTGGATGATTTTTCAAGATACACTTGGGTGATTTTCATGAAGAAGAAAAGTGAAACCAAGGAGCATCTTACTAATCTGATGGAGCTGATCCAGAATGAAAAGAGCATAAAGATATTGAAGATCAGATCAGATAGAGGGACTGAGTTTACAAACTCTACTGTTGAAGAGTATTGTAACAGCAAAGGAATACATCATGAGTACTCTGCTGCCAGGACCCCTCAACAGAATGGTGTTGCTGAAAGGAGAAACAGAACACTGAAGGAAGCTGTCAGAACCATGATAGCTGAAGCTAAGCTGCCTCAAAGATTTTGGGCAGAAGCAACAAATACAGCATGCTTTACCCAGAACAGATGCATGATCAACAAAAATCAGAACAAGACGCCATATGAAGTTTGGAACAACAGGAAACCAAACATTCATTACTTTAAGATTTTTGGTTGTAAATGTTTTGTTTTGAATAATGGGAAAAATCATCTTACTGCATTTGCAGAAAAGGCTGATGAAGCTGTTTTTGTAGGATACTCAACTGTTAGTAAAGCTTATAGAGTTTTCAATAAAAGAACACTACTGATAGAAGAGTCAATCCATGTAGTATTTGATGAGCCAAGTCAATCTTCTGAAAAGAATCAAAATACAAACATAGATCTGTCTACTGATTTTCAGAAATTGGACGTTGAATGAAATGAAGATTATGTTCCCATCATACTACCCAATCTCAACTCAGCTGTCAACTCAGAACCTGTTCAGACAACAGAAGAGTTATTAACAGCTAACAGACCAGAGACTGTTCAACAGACGACAACTGTTCAACAGACTACTACTGAATCTCCAACAGTAATGTTGCAAGATCAAAACAGAGGACAACATTCAGACCTGCAACCTGATCTCAGATGGCTCATGAATCACCCACCAGAGTTAGTGATTGGTGATCCTTTAGACAGAGTGAAAACAAGAAGAGCTGCTGCACAAGATGCTATGTTTACAAGTTTTCTGTCTCAAATAGAGCCTAAACAAGTTGAAGAAGCTCTTAATGATTCCTTCTGGATAGAAGCTATGCAAGAAGAGTTGAATCAATTTGAAAGGAATGAAGTCTGGTACTTAGTTCCAAGACCAAGTCATCAAAGGGTAATTGGCACTAAATGGGTTTTCAGAAATAAGATGAATGAAGATGGTGTTGTCACCAGAAACAAAGCAAGATTAGTGGCCAAAGGGTATTGTCAAGAAGAAGGTATTGACTTTGATGAAACTTTTGCACCAGTAGCAAGACTTGAAGCAATCAGACTGTTTCTAGCCTATGCTGCTTACAAGAACTTCACTGTCTATCAGATGGATGTGAAGTCAGCTTTTCTCAATGGAGAATTGCAAGAAGAAGTATATGTTGAACAACCTCCTGGATTTGAAGTCTATCAAGAAGAGGATAAAGTATATCGTCTGAAAAAAGCCCTCTATGGACTGAAATAGGCTCCAAGAGCATGGTATGATACCCTATCTGATTTTCTTTTAATTAAAGGATTTCATAAAGATAAGGTAGACAAGACCTTGTTTACAATTGAATGGGAGAATCATATATTGATTGTGCAAATATATGTGGACGATATTATTTTTGGTTCAACTAACCAACAGATGTGTGACAAGTTCTCTAAGCTGATGCAGAATAAGTTTGAAATGAGCATGATGGGAGAACTTAATTATTTTCTTGGTTTGCAAGTTAGACAGTTGCCTGATGGAATCTTCATCAACCAAGCAAAATACACAAGAGATCTGTTTAAGAAATTTGGTATGGAAACTAGCTCTACTGCTACTATTCCAATGTCTACTAGTCTTCATTTGGATAAAGATGAAGATGGCAAATTAGTAGACATCACTAGATACAGAGGCATTATTGGGTCACTGTTGTACTTAACAGCAAGCAGACCAGACATTATGTACCCTGTTGGGGTTTGTGCAAGATTTCAATCAAATCCCAAGGAATCTCATCTCTTAGCTGCCAAGAGGATATTGAAATACATTAAAGGCACTCAAGAATTGGGATTGTGGTATCCTAGAGAATCTGGATTTGAACTTATTGGCTATTCAGATTCAGACCTTGCTGGCTGTAAGATTGACAGAAAAAGCACAACAGGTGCCTGTCAGTTCTTAGGTAGTCGTCTGATCTCATGGATGAGTAAGAAACAGACTTCAGTGTCCATATCTACTGCTGAAGCTGAGTATATAGCTGCTGGAGCTTGTTGTGCACAGATACTTTGGTTGAAGCATCAACTAGAAGACTACAATATCAAGATCAGTGGAATTCCAATCTACTGTGACAATACAAGTGCAATCTCTCTTACTCAGAATACTACAAGTCATTCAAGGACTAAACATATAGAGATCAAGCATCACTTCATTAGAGATCATGTGGAAAAAGGGAATGTTATGATTGAGTATGTTCATAATGACAATCAAATTGCTGATATTTTCACTAAGCCTTTAAGTGAAGTAAGGTTTTCAACTCTCAGAGCTGAACTAGGACTACTTAATTTGGATGCATAAGCTGAGGGGGAACCCATAAGAAGACTGGAGTTCATCAGCTTAGTCATCTCTTATCATCTTCAAGGTTAACTCTCAACAGACTAGTTAACTTATGGATTCTTAAAGTCAGGGGGAACGTGTAAGACTAGCGGTATTTCTGATTAGAAGATGAAATTTGTTGATGTCAGTTAGTTGAAGTTATGCTATCAGAAGATATGTTCTTAATTCTTGAAGATTGAAGATCAATTTATCTTGCTGGATTGACAAACAGCAGAGGAAGATTACTAGCTATTGGCTTTCTCTAGTAATAACAGATATCAGATCACTCGTCTGTCAGATAAGTGTAACTCTACTCATCTGATACATTATATAAGCATGGTTATAAATCGCATCTTTAGAAACACGCTTTTATAAGTAACAGATCAGTGTCGATTGAGTTTCCCGCCCATCTGACATTAAATAATAAATTTTGAAATCCGTAAATCTCGCCCACACGATTAAGTAACTGTCAGACAAATCAAGTGGTTCGCGTGAATCACGGAAATCGATGAAATTTGAAACGTATAAAGTCCGATTTGAACAGATTAGTCGTCTTACGCACCCTAAAATTCCTAAATTCTCTAACTCTCAAGCTCTCTGTTCTCTAGTAATTAACTGTTTTTCAGATTAATCACACAAATTCACTGAAATGGCCATCGCTGAAGGAAGATATCTCAGTTATGACAAGTTCTACGCAACCGGTACTGATCTCATGAGGGAACTCATGAAGAAACTTAAGGCATCTACACTTGTACCGCTCCTAGAAGCCCATGATGACTATGTCTTCTTGGAAGATGTTGCTGCCTTCTACCAGAACAGAAAGTTTAATGAAGACGGAACTGTTCTGACTTCAAAGGTTGGGGGAAAAGAAATTGCGATATCTGCTGCCGTACTGAGTGAAGTGTATGGGTTGAAGAACGAAGGAGGAGATGTTACAGATCTGGGTTCTGTAAAAAAGGAGGAGTTTTGGAGGATATGTGCTAAGGAGGGAGAGGAAATGTCCGGCACTCTGATGAAGACTCAACTAAAAGATGAGTATCAAAGACTGGTGGATATTTTGGCAAAAATCCTGGACTGTTCTACTGGATCCTTGGATGGTTTGCCCAGACATAGATACTATACTATGATCTGCATTTACTACGGGTTGGAGGTAAATTGGGCTGCTCATGTGTTTGAGCTTTTGAGTGACAAAAAGGTCAAGTATGCAATACTCCTCAGTCATCTGTTCTTAAGAGTGGGATGTGGACTGGTGAATGGGAAGCAAGTCCATGTTTCAAAGGAGTTCAAATTGTATGAACCTGTAAGAAGTGTTGGCACTTCAAAGAGGAAGGCAACAACAAAGGCTGAGAAGGCCCCTTCTAAGAAAAGCAAGAAGGTGGGTCAGACTAGTCAGTCTGCTGATCAAACAGCACCCACTGCTGTTGAAGCCAGATTAGCACAGCCAGAAGAAGAAATTCCTGACACTGTGGTCAGTGAATTTGTAAAGGAGATAGAGGAGATGAAGACTGAATCTTCTCCAGAAAGGACTGAGTCAGATGAAACAGTTCATGCTCCTAAGAGAATGAGAACTAGGAGCTCAGCAAAAAGAATGCCAAAGGAACCTGTGCCCTCTGGAAAAATGACAAAATCTAAGGCAAAAAGAAAGGTTACCTTTTCAGAAGAGTCTCCAGAAGTGGTGAGGGAAGTCACTGAAACAGCAGAGAAGCCTGTAGAGGAGTCTGCTGATGCTCATTTTGGTGACTTATCTGTTGCCCTGTCTGCTGATGTCAGAGAAGAGCAGCAGACTGATGCAATAAATGAGGGAGATGTACCCCTCTTACACCCTGCACCCATAGCTGCTAATCCACTCCAAATTGTGGAGAGTCCTGATACCAGGAAGAAGAGGATTGGCAAAATCAAAATCCCTTATCTCTCTGCTGCTGAAAAGAAAAAGAGAGATGATGCAGAAAAGAAGAAGTTAGCTGCAGCAAAAGCAGAAGAAGAGAGACTAAAAAGCTTGGAGCTCAAGAGGCTGGAGGAAGCAGCCAGTAAAATGACTCAAGCTGAGAGGGATGCCATTGAAGCAGCTGAGCTAGCTGCTGCTATTGAGGCAAGTACAAAAGACTCACATGGTCGTCAGCACACTGGTGGCATTGTGATCAATGAAGAGAGAGATCCCAACAAGCCTAAACCAGTCATGCCAACCCCAGCAATTCAACCAAAGAGAAGAGCAGAGGTGAAATTAGCACTTGAGATTGTAAGAGATGACCCTGCTGCCTTTGATGAATTATGTGCAAGGCTAGATGCTGAAAACGAGAGAATCACTCATCTGACACTATTCAATAAGGAGAAGATCAGATACAACAGATGGAGGGATTATCGTTTGACCAAGAGCAAAGATCAGATTGCTAAATGGAAAGCTTTCAATGATGAAGAAAGATGGGTTCTGCAATGGCTTGAAACTGGGTCTCTTACCCAAGCCTTGGACTCTGAATTCTTTTTGGATAAATTGAGACTGAAAATCAGTCATGTTGTGAAAGCAGAGGCAAAGAAGATCTATGAGTCAGTTCCAGAGGAGTGTACTGAAGAAGAAGACCTCAAGGAACGAGCTATCAAACTGGCCATCTCTCAAACGATGGAAATCTGGGCAAAGAAGACCAGAAAGATGAGAAGACAACCTAGCACCATGATCCCTCTGCCAAGTTTGAAGCAAATTGTATATGGACCTAATATTAGGCCATATGAAGAGCTCCCTGAAGATCCAGTATCTCCATTTGTTCCTTTAAACGATCTAACTTGGATTTTTCACAGGACTGCTCTTGATGAAGCTGGTTTAAGGCGCACGGATATTGTTGTTAGAAAAACTAAGGCACCACCAGCAGACAAAGAAGAGAAGAAAGAAGAGGCTTCTAATCCTGCTAAGGAGAAGGAAGGTACTTCAGAGGCTGCTGATCAAGGGAAGGAAGTTGACCCCTCTGATCAAGTCAAAGAGCCTGAAAAAGAACAAATCATTGATGTTGCTGATCACCCTACTGAACCAGAGAAAGAGGGTACATCTGACCCTACTGATCAGAACTTAGCAAAGGATGAGGTGTCTGAGCCAGCTGATGAAACCAAAGAGACTACTGCTGACACAGCTGACCAGATGACAGAAAAGGAAGTGATCCATGCTGATCAGACTATGGAGAAGGAAAGCACTCCAAGTCAAGCTGAAGAAACCAAGGAGAAGGAGATTGGTTTAGCAGATCAGTTGACAGAAAAATAAACACTTGCCTTGCCTCAACCAGAAGCTGAAGTTGCCTCTACTTCTCAGAACGTACAAAGTTCTCTGTTGGACTCCATTCAACAGATGATATCTAACTCACTGAAGGAGATGGAAGAGAGGATAACTGCAAACATCTTGGCTGCTCTCAGCAAAACAACCACGTCTGATCAAACTGATATGCTTGAAAAGACTGCAAAGACTGTTGAAAATATCAGACAGAATGTGGAAGTTCTTCAAGCAGAAAACACAAGTACTGCTGATGGCTGGAAGAGAGTAACTGATACTGTTGAGATGGGAATCACAGCACAGGATGAAACGTTAAAAACCATGATAAATGACTTCAAGGCATCTGCTGATTGGATTGTTGCCACTCAGATTCAGCTAGGTGACCAAGGAGAAGATGTGCTGAAAGGATGAACCATCTTGAAACTCAACAGATCAGAAGTCAAGTTCAAACATCTGCCATGGAGGAAAATATTAAACTTCCGTGTGATTCACTTCAAATCACACCAGTCTTGCCAGAGTATCCAATTAACCCTGCTGATGATGACAAAAAGGGGGAAGAGAGGATATTTGGACAGAAGCTTGTTGGAACTTCTTTTGTGATCACAAGAGAAGAAGACAACAATCAAGATGGTGCTGAGGAAGAAGCTGAAGAAACTGAGATATTGGAGGAATCTGCTGCTGGAAATGAAGATGCAAATGAAGAAACAAGCAGACCAGTAAATCAGTCAGCTACACAAGAAGAAGAAGAAGCTGATGGATCTGATGCTGATGAAAGTCCTAAGGAAAGAGTAAAAACAGACAAGGAAATTGCTGCTTCCAAAGACTCAGCTGAAGAACAGTTGGATCCTGAAGCTAAGTACAAGAAAATGGAGATGTTCAGAAGAAGATTCTTCGAAGAGTTAGAAGCTGAAACTTCTAAACCTGAGAACGAAGACTCTGAAGAAAAAGAAGAAGAAAACAAGGAAACAAAAGAAGATTAGAAGTCATCTGTTTTACTTAGATATTTCCTTGTAATTTTTCTTTCTATTTGCACTCATCTGATAAGACTTGTAATATGTAATCTCTTGATCTATCTATAAAATTGCAAGTTTTAAATCCAATAAATCATTTCTATCTCAGAAATTTTTGAGGATCAAAACTTTAGTTTAGGTACAGGTACTTAGCTGAAGTTTTGTCATCATCAAAAAGGGGGAAATTGTTGGATGAAGATGAAGATTAAAGTGCAAAGAAGACAAGTAATTAAAGGAAGGTTTTGATGATTTCCAAAACATCATTATCAGCTAAGTATGGAAAGCTTAGGTCCCTTAGAAGAATTTTGAACAAGTAAAGAAGACATCAGAAGAGTTCAAAGTTCAGAGCCCAGAAGACTAGTGATCTCATGCTGAAACAGCGAACAGAAGGGTAGACTATCAGCTGACTCAAATCAGATTAGTTCAGAGTTTGATCAGCAGAGTGCCTATCAGATGGGTTGCTTCGATCAGCAGAGTGGAAGAGATCAAGAGCTAAGTCTAACGGTAATAAATGCACCTGGTGTAATAAATGCTGCAAGAGAAGGGTAGTAATGACAAATGATTGAAGATAATTCTCGGATCAGCAGAGTGCATTTAATGCAGCTACAGGAAAGTACAGCAGGAATAGTACTGTAGCAGGGAGCCGTTTGAAAAATGGGCCATGGCTATGGATTTGAAGTTTGATTTGCCTTCAACGGTCATATTTTCAAATCCAAGTATAAATAGAGCTGAATTCGAAGAGAGACACACACAACAACATATTGAGATTTCGCATTTGAAGCAGAATTTTCTCTAAGTCTCAAGAAGCTCGAACAGCTCACTCGTCTGGTGAAGTCATTTGTTGACAGAACCCAGTTGAAGAAAAAAGATAAACAATTTCTGAGTGATTTTGTAATTAGCTGAGTGTTGTGCGGAGTTGTGATCCATCTTTGTGAGTGATCAAACTTCAGAGGGTAGGATTTCTGAGTGATTTTCTACTGTGAGCTTATAGCCTTTTCATTTGTTGTTTAGGTATAAGTGGAGACATATTGTAATCTTTGTGATTATAGTATAACCCAGAATCTAAGTGATCTGAAAGAGTGGACTAAAGGATTTCTATCCATATAACCACTATAAAAATTATTTGTGTTAATTTGCATTTAAGTTTTCCTTGCATATTTCAAAACTGCATAACAACACTTTGAAAGAATCGAAAAAGGTTTTAAAGGAGTTTTTAACTGGGGATAAAATCTTTAAAAGACTTGGTTTACTTGTGAAAAACACTTTCTAAATCCGCTGCAAGTATACTCTTGTAAAACTGATTTTGCTGAAATCAGCTAAGTAACTATAAGAAGAGTGGTCAGTCTGCTGTTCAAGATTTGTTCACGATCAGCTGAGTCTGCTTACTGTTCATTATAAGCTTAGTCTGCTGACAGACGACAGAAAAGTTTTTAAGTCTAAAAATTTTCAGAGGTCTATTCACCCCCCCCCCCTCTAGACCTCATCTGACCACTTGGGACCAACATAACCATTATTTTCTGTATTATTTTCAAAATGTATTCCTTCCCACTCGTGCCATTTTGTATCATCTAATTTTCTTTTTCTTAATTCAGGTTTTAGGTCTGGCATTTCTTCTTCTTTAGTTCCACTATAATCACCTTTTTCCATATATGCTGGTATTGACTCGTCTGATTCATACCCAAAAATTACTTCTTCATTTTCTATTTTTTCTACAAGCTCAGTTTGAGCCTCTTTTTGTTCATTTTGTACTATTTCTAACTGATCCATCATCCTTCTAATTTCTTCTATTTTGTTCTTCCATTATTTTATTAAATTCTTTGGTGGTTGCAATTCTCCAAATAATCTAAATATTTGTTCTTGCTTTTTCATTAGAACTAAGTTTTTACTCTGTTCTTTTATTTTTTCTAACTCGTAAGCTAGATTTTTTTATTTTTTCATCAGGTCTATTTTCTTTTTATTTAAATTCATTATAAAGTTCATCAAAAACATTGTAAACTTCTTCCTTTTTTAATATTTTATTTATTATACTTAGTTGTTCTTTTAATCTAATAATTTCTTCAGTTATTTCTATTAATTGTTTTTGTAAATCAGCTATTTCTTCTGTCATACTCATTTAAATAATTAACTATTGGCTTGTTTTTTCTTTTCTAACTCTAGAGGGACTTCTTTTATAAATAGGATTGTTATGAGTATACCGCACAAGGCCATTTTTGCAAACAACATTTGGTATAAGGCTATTCAGCCAAATAACCCGTTTTAGATAATATTGATAATCATGTCTGAGTGGAGAGTGGGAATCCAGTTAACCTAATTGTCTAATCCTCCATGGATTTGATCAAAAAAAAAATTAATCCTCCATGGACCGTACACGTGTCCTTGACCGAATGGATGAATCTCAGAATAAAAAGATTAGCCAATAAAAATTGCCACGTTTGCTGATTAAAAGGTTTAAGATTTCTTAAGATGGTGCCGCGTGTGTAGATTGTGACTAATGCACCAGCAATTACCTAATTTCGTGGGCTCCTTTAAAATTAAAATATTTTTGCCGACACTCTAAAAGATAAAAGTTGAAGATGCTATTTTCGGCCAAGCGCCTTCATTTGTTGGATTATTTACATTTAGCCACCAAAAATTTTCTAATTTGTAATCCAAGTACTCAATTTGATCTTATGTATATATCTCACACTTTAAAGTTGAAGCTTTGAGTCAAATGCGAGACACTCTCCTGTGTTATGATAAACCCGCACGAAACTATCCTGTGAATTTTTATTGAATCAAATCTCTTTGTACATTAAAAAAGTCTTGCATAAAGTACTCAAATTGTAAAAGTTAGGTCATTTTGGATCGGCATATTTCAAGAAATTATTTTTAAATTAGTTCATGGTGGTCCACACAACTTCATGTGAAATGATTTCTTGAAATATGCTAATCCAAAACGAATTTTTTTATTTTATTTTTATAGGGTTTCACAGAATAATTTTGTGCATATTTCACATTAGACAAGTGAGTATCTTGAATTCTTCTCCTGATTTCTCTTTTAATAGGCAATCTTAGGCCTCAAATGGATGTTATGTCTCTTCTAATTGTAAAATAATTTTTTTTTTTAGCTGAAGTTCCGAAGTAAAAAAGATACGCTCTTGTGTTAAGATAAATTTAGACGAAACCATCCTGTGAAATTTTTATTAAATCAAACCTCCTTGTATTTTAAAAATCCTGTATAAAACACTTAATTTATAAAAGATAGTTAATTTATTATCGGCATATTTCAATAAACTATTTTTAAAATACTTCACATTGTTCTATACAACTTAACAACTTCACATAGTTTTTAAATTACTTCATGATGTTCCATACAACTTAAAATACTTCATGTTGTCTCATACAACTCATGTGAAATGATTTTTTGAAAAAAAATTAAAAAAAAGTTAGGTGTTTTATGTAGAATTTTTTAAAGTACAAGGAGGTTTGGTTAACTGGATAATTTTGTGCATATTTCGCATAACGCAATAGAGTATCTTGCATTTTTCCCCTATTTTTCTTTTAATATGCAAACTTAGGCCCCAAGTGGATGTTATGCCTCTTCTAATTTCACTCCTACAATTACAAGACCATATGGAATGTACATATACATATGATAGAACAACCTACTAGAAATATTACTCAATCCACAAACTGCACGTTAGGGCATCTCCAATGGTGAGGGGGAGGGGGAGGTGGATTTTGAGGGGGAAAAGAATTGTGGTCTTCAATAGTGGGGGGAGTGGGGAGGGGAGGGAGAGTGGGAGGGGGAATGAGATACAAAGGGCATGAATTTGCCCTTCGGCCATCTTCAATGGTGAGGGGGAGGGGGAGGGGAATTTTGGGGTTTTTCTAGAATTTTGCCCCCTGTCTCACTTGCTAAGCATTTTTTCTAATTTTGTTCATTTCTTTTTATTTTTATAAATTTTGTGTATGATTTATATTTTAAATTAAATCTTTAAAGGAATTAGTTTTAATTGAATATTTTAAATTTGTATTATAATTTAGACAAAATATACAAATTAATCGAATTATAAATTATTTTATTATCAAATAAATGAACTTTAATATGACTCAAACTCGAATATAACTTGATATATATATATATATATATATATATATATATATAGAAGTGATTGAGATTGTTTTTATCATTATTATTATTATTATTATTATTATTATTATTATTATTATTATTATTATTATTATTATTTTATTGTTTTTACTATTATTATTAGTATTATTATTATTATTATTATTATTATTATTATTATTATTATTATTATTATTAATTTACTACTACTACTATTACTTTATTATTATTATTATTATTATTATTATTATTATTATTATTGTTATTATTGTTATTATTGTTATTATTATATATTATTATTATTATTACTACTACTACTACTATCATCATTATTATTATTATTATTATTATTGTTACTATTACTATAATTATTATCATTTTTTATAATAATAATTTTCTACTATTATTATTATTATTATTACTACTACTACTACTACTACTACTATTATTATTATTATTATTATTATTATTATTATTATTATTATTATTATTATTATTATTATTATTATTATTATTTATTATTATTATTATTATTTTCTTATTATTGTTACTATTACTATTATCATTATCTTTATTATTATTATTATTATTATTATTATTATTATTATTATTATTATTATTATTATTATTATTATTATTATTATTATATTTGTATTATTATTATTAAAATTTATTTTCATTTTTTTGTATTTTTATAATTATATTATTTATAATGATAATTTTATAATATTATTATTATTATTATATTATTATTATTTTATAATGATAATTTTTGTATTGTTATTATTATTATTATTATTATTATTATTATTTTTGTATTATTTATAACTGAGCATTGACACGTGATGGTACTCATCGCTATTTACATTATATATAAATAAAATTCATCTTGATTTTAAATTTCTTATTACAAATAAAAAACCCAAAGACAAAACTTATTAAGTGGTTACTCCATCTTGACTTTTTTCAATTTTTTATTTTAAAAAATAGAAAAATAAACGAATGTAAAGAACAAAATATATATCACTTATTGAGCGTGCAATATTAGTGCACAGAGTCCAAACTTATGATAGTTTATAGGGAAATTCATATCCAGATCGAGTTTGGCCGAACCCAAAACATCTACATGGCAAGTGTAATATACTTGTTTTGGGATTGGATGTAACTCCTTGGAAAGTGACCAATTACAAAACAAGTGTAATACACTTGCTTGGTGATTGGATGAGTTTGGCCTAGCCAGGCTTGAACAAGAATTTTACTAGTTTATATGCGGCACATTTCACACCTCTTCTACGAGAGATTATTTAGTGCACCTCTTCGCCACATCATTTAAGTACATGTAATGCAGCTCATCAATACACTTGGGAACATGTTAAATGATAATTCACATCAACTCATATTCTATTCATATTCCCAAAAAAATTAAATTTTAAAACATTATGTTCATATTGACAGAACATGAATGATGTGAATTATTATTCTATATATCTCAAGAATATTGGTGAGTTGCATCACGTATACTTGATGACTTAGTGCAGCGATTACGCTAAATAATTTCTCCTCTTCCGCGGTATAAAAGATCCATTAAAGTCATCCCAAAGTCTCCGTAACAAGTCAGTCTCCATTCACACACAAACAATGGCTGTGGGAGCAACAGCAGAGGAAATGGAGATAATAAAGCCGCGCAATGATAAAAGAGAGTATCGAAGAGTCGTTCTGCAGAATAATCTCCAAGTTCTCCTCATCAGCGATCCCGAGACCGACAAAGTTCGTATTCTCCCGTTAAATTTTATTTATTTTGTTCTATTCATTTCAAATTTAATTGTGTTTTAGGGAATTTGTTTTGAATCTCGTCGTTTGGATTTGTTTTTGGTGCAGTGCGCTGCTTCAATGGACGTTCGTGTTGGTTCCTTCAGTGATCCTGAGGGACTTGAAGGCCTCGCGCATTTCCTTGGTGAGAAAGATTGGGTTATTTGTCAGTTTTTAGTCACTTTATTCAGTACTATTATTCATCAGTGCTTGTCAATAATTAGCCACATAAATTTACAAAAGCCAGAGCTTTCTGATACACCTACCATCATTTACATAGATGCTTCAACTCTGTTAATAACTTTCCTAATTCAGAAAAGCAACCGTGCATACATAGAAACTAAAGGAACTAATATTTTCAGGATCAAAACTCCAAATTTTTCGTACATAAGTATTGAGACTAATTGTCCCGCATTGGTTGAAAACAATAGTTAAGTCCACCTTATAAGGACTTGGGCAATCCTCACCTTACAAGCTAGCTTTTGAGGTAGAGTTAGGTTCAAGTCAAGTAAGTGGACTTAGCCCAATCCATGTGGTGAATTCTAATATGGTATCAGAGCCCCAGGTTGAAGTGGGCCACCTCCTTCCGTGATGGGCTCTTTCTTGCGCGCATGATGGGATTTATTATTTACCCACACGGTCTGGGAAATCCGCGTGTTGGGATCCACACGGTCTGGGCAAATCCGCGTGTTGGACTCTTACCCACATGTTAATAATTCGCAAATATTGGGCTTTCATATGTCACGTGTTGGGCTTGTTTCACCCACACATTCAGCCCGCCCACACGTGAAGGGGGAGTATTGAGACTAATTGTCCCACATTGGTTGAAAACAATAGTTAAGTCCACCTTATAAGGACTTGGGCAATCCTCACCTTACAAGCTAGCTTTTGAGGTTGAGTTAGGCTCAAGCCAAGTAAGTGGACTTAGCTCAATCCATGTGGTGAATTCTAATAATAAGTTAACCCAACTCACTTTTCTTTTTGATAACTAAATCCTTACCAAAAGACATAAAACTATCACTAATAGTATGTCAAGACATAATAGTAATAAAGCACCAACAATTAATCTATATTACTCCTAAGAGTATGAATAATTTAAGTTTTTTTCTTTTTTTTTGAAGACAAAAATATCCTTATTCAAATTATAAAGTATATTAATAAAATATAATTCGACATAAATTTTTCTTAAATTTTCTCATAAAAAATTTGGTAGGAAAATATTTTAAGAAAATTTGTAATTTTCTTTCCTCCTAACCAAGCACCATAAATATGGAAGAAAAACAAAAGTATATTCAATTAAGACATGAAGTTTTAATAGAGTTATTTACTACAACTACTCCAATAATTAAGAAATTAACTCTTACATCACTTTTACAATGTCATTATTGTTCTTCTATAACACATAAAAATAAAAAAAATACTATTATTTTGAATAGTTGCTAAATTTTACATGTAAAATTATTATAACGTATTATCAATATGCTGTTATGTAAAAAATATTATTTGTTTCATTTAAAGATTTAGTATAATATGTCACTCCTTAAAAAAATCAAATTCTCTTAAATATCATAAAATCCATTAAAGTAGAATCGCATCTTATATATGAACAAAAATGCTTATGGCTTAGTGAACTAAGTAATCTTTATTTGACATGAAAAACATTACCTCAACTTTTCATGGAAATCTTTTCGCGAAAAACGTGTGAAATAAGTGAAAAAATCGATGAAAATCAATGAAAATTGACGAAACCGATCAAATAAATTTTAAGTTATTGATGAAAATATATGAAATTGAGCTGGATAAAATTTATGAACACTGGTGAAGTGGGTGAATAAATGGGTAAAATCGGTAATAAATAATGCCAGTAAAATCAATAAATACATGTAAAATCGATGAAAATTTGGGTGAAAATATGGGAAACAAATTGGTTAAATCAGTTAAAAAGGGGTGAAATATATGAAGAATAAGTTAAAAAAATTGAAAAAAGGTTAATGTCCGTGAAATCAATGAAAATTCAAGTGAAATTTATTAAAAAAAAAAACATGTGACTGATAAAAATAAGTAAAATCTGAAGAAAAAAAAATTAACTAGCAAAAATAGTGTCAACTAAACCAGTAGTATATATATATATATATATATATATATATATATATATATATATATATATATATATATATATTTTTTAAATATGAGAAAACAGAAGAAATCGATGAAAAAATAGGAAAAATAATGAACAATAGGCTATACTTGATCAAGAACGAGTAAATCAGTAAAAAAAAATTAAAATCAATATATAATAAGTGAAATGACTTAGATCGGTAAAGAAATATATTTAAAGTGATAAGGTAAGTGTACTTAAAAGTAATTGAATATGTACAATATATAATTAGTTAAGTTGAAAATTCAGTAAATACATGTTAAATAGATGAAAATTCAAGTGAAATTCGTGAAAAAAATGGATGACATCGATGAAACGATGAAATTACATAAAAATGATGAAACATGTGAAAAACGTGTAAAATCGGTGAAAATGCTAAAGTCGGTGAAAACATGTGAAAATTGATTAAAGTGGTAAAAATAAGTTAAATCAATAAATTGAAAAAAAGTTCAAACAACAAAAACAAAGACAAACCATTAGAAAAATGGTTTAAACCGGGAAAACTAAAGAAATCGATGAAAATACACACGATGAAGTTAATAAATTGAATACCAATCATTAATATGTACTGTTTTATGACATAATGAAGTTAATTTTACTCTGATTTTTAGCAAAATACTATTGAAATTAAAATAGACATGTACAATGTATGTGCACTTCAAACCTGTGAGAGAGATGCACTCGAGGCAGATATTTTTTTAGGTCAGAATGCTTCGGAGGTTCCTGAGGCTGAAATCCCCTCTGATCGACCAGTCGTTTCGAAGGATAAGCCTCCTTCTTCAGGAGGTTCTAAAGAAGAGCCTCGATCTGAGGAAAAACTCGACAACGTTATTCTGAGCCTTCTGCAGGGCCAAATTTCGATTTCCGATGTAGGTTCTTCTGGAGAGAAAAACCCCCTGCAATTGTTCCAGTCAGGGTCGAACTTCCTAGCCCAGGTTCGTCATTCCCTACTTCTTTCTCCCCTTCCTTTTTTTTTACCAGATAGAATGTGTCGGAATATCTTGTCTAAATGATTTCATTAAGAATAGGCTGAGAAGGAGTTCCTCGAACTAAGGCAATTGGTCGAACGGGAGGCTGTTCAACGGGTTGTCCTGATGTCGGAGTTGGAGAAGAAGCAAACCGAGCTGGAAAATTCTTTGGAGGCTGTTAAGGCACTCGAGGAGAAAATAACTGTGGAGAAGGAAACTGCCGCCAAAGCTAAAGGTGAGGAAGTCCATCAACAGCTGAGGAAATAGCTCGAGGGCCTCAAACTCAATTTTGAGCAAGAGAAAAAGGATTGGGAGCGCCGTGAGAAGGACGCTTATCAACATGGTTATGCTGCCCGTAGTGAAGAAGTTCGGAAAATAATCTCTGACAATAAGCTTGTCTAGACTTTTAATCATTTCTATTCTGTCTTTTGTACTTGTTGGGAATAATTGAAGTAATTGCTTGTAATAATTTTGAATAATTTACTTAGTGTTTTTCTGTTTAAAGATCCTTATCATCGAGCATGTCCTCTTAAAAAAAATATAGCCTTCGATTTTTTGACCGTAGGTAGTAACCCTTTTTGATATTTGAAAGTATCCTTATTGAATGTTCCATACCTCAGAAGAACGAGACTACTCGGTTTAGGTATTTATCAAATGGATGCTTGGACCGTAGATTTCGAACCCATGTGAGAGTATATGTCGAATTATCAACTGATTTGTTTATAAAATGATAATTGTATAATTTTCTCTGCCAAACAAGTCATAGCCCATCGGGAAGCGAAATAGTCGTTGAATCTTGTCCATTTGTTATAACAAATCATGACCGTTGGATTACGTTCATCTGATACTATAAAAGGTGTCTTGACGTCTCTTAAGACTATCTATTTCTTCCAACTAGTTCTTCATTTATTCGATTATGATGATCAAAGCCTTCCCCCTGTCAACTCAACTTTTTGATTTTAGACTCCGAACAATCTTCGTGAAAAATATGATTGTTTCGAACTCGCTTAGAATATCGTCAAATACGTTCTCGATCTAGAAGGCCAATAAGCCAAATCCAGATAATCCAATAGTTACCGATCCTCTTCCAAGGTTAGTATACCGAGGATTAAATCTTGGTATTGCTGATCACCCGGGTGGTCGGTAACTTATATCATCCCTCTGGCATGGGTCTCCGTTTGGGGGACCTATCGTCACAATGCATTTAGGAAGACGTGCTAGGGGCGGCGTCGGTGGACGAGGTCATTAAGAAGAAGAATCTTAAGCCTCTATGTCTTCAGAAAGCCGCAAATAAAGTTAAAAGCATGTGGGTCCAAAGGAGATTCCACTTGGCATGCCTAAAGAAGAGTCAATCTGACCGCTCGGCGAGGAATTAAGGATCGGACTGAGTATCTCGCGGAGATAACAACACGTGGTTTGAATATATTATGCTTAGCTTGTAGTAGGATCAAAAATTTTCTCCTGTATTTCTGTATGTTGAGGCTTTGTATCTTTGTAACGAATTCGAGATTGTAAATAATTTCTTTATTCGAAATAAGATTCGTAAATATCATTGATTCCGAATAGTCATGTTCGATCGTAAACAGCTGACTGACCCCTTTAATTTGAACAATCGGATCTAACTTGAATAATTAATCGAATGATGATTTCTGAATTGTCTTTTCGAGCATTAACCTCGATGAACTGATTTTTTTCTCATCAATCGCCCTAATTTTTCGTCATTTAGCACTTAGTTAACCGTAAATGAAGGACTGACGCCGACCGAGCTATTATAATTCGAGCATTAATAATCGGTTGTAAATTGATGATAAGCATGCTGGCCTTCGAGTGCAAATTGTTGATCATAATACTTGCATTGAATCTTCCGAATCTGCGCTCGTTTATCGAATACAACCGTCAAAAGATAGAATTTAAAGGAACATCTTGATTCAAGCATTGCCCTTTAGATCAATCAACAGATAAAAACTATCGAACCATTTCTACGCTTAACACTGCATAAACGGTTCCTTAGAAAATATTTTCAGGCGATGTAACTCAACGTCTATTGTCAACGTTATTCGATCGTGGCGGATAGCTTCCTTTGCTTTAAACTGATCGACTTGGATCGACTAATAATTTGATCATGTTTTGGAAGTTCCGATCGTGTGTTTATAAGAATACTTCCTTCCCCAACAAAACAGGATCCTATTTCTCGGGAAATGGAACAGTCAGCGCATTTATTGATGTGATCATAGCCGTCCGCGATGTATCATCTGGTCCGTCGATCTTAACCCTTCAATATTATAAATAGTTCCAATTTTACCGTCGCATTTTTCACTTGCCACAAATGCCTTCTCCGAATTCTATCCTTCGAATTTGAAGTTCTTGTGACAACATGTTCCATAACATATCCAAAATACGAAGGTTTGAGATTAGGACTCGGACCATGTTTTCCAGGGATATTTTCTTCGGCAAATTTACCTTCGCTTAGAATATCGACAGGCAAAAGAAATAGCACTTAGAATACCGGCAGGCAACCTGCCTTCTCCGATATAACCTATCTGAGATGGGTTAGGATTCCGGTCTTCTGGCGCTGTATCCGGTCGGATTGTGGGTCGACCTTGGTGGAAGCTCTCTCAATCTCGAACATCAGCTTCTTCAAGGAGTTTCTTGAAGTATAGTTCCTTCAAGATTTCTTAGAGTAATGCCGCTGGGGTTGCTTTCCGCTGTCTTGGATCGGATTTTGGTGTAAACAATGATTGCCGCAAAGAATTGGGCATAGCAATGATTGTTTACAGATGACGATCTTAGATTGGTTAAAAGTCCTAGAAATGGACTCCAATCCAGCTTTACTCCGTTCCGCAGTTCGTCCGAGGATGTGCACCACGTGGCGAGTGATTTACTCGAAAAACTTTGGTTTGGCTCTACATCTTGTGCCGACGCTTGTGGATCGAACCTGCTTAATTTAGCTTGTAGAGTTTGTAGTAGGGTAGGAGTGAATGTACTATTCTTTTCGAGCTTGAATTTCGCCATTGTACTCAAGAACTCATTCGTAACATGTTCGAAGAATTAATAAAGATTTTGTTTCCTTCTTATCTTCTTTGCATGTTTTCTTAGCTTTGTTGTATATTTTCTTGGCTTTGTTGGTCGAATAGTATATAAACCGACCTTTAGAATAAACGATGTGATCGAATAATTCGAACTTGGGTGATCGTAATTAACTTGTGTAACCAGCTTGAAGTTATTGAAAATTTGACGTTCGAATATGAATTCCTTTGGCGATCGGATAAATAAATTCCTTTGGCTATTGGATAGCCTTCGAAATAGGTTGTAGCTTGAAAGACTTGTATAATCCACTACCATCATACCGATCGATCGGCCAACATTCCGTCGATCATAGGATTGACTCCCCTTACGGTAGCTATCGATCGAGAGGATCAAATTATTTTTATATTGGTTGACCGAGTAAAGCATTCTACAAACTTTTTCCTTGTCCATTTATGTCGGTCATTCCATAGCTCTAATGGCTTAATCTGATAAATAACGAGAACCACTGATAATGAATGGATCGATAATTGGAAAATAAATCCGTAATAAATAAACCAATAATTTATTGATCGATTAGAGTATAGAGAAATGATTTTTTATCTTATCCTCGAGATTATTTTATTCCAACATTGATGTTCTTTTCGCAAATTCGATCTAAGGGGCATAGCAACGGCTTTCACCCTTAGTTGGTTTTAACTCGGTCATAGCAAAAACTTTCACCTGAGAGTCGTAGCAACAGCTTTCACCTGGGGGTCGTAGCAACTGCTTTCACCCTTTTTATTTTACTAGGTCATAGCAATAGCTTTCACCTGAGGGTCGTAGCAACAACTTTCACCCTTTTTATTTTAATCGGTCATAGCAACAGTTTTCACCTGGGGTCGTAGCAACTGCTTTCACCCTTTTTATTTTAATCGGTCATAGCAACAGCTTTCACCTGAGGGTCGTAGCAACAATTTTCACCCTTTTTATTTTAATTGGTCATAGCAACAGCTTTCACCTGAGGGTCGTAGCAACTGCTTCCACCCTTTTTATTTTAATTGGTCATAGCAACAGCTTTCACCTGAGGGTCGTAGCAACATCTTTCATCCTTTTTATTTTAATCTCGATCTAAAGGTGCATAACCATGGCTTTCACCCTTAGTCGATCTTAGAAGAGAGACCGAGTGCCTATTTGAAGATAGCTTGTAGAGATGCATAGAATAGATGAGAGAATTTTGACAATATTGATTTTTTTTAGTAATAGAAGACATAATAGATTCCCATAAAGAATAGAGATCGATAGATAATCCGAGAGATCAAATACATAATCTTCATTTCTCGTAATACTTTCTACGGTTGACCGTATTCCATGTTCAGGGAAGAATTTCCCCACTTTGACAAGTAACTTTATACGAGCCTTTCTTCTCAATTTCGATCACAATACAGGGACCAGTGCAATTGAGTTGCAAATTTCCTTCCATGTTTCGAAATCCGTACCTTACTTAAGATTGAGCCACCGACCTTGAAGGTTCGGATCTTGACCTTCATGTCGTGTGTTTTATCTTCGTACTTGTTCGGATCAAAATATCATCCCGGGTACGGTCGTAGGAGTTTCTGGCTGTTGAGCCGTTCAAGATAGATTTATTGAGCTCATCATGGACTAAATTCTGCACTCCAGCTACGTGAGAAGAATCTCCTCGAACACACGTATCTTGCGTCGTAGTAGACATTTTTCGATCTAACACCCAAATAGGGCCCCTCGGTGGGCGCCAATTGATCTTACACAGTTTCGTAGGGGATCAAGATAGGAACAATAACGAGCCAAGACAATGTAATATGAAGGAGAAGATCAATGATGTATATTCTGATTGTGAGTGTACATAATACATAATACAAATAATTTGGGTCCTATCCGAGCGTTACAGGATGTCGTACAAGCTAGAGGCTAAATACATACAAGAAATGATGTCTAATCTAATTCTCCAATATTGGTCCAAGCAGGAGCTTCGAGCTGGGGGTGCATGGAAAAGCGTGTGTATTGTCATAAATGCTTGCGATATTTATAGTTGATGCGGTGTGCTAGCTGAACCATCTGCAGGAGAACATATCTCGGCCCACAGGCTTGGGCCTGAGGTCGGCCCAACAGTAGTCTCCGACCCGAAGCTATTGCCCTAGAGATCGGAATGGGCTTGTTATATTTTGAGATTGATTTTATGTCTTTGAGGTCGGGATTCATAGTCTTCGATCTGTTTTGACCCAGGATGAGTTCCAGAATGTAAAGGATCCAAAGTACCCCTCATCAGTATCAGAGCTTAAGCTCCGAGTCAGGATAGGCTCCTCGGCCTAGGGTAGAAGTGTCGAGTTACGAATTTAGGGACCAAATTCATTTAGGCGGGGGGAAGGGGGGCTGTAAAATCCCAACATTTTTGCTTATAAAAATTTACCCAAAGACTTAAAAAAATTAATTAAGTATTGAAATTTTAAGCGGGACCGGATTGTACAATTCTTGATATTTTGGGCTAAAAATGAAAACTTCCAAATTACAGGGATCTTTTTGCAATTTTGCCCTAAATTAACAATGTGGTTAATTCTAATGAAGACAACTCATGGGACACTTGTTTATAAGTTTTCTTTCTAATTATATTTAGTGGAAACATGCAATCTCCCACATGTATGCAATTTTGGACTAATGTAATTGACTAAAACTCCTATTAATACTTCATATTTCTCATTCTTGAACTTGAATGAACAAAACATATTTCACACCTAGTAGTGTACATGAGTAGGAGAAAGTTACAAGAAATTGAAAAGAAAGGAAAAGGAAAGAGAGGAAAGAAAATTGTACGGAAAAAAAAAAAGTTGAAGAAATAGGAAGCTTGGGGATAAAGCGAATGTGATCGTTTGGAGTAAATCAAGCTTTTGATAATCCGAGTTTCCGGTGAAAAAGGTGAGCGTGGGAGTTTATAACGAGGAGTTAATCTCGACTCATCGTTATTTAAGTGCGCTAAAGTTTAGTTATAATCGTTAAGTGTATAATAATTCTCTTAAACTTTAAGAATTCAATAAATTACTACTTTGATAAACTTTTAATTTCATAACTTTTAAAAACGGTTTGTATAAAATGTCCATCTATAATTTAAAATGGTAGTAAATTGCTGTTACATGTAAATTTTTTGAGATTTGATGCATGGTAATTGACATGAGATTTAGAAGGGGCAAATTTTGCAATTTAAAGTTGGAATGTGATGATGTGTTATTTGTTGATTGCTATTGGAATAATTATATGTTAATTATATGTTGATATTTATTCGGGTGTAGTAGTTTAACTCATCCGGATAAAAAGTTGATTATGTTAATTATTTATCTGTTGTTGTTTTGGGCTAATTTGGCTTGTGCGGTTATGTGACTAAGTTGAATAGCATTGGCTACCCCTGGCCTGGCTCGTATAATCGAGATAACAGGGTCTCTCGGATATACAAAGTCGTTTTTGGATGCATTGACTAGTCATGCATAAGGTGTGTACGGGGGAATATTAAAAGGTGTGATCGGAGGAAATTATAAGGTGTGTTCGGGAGAGCAAGCTTAGGAAGTTGATAGACACCGAGACGTATACTTTTATACTGTATATTAATACTTGTTTTGTTTACTTTATTTGGCACTCGTTGCTCTTTTCTTTGAAATCATTTGTGTTGGTCCCAAGTGGTCAGATGAGGTCTAGAGGAGGGGGGGGGGGGGTGAATAGACCTCTGAAAATTTTTAGACTAAAAAACTTTTCAGTCGTCTGTCAGCAGACTAAGCTTATAAAGAACAGTAATCTGACTAAGCTGATTGTGAACAAATCTTGAACAGCAGAGTGACCACTCTTCTTATAGTTACTTAGATGATTTCAGCAAAAAAAACAGTTTTACAAGAGTATACTTGCAGCGGATAATTTGTAAGTGTTTTTCACAAGTAGACTAAGTCTTTTAAAGATTTTATCCCCAGTTTTAAAACTCCTTTAAAATCTTTAATGAAATATTTCAAAGTGTTAACTTATGCAACTTTAAAATATGCAAGAAAACTTATGCAAAAATAACACAAAGAATTTTTATAGTGGTTATATGGATAAAAATCCTTTAGTCCACTCTTCAAGATCACACAGATTCTGGGTTATACTATAAACACAAAGTTTACAATATTTCTCCACTTACGCCAAAACAACAAATGAGAAGGCCGTAAGCTCACAATAGGAAATCACTAAGAAGACCGATCCTCTGAAGTTAGATCACTCACAAAGATGGATCTACACTCCGCACAACACTCAACTATTACAATTTCACTCAGAAAATGTTTTCTGTTTGGCTTCAACTTGGCTTTCGTCAACAAATGACTCTACCAGACGAGTGAGCTGTTCTTGAGCTTCTTGAGACTTAGAGAGAATTTTGCTTGGGAAATAATATCTCATAATGTTGTTGTGTGTTTTGCTCTTTGAAATCAGCTCTATTTATACTCAGATTTGAAAATGTGACCGTTGAAGAAAATCACAATTCAAATCCATAGCCTTAGCCCAATTTTCAGAACGGCTCCCTGCTACAGTACTTTTTCTGCTGTACTTTCCTGTAGCTGCATTAAATGCACCCTGCTGATCCGAGAATAATCTTCAATCATTTGCCATTACTACCCTTCTCTTACAGCATTTATTACACCAAGTGCATTTATTACCGTTGGACTAACTCCTTGATCTCTTCTACTCTGCTGATCAAAACAACCATTCTGATAGATACCCTGCTGATCAAACTCTGAACCCATCTGATTTGAGTCAGCTGATGGTCTACCCTTCTGATTGCTGTTTCAGCATAAGATCAGTAGTCTTATGGACTTAGAGTTTTGAACCCTTCTGATGTCTTCTTTACTTGGTCAAAATTCTTTTAAGGGACCTAAGCTTTCCACACTTAGCTGATTTTGACGTTTTGGAAATCATCAAAACTTTCCCTTATCTTCTTATCTTCATAGCACTTCGTCTTCATCCAACAATTTCCCCCTTTTTTATGATGACAAAACTTCAGCTAAGTACCTGTACCTAAACTAAAGTTTTGATCCTAAAAAATTTCTGAGATAGAAATAGTTTATTGGATTCAAACTTGTACTTTTATAGATTCAGAAAAGATTACAGATTACAAGTTTAGTAGATGAGATGTGCATAAAGAAAATTTACAAAGATTTCAAGCCTAAGTACTCTAGTCTAGTCTTCTCTTTTATCTTCTGGCTTGTCCTCCTCATCTTCAGGTTTGGAAGTTTCATCTTCTAACTCCTTGAAGAATTTTTGTCTTAAAAGCTCCATCTTTTTGTGCTTGACATCAGGATTAAGTTGTTCTTCAGCTGAGTCCTTAGCATCAGCAATTTCTTTATCAGTCTTTGCTGTTTCCTTAGGATTTTCTTCAGCTTCAGTTTCATCAGCTTCCTCTTCTTCTTCTGCAATTGACTGATCTACTGGCCTGCTTGTGCCTTCATTTTCTTCATCAGCATTTTCATCCTTGGCAGATCCATCCAGTATTTCAGTTCCTTCCAATTCAGCAGTCTTTGAGAAATCTTCCTCTTCACAAGGTACCCTATCTTCCCCTTTTTTGTCATCATCAGCAGGGTTGATTGGATATTGTGGTAAGAATGGTGGGACTTGAAGTGTATCACAGAGAAGTCTATTGGTCCCAAGTGGTCAGATGAGGTCTAGATGGGAGGGGGGTGAATAGACCTCTGAAAATTTTTAGACTTAAAAACTTTTCAGTCGTCTGTCAGCAGACTAAGCTTATGAAGAACAGTAAGCTGACTATGCTGATCGTGAACAAATCTTGAACAGCAGAGTGACCACTCTTCTTATGGCAACTTAGCTGATTACATCAGTTTTTCAAGAGTATACTTGCAGCGGATAATTTGAAAGTGTTTTTCACAAGTAGACTAAGTCTTTTAAAGATTTTATCCCCAGTTTTAAAACTCCTTTAAAATCTTTAATGAAATATTTCAAAGTGTTTACTTATGCAATTTTGAAATATGCAAGAAAACTTAAATGAAAGAATAACACAATGAATTTTTATAGTGGTTATATGGATAAAAATCCTTTAGTCCACTCTTCCAGATCACTTAGATTCTGGGTTATACTATAAACACTAAGTTTACAATATTTCTCAACTTACACCTAAACAACAAATGAAAAGGCTGTAAGCTCACAATAGAAAATCACTCAGAAAACCTATCCTCTGAAGTTAGATCACTAACAAAGATGGATCTAAACTCCGCACAACACTCAGCTAATACAAATTCACTCAGAAGATGTTTTCTTTTTGCTTCAACTTGGCTTCTGTCAACAGATGACTTCACCAGACGAGTGAGCTGTTCGAGCTTCTTGAGACTTAGAAAAATGTGGTATCAGAGCGAGTGGTTCATTAGAATCAGCTGCCTGATCAACAAGCTTGATCCAAGTGTTTTTCAAAGGTTTTCAAAACTTTTCATAAAAGAGCATCTTTTTGAAAAACAAAAACTTTTTGAAAAATGGATGTTATCAGCCATGTTCCCCACATTGCTGATATGTCGTTTGAAGACTAGAAAATCAGGATGGAGATTTTTCTAGCTGCTTACAATGATAACATGTACACATGTATCATCAAAGGTCCATTCAGATTCACCAAGACGATAAAGATCAATGAAGTTGATACCGTGGTGGAGAAAAATTTGCATGAGATGACACCAGATGAAATAAAGCTCTTCAATCTGGATAAAGTCGAAAGATTTATCATGACTAAAGCCCTGGATAATGATCGGTTTGACAAAGTCAAACATTGCAAAACTGCAAAGGAGATGTGGGACAAAGTTCGTGATATGAGCGAAGGCAATGATGCCATAAAAGAGCATCAGCTTACTGTTGCTTTGGAGAAACTGGATAACTTCAAAATGAAATCTGGAGAGACCATTGATCAGATGGATACTAGGTTCACCAGAACACTCAATGAAGTTCTAAAGTTGGGAAAAACCTTTACTGACAAAGAAATCACAGTCAGAGTACTAAAGGCTTTACCTCCTAAGTTCAACATGAAGGTCACAGCGATGGAAGAATCAAGAGATTTGGGAAAGATCTCTCTCACAGAGTTGTTCTTCGTACTCAAGGCATTTGAGTATAAACTGCCAAGAATGGGAATTGAAGAAACCTCAACTTCAGGACACACAGCTGCCCTAGTTGCTGCTGAAAATCCAAGAAGACCAGCACAGAGAAGTAAAGAAGTGGACTCATCTGATGAAGCCACATTACTCAACAAAAAGGAGTACACAGCTGGAGATGTAGCTTTGCTGATGAATAATTTCAAGAAGTTCTACAAAAGAAAAATGAAGAACAAATACAACAATGCTTCTACTTCTAAACCTAACTCTTCTTCTCAAGAAAATGATGATTATAAAACCAAACTAATGTGTTATAACTGCAGGAAATTGGGACACTTCATCAGAGACTGTCCATATCCAAAAGCAGAGAAATACACTGAAGAAGAGAAGAGAATCAGAAAAGAAAGAAAGCATCAGAAAGGCAATGCAATGATGGCGGAAGCAGAGAAGCTGTCTGCTGTCTACTCATCTGATTCAGACTCAGACACGTCTGACGAAGAATTTTCTGATGAAGAGAACCCTGCTCTCATCTGTCTGATGGCCAAGGAATCTGATGACTCTGAGGATGAGGTAACTCCTCTTGATAATGAATTATTTAATTCATTTGAACAAATGATGCTTAACGATAGTGGTATTGCTGAAGCATATAAAAAGCTTAAGGAAGAGATGATATTGCTAAAAGAGCAAAATAGTTCACTGAAACTCACAGCTGAAAAGCCAAGAGAATCAGTTGAATATAAACAGCTTGAGCAAGAATATGAATCTCTGAAAGCTGAATGTGAAGTTTATAAGGGTAAAATCATTGAGCTTGAGAAAATTATCGAGTCTCATGAAAAATCATCTGTTGCATCCACTCATATGTCTAGTAAACAGAAGATGCCTTCAGAACAGGATAAGATAGAATTGAATCATATTGAAAAATTTATATCTGCTGACAATAGTAAGGTCATTCTGTATGTTCAAACTGCCAAACCTGCTTCACCTGAGAAAGCGTTAAAGGAGACAAAAACTCCTAAGGCTAAAAAGAGCAAAAAACCTAGTGTAGGTAAACAGACTAGTAAGACCAAACAACAGAGTCCTAAGAAGTCTGCTGATAAAGTTAAATTGAATCAGACTAGTGGTAAAACTAAGTCGTCTGTTAATGAGCAAGCTACTAGTAAACCAAAGAAGCATAAGAATAAGAAAAATCAAAATGCTTGGTATGGAAATGAGTCTTATTATGTGCAACCTGCTGCATATCCTCCTATATATCATGCACCTCAATTTCCAACTTACTATGCACCATATCCTGCTCATCCAATGCATGCATACCCTGCTTATCATGCACCTTACCCTGCTTATGAACATTTTCCTTATCATACTGATCATCAACCTGACTTATCTGCTGAATATGATAATTATAAAACTGTTCATGCTCCTGTCAAAACTCAGAAGGCTAAGAAGCCTAAGACATCAACATATTGGGTTGTCAAAGGTGGAACTAATCCTCCAGGACCCTCTCAATAAGGGTACCTAAAACAATTTTATTTTTGTTTTGTAGGTTAGGATTAGGAGTAGGAGTAAAGTAGAGAAGATTTGGTACTTGGACAGTGGTTGTTCAAGGCACATGTGTGGAAGCATACATGAGCTGACTGATGTTGTTGCTGTGGATGGTCCAAATGTTACTTTTGGAGACAGCAAAGAAGGCAAAATTGTAGCTAAATGAAGATTAATCAAAGGAAACATAGAGATATCTGACGTCTCATATGTTAAAGGCCTAAAGTACAACCTGCTGAGCATAAGTCAATTTTGTGACAAGGGATATTCAGTCATCTTCTCAACAGATAAGTGCTATGTTGAACAGATTGGTACAAAGAAGGTAATTTTATCTGGAAGACGACAAGGAAATGTCTACATAGTCGACTGGAATTCTGCTGACAAGAGTTCAAGTATCTGTTTGGTGGCATCAACACCAAGTGAAGTCAGTTGGCTGTGGCACAAAAGGATGAATCATTTAAACTTCAAGACCATAAACAGATTGATAAAGAATGATCTGGTAGAAGGGATTCCAAAAACAGTCATGAGCAAAGACAAGCTCTGTGACGCATGTCAGAAAGGGAAACAAATCAAGTCATCATTCAAAAGCAAGAAGCACCAATCTTCTGATAGAATCTTGAAGCTGCTACACATGGACTTATTTGGACCCATTGATCCAGTCAGCAATGGTGGAAAGAAATACTGCCTAGCTGTTGTGGATGACTATTCAAGATATACTTGGGTGATATTCATGAAGAAGAAAAGTGAAACCAAGGAACATCTTACTAATCTGATGGAACTGGTCCAGAATGAGAAAAGCACAAAGATATTGAAGATCAGATCAAATAGAGCCTTTCCCCGTCCGAGAATCTCCATTTTCTAAGTGGGGGACAGAGTTTACAAACTCTACTGTTGAAGAGTATTGTAATATCAAAGGAATACATCATGAGTATTCAGCTGCTAGAACCCCTCAACAGAATGGTGTTGCTGAAAGGAGAAACAGAACACTGAAGGAAGCTGTCAGAACCATGATAGCTGAAGCTAAGCTGTCACAAAGATTTTGGGCAGAAGCAACAAATACAGCCTGCTTTACCCAGAACAGATGCATGATCAACAAAAATCAGAACAAGACTCCATATGAAGTTTGGAACAACAGGAAACCAAACATTCATTACTTTAAAATTTTTGGTTGTAAATGCTTTGTGTTAAATAATGGGAAAAGTTACCTTACTGCATTTGCAGAGAAGGTTGATGAAGCTGTTTTTGTAGGATATTCTACTGTTAGCAAAGCTTATAGAGTTTTTAATAAAAGAACATTACTAGTAGAAGAATCCATTCATGTAGTATTTGATGAACCAAATCAATCTTCTGAAAAGAATCAAAGTACTAATCAAGATCTGTCTACTGATTTACAGAAGTTGAATGTTGGAAAGAATGAATAATATGTTCCCATCATACTACCTGATCTCAACCCCGCTGATAACTCAAGTGCTGTTCAAAATCACAGTGTTGATTGTCTAACAGACGATTTGCAAACAGCTGACAGACCAGAGAATGTTCAACAGACAAGTACTGTTCAACAGACTACTACTGAATCTCCAACAGTAGTGTTGCAAGATCAAAACAGAGGACAACATCCAGACCTGCAACCTGATCTTAGATGGCTCAAGAATCACCCACCAGACTTAGTGATTGGTGATCCTTTGGATAGAGTAAAGACAATAAGGGCTGCTGCACAAGATGCTATGTTTGCCAGTTTTCTTTCTCAAATAGAGCCTAAAGAAGTTGAAGAAGCTCTCAGTGATTCCTTCTGGATTGAAGCTATGCAAGAAGAGTTGAATCAATTTGAAAGGAACGAAGTATGGTACTTAGTTCCAAGACCAAGTTATCAAAGGGTAATTGACACTAAATGGGTTTTCAGAAATAAGATGAATGAAGATGGTATTGTTACCAGAAATAAAGCAAGATTAGTGGCCAAAGGTTATTGTCAAGAAGAAGGAATTGACTTTGATGAGACATTTGCACCAGTAGCAAGACTTGAAGCAATCAGACTGTTTCTGGCCTATGCTGCTCACAAGAACTTCACTGTCTATCAGATGGATGTGAAGTCAGCATTTCTCAATGGAGAACTGCAAGAAGAAGTGTATGTTGAACAACCGCCTGGATTTGAAGCTTATCAACAAGAAGACAAGGTATATCGTCTGAAGAAAGCTCTCTATGGACTGAAACAGGCTCCAAGAGCATGGTATGATACCCTATCTGATTTTCTTTTAATTAAAGGATTTCGTAAAGGTAAGGTAGACAAAACCTTGTTCACAATTGAATGGGAGAATCAAATATTGCTTGTGCAAATATATGTAGACGATATTAGTTTTGGTTCAACTAACCAACAGATGCGTGACAAGTTCTCCAAGCTGATGCAGAATAAGTTTGAAATGAGCATGATGGGTGAACTCAATTTTTTTCTTGGTTTGCAAGTTAGACAGTTGCCTGATGGAATATTAATCAACCAAGCAAAATACACAAGAGATCTGTTCAAGAAATTTGGTATGGAAACTAGCTCTACTGCTACTGTTCCTATGTCTACTAGTCTTCGTTTGGATAAAGATGAAGATGGCAAATCAGTGGACATAACCAAGTACAGAGGCATTATTGGGTCACTGTTGTATCTAACAGCTAGCAGACCTGATATCATATACTCTGTTAGGGTTTGTGCGAGATTTCAATCAAATCCCAAGGAATCTCATCTCTTAGCTGCCAAGAGAATTCTGAAATATATAAAGAGCACTCAAGAATTGGGATTGTGGTATCCTAGAGAATCTGGATTTGAGCTTGTTGGATATTCAGATTCAGACCTTGCTGGCTGCAAAATTGATAGGAAAAGCACAACAGGTGTTTGTCAATTTTTGGGTAGTCGTCTGATCTCATGGATGAGTAAGAAACAGACTTCAATATCCATATCTACTGCTGAAGCTGAATATATAGCTGCTGGAGCATGTTGTGCACAGATACTATGGTTGAAGCATCAACTAGAAGATTACAATATCAAGATCAGTGGAATTTCAATCTACTGTGACAATACAAGTGCAATTTCTCTTACTCAGAACACTACAAGTCATTCAAGGACTAAACATATTGAGATCAAGCATCACTTCATTAGAGATCATGTTGAAAAAGGAAATGTTATGATTGAGTATGTTCATACACACAATCAGATAGCTGACATTTTCACCAAGCCTCTAAGTGAAGTAAGGTTTTCAACTCTAAGAGCTGAACTAGGACTATTAAATTTGGATGCATGAGCTGAGGGGGAACTTATCAGAAAACTGAAGTTCATCAGCACAATCATCCATTATCATATTCAAGGATTAACTCTCAACAGACTAGTTAACTTATGAATTCTTAAAGACAGGGGGAACGTGTAAGACTAGCGGTACTTCTGTTCTAGAGATGAAATTGGTTAATGACAGTTAGTTGTAGTTAGGTTATCAGAAGATATGTTCTTAATTCTTGAAGATTGAAGATTAATTTATCTTGCTGGATTGACAAACAGCAGAGGAAGATTACTAGCTATTGGCTTTCTCTAGTAATATCAGATAACAGATCACTCATCTGTCAGATAAGTTAAACTCTACTCATCTGATACATTATATAAGCATGGTCATAAATCACATCTTTTGAAACACGCTTTTATAAGTAACAGATAAGTGTCGATTGAGTTTCCCGCCCATCTGACATTATTTTAATAAATTTGAAGTCCGCAATTCTCACCCACACGATTTAAAACCGTCAGATCAATCTTACGGTTCACATTAATCACGATAACCAAAACCTAAGGAAACGTATAAAATCCGATCTGAACAGATCAGTCGACTTACGCACACAAAATTTCCAAAATTCTCTAACTCTCTAAGCTCTCTGTTTCTTTAGCTCTCTCATAGGTTTTCATCACTTAATCTCAAAAATGGCTATTTTCGAGGGAAGATATCTTAGCTATGACAAATTCTTCGCAACTAGCACTGATCTCATAAGAGAAATCATGAAGAAAATTAAAGAATCGTCGCTGGTAAAGGTTTTAGAAGCTCATGAAGATTTTGTTTATCTGGAAGATGTTGCTGACTTCTAAAAAACCAGAGAATTCAACGATGATAGAACTACTATGGTTGCCACAGTTTGGGGTAAGAAGATTTGTATATCTGCTGCTGTTTTGAGTGAAATATACGGGCTGAAAAACGAAGGAGGAGATGTAACAGACCTAGGGTCTGAGAAAGAGGAGGAGTTCTGGTTGATTTGTGCTAAGAAGGGAGAGGAAATGTCAGGAACTCTGATGAAGACTCAGCTCAAGGATGAGTATCAGAGGTTCGCTGATATAATTGCGAAGGTGTTGGATTGCAGCACCAATTCTCTGGACGGTTTACCCAGAAGGAGATACTATACTATGATTTGCATCTACTATGGTTTGAAAGTCAACTGGGCTGCTCATGTGTTTGATCAGCTAAGTGACAAGAAGACAAACTATGGGATTTTGCTAAGTTATATGTTCCTAAGTTTGAACTGTCCAGTGGTAAATGGAAAGGCTATCCATGGTGGCAAGGAATTCAAACTGTATGAGCCGGTTAGAAGTGTAGGTACTTCTAAAAGAAAGGCTCCTGCCAAGACTGCTAAGGCACCTGCCAAGAAGAGCAAGAAGGCTGGTCAGAGCAATGGGTCTGCTGATCAAACAGTAAGCACTACTGTTGAAGCTGGATCAGCTCAGCCTGAAATTATCATTCCTGACAAAGTGATTGATGATTTCACTGAAGAACTTGAGAAGATGGAGACTGGATCATCTCCTGAGAGAACAGAATCAGATGAACCTGTTGCTCAAGTTACAAAGAGGATGAGAACAAGGAGTTCTGCGAAAGGACCTCCTCAATCTAAACCTTCAAGAAAAATTACTAAGTCAAGGGCAAAAAGAAAGGTTACCTTCTCTGAAGAGTCACCTGAAAAAGTAAGAGATATACCAGCATCAGCTGAGAGACCGGTTATCATTGAAGAACCTGCTGCTGAGCCTGCTGGAGACTCATCTGCTGCACTGTCTGCTGATGTTAGAGAAGAACAGCAGACTGACACAACAAATGAAGGGGATGCACTTCTTCTGCACCCTACTCCTGTTGATGCCATTCCACTACAGACTGTGGAAAGTCCTGAAGCAAAGCTGCGAAGGACTGGTAAGATTGTAATCCCTTATCTCTCTGCTGCTGAAAAGAAGAAATTAGATGAGGCTGAAAGACAAAGGAAGGCTGCTGAAAAGGCAGAAGAAGATCGCCAAAAGGCACTTGAGCTCAAGAGATGACCCTGCTATATTTGATGAGTTTATTGCTCGGTTGGATGCAGAAAATAACAAGCTTACTCGTCTGACGATGTTCAACAAAGAAAAAGTTATATATAACAGATGGAGGGACTATCGTCTTACAATGAGTAAGGATCAAATTGCAAGCTGGAAGGCCTTTGCTGATGAAGAAGCCTGGGTTATGAAATGGCTTGAGACAAGTTCTCTGACTCAAGCATTGGACTCAGAGTTTTTCCTGGATAAGCTAAGACTGAGGATCAGTCATGTAGCAAATGTTGAAGCAAAGAAGTTATATGATTCAGTTCCTGAAGAGTATGCTGATAATGAAGATCTCAAGGAACGAGCAATCAAGTTGGTTGTTTCCACTACAATGGAAACTTGGGCCAAAAGAACCAGGAAAATGAAGGGACAGCCAAGTTCACTGCTCCCACTTCCAAGTTTGAAGCAGATTGTTTATGGACCTAACATTAAGCCATATGAAGAGCTACCTGAGGATCTAATCTCCCCATTTGTTCCCATTGACAATCTAACATGGATCACTCATAGATCTACTTTGGATAATGCAGGTATAATGCGTACTATTGCAACTGTTAAGAAGGTCCAAACACCACCTGCTGATCAGAATAAGGAAAAAGAAGGCACTTCTGATCCTGGAGATCAAATCAAGGAAAAAGAAGCTACTTCTAATCCTGCTGATCAAAACAAAGAAAAAGAAGATAATTCTGAACCAGCTGATCAAACAAAGGAGAAGGAAAGCATCCGAATCCAGCTGATCAGATCAAGGAAAAGGAGGATACTTCTGAACAAGATGATCAGACTAAGGAGAAGGAAAGCACTCCTAGTCAAGCTGATGAGACCAAGGAAAAAGAGACTACTCCTGGTCCAGCAGATCAGATTACTGAAGAAATAAATCTTGCTTTACCTCTTATTCCAACTGATGTTACTTCTACTTCTCAATGTTTACAGCCATCTCTGTTGGACTCAATTCAACATATAATTTCAAGTTCAATGAAGGCATTAGAAGAGAAGATAACTGCTAATATGTTGGCTGCTTTAAGTCAACCAACCCAAAGAGCTGCTCATGTTCCTACTTCACTGATAGAAGACACTGCTCATAATGTGGAAACTATCAGACAAGATATGGATGTGATTAGAGCATGAACTCAAAGTACAGCTGCTGGTTGGAGACAGATTACTGAAACGGTTGAAATGGCCATTCAAGCTGAGGATGAAACCTTAGAAAATATGATGAAGGACTTCAAGGCATCAGGTGATATGATTCTGGCAACTCAGATTCAGCTAGGTGACCAAGGAGAAGTTGTCCTTAACAGAATGGATGCTTTTGAGGCCAATCAACTCAGACAGCAAGCTCAACTTGATGCTATGGAAGAGAACATCAAACTTCTCTGTGATACACTTCAAGTTCCACCAGTCTTACCACAGTATCCAATCAACCCTGCTGATGATGACAAAAAGGGGGAAGATAGGGTACCTTGTGAAGGGGAAGATTTCTCAAAGACTGCTGATCTAGAGGGAACTGAAATACTGGATGAATCTGCTAAGGATGAACATGCTGATGAAGAAAATGAAGGCACAAGCAGACCAGTAGAGAAGTCAGATGCAGAAGAAGAAGAAGAGGAAGCTGATGAAACTGAAGCTGAAGAAAAGTCTAAGGAAACAGCAAAGACTGATAAAGAAATTGCTGCTGCTAAGGACTCAGCTGAAGAATAGCATAATCCTGATGTAAAGCTTAAGAAGTTGGAGCTGTTAAAACAAAAATTCTTCAAGGATTTAGAGGCTGAAACTTCCAAACCTGAAGAAGATGAAGAGGACAAGCAAGAAGATAAAGCAGAAGACTAGTATAGTCTAGATTACTTTGCTTGAAATCCTTGTAATTTTTATATTTGCACATCTCATCTGATTGAACTTGTAATCTGTAATCTTTTCAAAATCTATAAAAGTTCAAGTTTGAATCCAATAAACTATTTCTATCTCAGAAATTTTTGAGGATCAAAACTTTAGTTTAGGTACATATACTTAGCTGAAGTTTTGTCATCATCAAAAAGGGAAAAATTGTTGGATGAAGATGAAGATAAAGTGCAAAGAAGATAAGAAGATAAGGGAAGGTTTTGATGATTTCCAAAACGTCAAAATCAGCTTAAGTATGGAAAGCTTAGGTCCCTTAGAAAAATTTTGAACAAGTAAAGAAGACATCAGAAGGGCTCAAAATTCAAAGCCCAGAAGACTACCGATCTAATGCTGAAACAGCAATCAGAAGGGTAGACCATCAGCTGACTCAAATCAGATTAGTTCAGAGTTTGATCAGCAGAGTATCTATCAGCAGGGTTGCTTCGATCAGCAGAGTAGAAGAGATCATGAGATAGTTCAACGGTAATAAATGCACTTGGTGTAATAAATGCTGCAAGAGAATGGTAGTAATGGCAAATGATTGAAGAATATTCTCGGATCAGCATGATGCATTTAATGCAGCTACAGGAAAGTACAGCAGAAAAAGTACTGTAGCAGGGAGCCGTTATGAATTTGGGCTAAGGCTATGGATTTGAAATGTGATTTCCTTCCACGGTCATATTTTCAAATCCAAGTATAAATAGAGCTGATTTCAAAGAGCGAGACACACAACAACATTCTGAGATTTTGTTTTCGAAGCAGAAATTTTTCTAAGTCTCAAGAAGCTCGAACAGCTCACTCGTCTGGTGAAGTCATCTGTTGACAGAAGCCAAGTTGAAGCAAAACGAAAACATCTTCTGAGTGAATTTGTATTAGCTGAGTGTTGTGCGGAGTTTAGATCCATCTTTGTGAGTGATCTAACTTCAGAGGATAGGTTTTCTGAGTGATTTCCTATTGTGAGCTTACAGCCTTTTCATTTGTTGTTTAGGTGTAAGTGGAGAAATATTGTAAACTTAGTGTTTATAGTATAACCCAGAATCTAAGTGATCTGGAAGAGTGGACTAAATGATTTTTATCCATATAACCACTATAAAAAATTCTTTGTGTTATTCTTGCATTTAAGTTTTCTTGCATATTTCAAAATTGCATAAGTAAACACTTTGAATTGCTTTAAAGATTTTAAAGAAGTTTTTAAACTGGGGATAAAATCTTTAAAAGACTTAGTCTACTTGTGAAAAACACTTTCAAATTATCCGCTGCTAGAATACTCTTGAAAAACTGATTTTGCTGTAATCAGCTAAGTTGCCATAAGAAGAGTGGTCACTCTGCTGTTCAAGATTTGTTCACGATCAGCATAGTCAGCTTACTCTTCTTCATAAGCTTAGTCTGCTGACAGACGACTGAAAAGTTTTTAAGTCTAAAAATTTTCAGAGGTCTATTCACCCTCCCCCCCCTCTAGACCTCATCTTACCACTTGGGACCAACAAAGTCTGATGTTTTCGTCCATTGCATTAAGTTGAGCTTGTTGTCTGAGTTGATTGGCCTCAAATGCATTCATTCTGTTAAGTACAACTTCCCCTTGGTCACCTAGCTGAATCAAAGTTGCTAGTATCATATCAACAGATGCCTTGAAGTCCCTCATCATATTTTCTAAGGTTTCATCCTCAGCTTGTATGGCCATTACAGTCTCAGTAATTTGTCTCCAACCAGCAGCAGTGATTTGAGTCCTTGCTCTAATTACATCCATGTCTTGTCTGATAGTCTCTACATTATGAGCAGTGTCTTCTATCAGAGAAGTAGGAAAAGCAGCAACTCTCTGGGTTGGTTGACTTATAGCAGCCAGCAGATTGGCAGTTAACCTCTCTTCTATTTCCTTCATTGAAGTTGAAATCATCTGTTGAATTGAGTTCAACAGAGATGGTTGTATGCTCTGGGAAGTAGAAGTAACTTTTGTTTGAACAGGAGGCAGGGTAATGATCTGTTCTGCTGGACCAGGAGTACTCTCTTTCTCCTTGGTCTTATATGCTTTACTAGGAGTGCTTTCCTTCTCCTTAGTCTGATCAGCTTAACTAGGACTGCTTTCCTTCTCCTTAGTCTGATCAGCTGGACCATAAGTACTTTCCTTCTCCTTGGTTTCCTTCTCTTTGGTCTGATCAGCTTGTGGTGCTTGGACCTTTCTAGTATCTGCAACAGTAATCACTTTACCATCATTATTTAAAATAGATCTATGAGTAATCCAGGTCATGTTATCTATTGGAATAAATGGAGAAATTGGATCCTCTGGAAGTTCCTCATAAGGCTTGATGGTAGGTCCATAGACAATTTGTTTCAAACTTGGAAGAGGGAGCAATGAGCTTTGCTGTCCCTTCATCTTCCTAGTTCTTTTGGCCCAAGTTTCCATGGTTGTGGAAACTGCCAGCTTGATTGCACGTTCCTTTAGATCTTCATCTTCAGCATACTCTTCTGGAACGGAATTATACAACTTTTTGGCCTCAGCTTTTACCAGATGACTGATCTTCAGTCTCACAATGTCTAGAAAGAATTCTGAGTCCAATGCTTGAGATATATAGTTTGTTCCAAGCCACTTCATGACCCAGGCTTCTTCACTTGTAAAAGCCTTCCAATTAGCAATCTGATCCTTACTCTTCAATAGACGATACTCTCTCCATCTGTTATACCTAACTTTTTCTTTGATGAACATCGTCTGACGAGTAATTCTATCATTTTCAGTTTCCAGGCGAGCAATGAACTCATCAAAAACAGCATGGTCATCTCTAACAATTTCCAGTGCTAGTTTCAACTCTGCTCTTCTCTTAGGTTGCACTTCTGGTGTAGGCATGACTTGCCTAGGCTTTTTAGGATCTCTTTGTTCTCCAATAACAATGCCACCAGCTTGCTTTGGGCCATGAGAATCCTTAGTACTGGCTTCAATGGCAGCAGCCAACTCTGCAGCTTCAATAGCATCTCTTTGTTCTTGAGTCATCTTACTGGCTTCTTCTTCCAGTCTTTTGAGCTCAAGTGCCTTTTGACGATCTTCTTCAGCCTTTTCTGCAGCTTACGTTTGTCTCTCAGCTTCATCCGATTTCTTCTTTTCAGCTATAGAGAGATAAGGAGTTACAATTTTGCCAGTCCTTAGTTTCTTGGCTTCAGGACTTTCCACAGTCTGTAGTGGAATGGCATCAACAGGAGTATGATGCAGAAGGAGTGCATCTCCTTCATTTGTTGTGCCAGTCTGCTGTTCTTCTCTAACATCAGCAGACAATCCAACAGTTGAGTCTCCAGCAGGCTCATCAGCAGGCTCTTCAATAATAATTGGAGTTTCTGCTGTTGCTGGTATTTCTCTTACTTTTTCAGGTGACTCTTCAGAGAATGTGATCTTCCTTTTTGCCTTTGACTTGGTCATATTTCCTGAAGGTTGAGGTTGAGGAAGTCTTTTCACAGAACTTCTTGTCCTCATTCTTTTTGTGACTTGAGGAACAACTTCATCTGATTTTGTTCTTTCCGGAGATGATCCAGTCTCCATTTCATCAAGTTCCTTAGCAAATTCACCGACTACCTTGTCAGGAACTACAATCTCAGGCTGAGCTGATCCAGCTTCAACAGTAGTACTCACTGTTTGATCAGCAGACCCACTGGTCTGACCAGCCTTTTTGCTTTTCTTGGCAGGGGCCTTAGTAGGCTTGACAGGAGCCTTCCTTTTAGAAGTACCTCCACTTCTAACTGGCTCATACAATTTGAATTCTTTGCCAGCATGTACAGTCCTCCCATTTACCACTTGACAATTCAAGCGTAAGAACAGATGACTGAGCAGAATGCCATACTTTTTCTTCTTATCACTCAGCAGATCAAATACATGAGCAGCCCAATTAACTTTTAACTCATAGAATATGCAAATCATTGTGTAATACCTCCTTCTGGGTAATCCGTCCAGAGAACTAGTGCTGCAGTCCAACACCTTCGCAATTATGTCAGCAAATCTCTGATACTCATCCTTCAGTTGAGTTTTCATCAGAGTCCCTGACATTTCTTCTCCCTCCTTGGCGCAAAATAGCCAAAAACTCCTCCTCTTTCTCAGATCCTAGATCTGTTACATCTCCTCCTTCATTTTTCAACCCATAAATTTCACTTAAAACGGCAGCAGATATGCAAATCTTCTTTCCCCCAATAGTGGCAATCATAGTTGTCTTATCATCGTTGAATTTTCTGGTTCTGTAGAAATCAGCAACGTCGTCCAGAAATACATAATCCTCACGAGCTTCTAGAATAGGTACCAGCGATGATTTCTTGATTTTCTCCATGATTTCCCTCATTTGATCAGTGCCAGTGGAAAAGAATTTGCCGTAGCTTAGAAATCTTCCTTCAGCAATAGCCATTTCTTGATTAAGTGATGTAAATCTGTAAAAGATTAAGAGCTAAAGAACAGAGAGCTTAGAGAGTTAGAGAATTTGGGAATTGTGTTTGCGTAAGTCGATTGATCTGTTCAGATCGGAATTTATACGTTTCTTTTGTTTTGGTTACCGTGATTAACATGAACCGTAAGATTGATCTGACAGGTTTTAAATCGTATGGGTGAGAATTGCGGATCTCAAATTTATTAAATTAATGTCAGGTGAGCGGGAAACTCAATCGGCACTTATCTGTTACTTATAAAAGCGTGTTTCCAGAAATACGATTTATGACCATGCTTATATAATGTATCAGATGAGTAGAGTTTAACTTATCTGACAGACGAGTGATCTGTTATCTGATATTACTAGAGAAAGCCAATAGCTAGTTATCTTCCTCTGCTGTTTGTCAATCCAGCAAGATAATTTGATCTTCAATCTTCAAGAATGAATATATCTTTTAGCAGCATAACTTCAACTAACTGTGATTAACTAATTTCATCTCTAGAACAGAAGTACCGCTAGTCTTACACGTTCCCCCTGAATTTGAGATTTCATGAGTTAAGTAGTCTTTTGAGAGTTAACCTTGAACATGATAATGGATAACTGTGCTGATGAACTTCAGTCTTCTGATAAGTTCCCCCTCAGCTTATGCATCCAAATTTAGTAGTCCTAGTTCAGCTCTTAGAGTTGAAAACCTTACTTCACTTAGAGGTTTGGTGAAAATGTCAGCTATCTGATTGTCAGTATGAACATACTCAATTATAACATTTCCTTTCTCCACATGATCTCTAATGAAGTGATGCTTGATCTCAATATGTTTAGTCCCTGAATGACTTGTAGTATTCTGAGTAAGAGAGATTGCACTTGTATTGTCACAGTAGATTGGAATTCCACTGATCTTAATGTTGTAATCTTCTAGTTGATGCTTCAATCAAAGTATCTGTGCACAGCATGCTCCAGCAGCTATATACTCAGCTTCAGCAGTAGATATGGACACTGAAGTCTGTTTCTTACTCATCCATGAGATCAGACGACTACCCAAAAATTGACAAGCACCTGTTGTGCTCTTCCTATCAATTGTGCAGCCAGCAAGGTCTGAATCTGAATATCCAATAAGCTCAAATCCAGATTCTCTAGGATACCACAATCTCAATTCTTGAGTGCCCTTAATATATTTTAGTATTCTCTTGGCAGCTAAGAGATGAGATTCCTTAGGATTTGATTGAAATCTCGCACAAACCCCAACAGAGTACATGATATCAGGTCTGCTAGCTGTTAAATACAACAGTGATCGAATAATGCCTCTGTATTTGGTTATGTCCACTGATTTGCCATCTTCATCTTTATCCAAACGAAGACTAGTAGACATTGGAATAGTAGCTGTTGAGCTAGTTTCCATACCAAATTTCTTAAACAGATCTTTTGTGTATTTTGCTTGGTTGATGAATATTCCATCAGACAACTGTCTAACTTGCAAACCAAGAAAGTAATTGAGTTCACCCATCATGCTCATTTCAAACTTGTTCTTCATCAGCTTGGAGAACTTGTCACACATCTGTTGGCTAGTTGAACAAAAAATAATATCGTCTACATATATTTTCACAAGGTCTTGTCTACATTACCTTTACGAAATCCTTTAATTAAACGAAAATTAGATAGGGTATCATACCATGCTCTTGGAGCCTGTTTCAGTCCATAGAGGGCTTTCTTCAGACGATACACCTTGTCTTCTTGTTGATAAGCTTCAAATCCAGGTGGTTGTTCAACATACACTTCTTCTTGCAATTCTCCATTGAGAAATGTTGACTTCACATCCATCTGATAGACAGTGAAGTTCTTGTAAGCAGCATAGGCAAGAAACAGTCTGATTGCTTCAAGTCTTGCCACTGGTGCAAATGTCTCATCAAAGTCAATTCCTTCTTCTTGACAATAACCTTTGGCCACTAATCTTGCTTTATTTCTGGTAATAATACCATCTTCATTCATTTTATTTCTGAAAACCCATTTAGTGCCAATTACTCATTGATGACTTGGTCTTGGACATAAGTACCATACTTCATTCCTTTCAAATTGATTTAACTCTTCTTGCATAGCTTCAATCCAGAAGGAATCACTGAGAGCTTCTTCAATTTGTTTCGGCTCTATTTGAGATAGGAAGCTGACAATGCAAACATAGCATCTTGTGCAGCAGCTCTTCTTGTCTTCACTCTATCCAAAGGATCACCAATCATCAACTCTGGAGGGTGATTCTTGAGCCATCTGAGATCAGGTTGCAGGTCCGGATGTTGTCCTCTGTCTTGATCTTGCAACACTACTGTTGGAGATTCAGTAGTAGTTTGTTGAACAGTTCTTGTCTGTTTAATAGTCTCTGGTCTATCAGCTGTTTGCAACTCGTCTGTTAGACAATCAACACTGTGATTTTGAACAGCATTTGAGTTATCAGCTGGGTTGAGATCAGGTAGTATGATGGGAACATATTCTTCATTCTTTCCAACATTCAACTTCTGTAAATCAGTAGACAGATCTTGATTAATACTTTGATTATTTTCAGAAGATTGATTTGGTTCATCAAATACTACATGAATGGATTCCTCTATAAGTAAAGTTCTTTTGTTAAAGACTCTGTAAGCTTTACTAACAGTAGAGTATCCTACAAAAACAGCTTCATCAGCCTTCTTTGCAAATGCAGTAAGGTGATTTTTCCCATTGTTCAATACAAAATATTTACAACCAAAAATCTTAAAGTAATGAATGTTTGGTTTCCTGTTGTTCCAAACTTCATATGGAGTCTTGTAATGATTTTTGTTGATCATGCATCTGTTTTGGGTAATGCAGGCTGTATTTGTTGGTTCTGCCCAAAATCTTTGTGGCAGCTTACCTTCAGCTATCATTGTTCTGGCAGCTTCCTTCAGTGTTCTGTTTCTCCTTTCAGCAACACCATTCTGTTGAGGGGTTCTAGCAGCTGAATACTCATGATGTATTCCTTTGATATTACAATACTCTTCAACAGTAGAGTTTGTGAACTCTGTCCCTCTATCTGATCTGATCTTCAATATTTTTGTGCTTTTCTCATTCTGAATCAGTTCCATCAGAATAGTAAGATGTTCCTTGGTTTCACTTTTCTTCTTCATGAAGATCACCCAAGTATATCTTGAATAGTCATCCACAACAGCTAGGCAGTATTTCTTTCCAACATTGGTGACTGGATCAATGGGTCCAAATAAGTCCATGTGTAGCAGCTCCAAGATTCTTTCAGAAGATTGGTGCTTCTTGCTTTTGAATGATGACTTGATTTGTTTCCCTTTCTGACAAGCGTCACAGAGCTTGTCTTTGCTCATGACTGTTTTTGGAATCCCTTCTACTAGATCATTCTTTATTATTCTGTTTATGGTCTTGAAGTTTAAATGATTCATCATTTTGTGCCACAGCCAACTGACTTCACTTGGTGTTGATGCCACCAAACAAATACTTGAATTCTTGTCAGCAGAATTCCAGTCGACCATGTAGATATTTCCTTGTCGTCTTCCAGATAAGATTACCTTCTTTGTACCAATCTGTTCAACATAGCACTTATCTGTTGAGAAGATGACTGAATATCCTCTGTCACAAAATTGACTTATGCTAAGCAGGTTGTACTTTAGGCCTTTAACATATGAGACGTCAGATATCTCAACGTTTCCTTTGATTAATCTTCCTTTAGCTACAATCTTGCCTTCTTTGCTGTCTCCAAAAGTGACCTTTGGACCATCCACAGCAACAGCATCAGTCAGCTCATATATGCTTCCACACATGTGCCTTGAACAACTACTGTCCAAGTACCATATCTTCTCTACTTTACTCCTACTCCTAATCCTAACCTACAAAACAAAAATAAAATTGTTTTAGGTACCCTTATTGAGAGGGTCCTGAAGGATTAGTTCCACCTCTGACAACCCAAGATGTTGATGTCTTAGGCTTCTTATGCTTCTGAGTTTTGACAGGAGCATTAACAGTTTTATCTTCATCATATTCAGCAGATAAGTCAGGTTGATGATCAGTATGATAAGGAAAATGTTCATAAGCAGGGTAAGGTGCATGATAAGCAGGATATGCATGCATTGGATGAGCAGGGTATGGTGCATAGTAAGTTGGAAATTGAGGTGCATGATACATAGAAGAATATGCAGTAGGTTGCACATAATAAGATTCATTTCCATACCAAGCATTTTGATTTTTCTTGTTCTTATGCTTCTTTGGTTTACTAGTTGCTTGCTCATTAACAGACGACTTAGTTTTACCACTAGTCTGATTCAATTTAGCTTTATCAGCAGACTTCTTAGGACTCTGCTGTTTGGTCTTACCAGTCTGTTTTCCTACACTAGGCTCTTTGCTCTTTTTAGCCTTAGGAGATTTCTTCTCCTTTAACACTTTCTCAGGTGAAGCAGGTTTAGTAGTCTGAACACACAAAATGACCTTACTATTGTCAGCAGATATAAATTTTTCAGTATGGTTCAGTTCTAACTTATCCTGTTCTAAAAGCATCTTCTGTTTATTAGACATACGAGTGGATGCAACAGATGACTTCTCATGAGACTCAATGATTTTCTCAAGCTCAATGATTTTACCCTTATAAACTTCACATTCAGCTTTCAGAGATTCATATTCTTGCTCAAGCTTTTTATATTCAGCTGATTCTCTTGGCTTTTCAGCTGTGAGTTTCAGTGAACTGTTTTGCTCTTTTAGCAATATCATCTCTTCCTTAAGCTTTTTATATGCTTCAGCAATACCAGTATTGCTAAGCATCATTTGTTTAAATGAATTAAAGAATTCATTATCAAGAAGAGTTACCTCATCCTCAGAGTCATCAGATTCCTTGGTCATCAGGCAGATGAGAGCAGGGTTCTCTTCATCAGAGGACTCTTCATCAGAAGTGTCCGAGTCTGAATCAGATGAGTAGACAGCAGTCAACTTTTCTGCTTCATCTATCATTGCCTTGCCTCTCTGATGCTTTCTTTCCTTTCTGATTCTCTTCTCTTCTTCAGTGTATTTCTCTGCTTTTGGATATGGACAGTCTCTGATGAAGTGTCCCAATTTTCTGCAGTTGTAACACATTAGTTTGGATTTGTAATCTTCCTTATCTTGAGAAGAAGGGTTAGGTTTAGAAATAGAAGCATTGTTATATTTGTTCTTCATTTTTCTTTTGTAGAACTTCTTGAAATTATTCATCAGCAATGCTACATCTCCAGCAGTGTACTCCTTTTTGTTGAGTAATGTGGCTTCATCAGATGAGTCCATTTCTTTACTTCTCTGTGCTGGTCTTCTGGGATTTTCAGCAGCAACTAAAGCAGCTGTGGGTCCTGAAGTTGAGGTTTCTTCAATTCCCATTCTTGGCAGTTTATACTCATACGCCTTGAGTACTGAGAACAGCTCGATGAGTGAAATCTTCCCCAGATCTCTTGACTCTTCCATGGCTGTTACCTTCATATTGAATTTCGGAGGTAAAGCCTTCAGCACTCTGATGGTTATCTCCTTATCCGTAAAGGTTTTTCCAAGCTTTAGAACTTCATTCAGCGTCCTTGTAAACCCTGTATCCATCTGATCAATGGTTTCAGCAGACTTCATTTTGAAGTTGTCCAGCTTTTCCAGAGCAACACTCAACTGATGCTCTTTAATGGCGTCGTTTCCTTCGCTCATGTCTCTGACTTTATCCCACATTTCCTTTGCAGTTTTGTAATGTTTGACTTTATCAAACCGATCATTATACAGGGCTTTGATCATGATAAATCTTCCGACTTTGTCCAGATTGAACAGCTTTATTTCTTCTGCTGTCATCTCATGTAAGTCTTTCTCCACCACGGTATCAACTTCATTGATCTTTATCGTCTTGGTGAATCTGAATAGACCTTTGATGATACATGTGTACATGTTATCATTATAAGCAGCTAGAAAAATCTCCATCCTGATTTTTCAGTCTTCAAAAGACATACTAGCAATGTGGGGAACATGGCTGATACAATCTATTTTTCAAAAAGTTTTTATTTTTCAGAAATATGCTCTTTTGAAAAGTTTGAAAACCTTTGAAAAACACTCGGATCAAGCTCGTTGATCAGGCAGCTGATTCTAATGAACCACCTGCTCTGATACCACTTGTTGGTCCCAAGTGGTCAGATGAGGTCTAGAGGGGGGAGGGTGAATAGACCTCTGAAAATTTTTAGACTTAAAAACTTTTCAGTCGTCTGTCAGCAGACTAAGCTTATAAAGAACAGTAAGCTGACTAAGCTGATCGTGAACAAATCTTGAACAGCAGAGTGACCACTCTTCTTATAGTTACTTAGCTGATTTCAGCAAAAAAACAGTTTTACAAGAGTATACTTGCAGCGGATAATTTGTAAGTGTTTTTCACAAGTAGACTAAGTCTTTTAAAGATTTTATCCCCAGTTTTAAAACTCCTTTAAAATCTTTAATGAAATATTTCAAAGTGTTAACTTATGCAACTTTAAAATATGCAAGAAAACTTATGCAAAAATAACACAAAGAATTTTTATAGTGGTTATATGGATAAAAATCCTTTAGTCCTCTCTTCCAGATCACACAGATTCTGGGTTATACTATAAACACAAAGTTTACAATATTTCTCCACTTACGCCAAAACAACAAATGAGAAGGTCGTAAGCTAACAATAGGAAATCACTAAGAAGACCTATCCTCTAAAGTTAGATCACTCACAAAGATGGATCTACACTCCGCACAACACTCAACTATTACAATTTCACTCAGAAAATGTTTTCTGTTTGGCTTCAACTTGGCTTTCGTCAACAAATGACTCTACCAGACGAGTGAGCTGTTCTTGAGCTTCTTGAGACTTAGAGAGAATTTTGCTTCGGAAATAATATCTCAGAATGTTGTTGTGTGTTTTCCTCTTTGAAATCAACTCTATTTATACTCAGATTTGAAAATGTGACCGTTGAAGAAAATCACAATTCAAATCCATAGCCTTAACCCAATTTTCAGAATGGCTCCCTGCTACAATACTTTTTATGTTGTACTTTCATGTAGCTGCATTAAATGCACCCTGCTGATCCGAGAATAATCTTCAATCATTTGCCATTACTACCCTTCTCTTACAGCATTTATTACACCAAGTGCATTTATTACCGTTGGACTAACTCCTTGATCTCTTCTACTCTGCTGATCAAAACAACCCTTCTGATAGATACCCTGCTAATCAAACTCTGAACCCATCTGATTTGAGTCAGCTGATGGTCTACCCTTCTGATTGTTGTTTCAGCATAAGATCAGTAGTCTTCTGGGCTTAGAATTTTGAACCCTTCTGATGTCTTCTTTACTTGGTCAAAATTTTTCTAAGGGACCTAAGCTTTCCACACTTAGCTGATTTTGACGTTTTGGAAATCATCAAAACTTTCCCTTATCTTCTTATCTTCATAGCACTTCATCTTCATCCAACAATTTGAATCACGCACACCCACCTCACTAAGTTGCAAGTCAACTTACGTCATGTGTTTTATTTATTTTCAGATTTTTGGATATAGCATAGAAGCCAGGACGATTCTCGTCAACGTTAAACTAGAATTTTGAACCTTATATATATATACATATACATATATATATATACATATACATATATATATATATATATATATATACATACTATTAACTTATATTTTGTAAAAACCAATTTATATACATGTGTAAATATATGTAAATATTAGTTAAGTAATTTTTTAGTCGGGGCGTTACATTGTGTCCGTACTTGTTCTTTTGCTAGTCCGATAAGCCCATAATGCCTCTGACAGCATGAGATGCCATTCCCTTGGGTTCTCTTCAATAATTTCCGAAATGATGTCCTTAAGGACTCGATTGAAGCTTCTGCTTGTGATTAGTGCTTGAAAATGCACTTAAGTTGTTCTTATTTTCTAAATAAATCAAGTGTTAATTTGATATTTTCATGAAATTAATAATAATTATTGTGATTAGGAAATATTGAGTTTCGATTTGTTTTTTGTAGGAATATAAAATATGGACCCCGGAATATTTAGCTTTCTCAAATTGTACAAGTATCAAAGGCATTATTTGAAACAAGGGAAGGTTCAAGGAAGTCAATTAGTGCAAGGACAACAAATAAGGAATCTGCCAGATATACTGCTGCTAATTCCAAGGATGATAACTCTCGTTAGGAAACTACTATTATGCTGAATTTCGGATATGTTGTAGAGGAAGGAGTTAGATACATTACGGACTTTACGGATCTGGATTTGGAGTTCGGAGCACAAATATTTATATTTTTCAAATATGTCGCGCAGAGCTGAATCTTCTATGTGGGAATCGCGATTTGTGTCCTAAAGTGATTAGGAAACTTGCATAAATCCTTTCCATACGAGAATTGATCCTCCTAAACATCTTCTTACTCAATTTCTACCTCCTAAGCATTCTCCTACTTGGATTAGGGCAATTTAGCACCTATATATAGTCCTAGAATAACACATCTTAAAACACACAATTCTTAGTCTTAGTGACAATTCTCTCTAAAATCATTATCATATTTTCTCTCTAGAACTTGTGATAATGATTAGCAAATTAGGCTAAGAGTTCTTTGGTGAGGTTAGAGATGAACTTATATGCGTAGTGATCTTATTTGTATTCGATTATTCAAGGTTTTGTAAGTTTAATAATTTTGAGTAATCTATTATTCTTCATCTATTTTCATCAACTTTTATGTTAATACAATTGTTTCATTAGTTTTCATATAAATCTAGTCAAGCTTTTTTTATGTGAAAATCTTTATGATATAATTATATTGATATAAGTTTTTCGTTTTATGGGTAGTCTTTTAATGCAATATGCCTTGGTATATAGTATGTTTTGATTTCTCATAAGATGATATTTTGTGCCAATTCTAAAAGCAAGAAAGTTATTTACTCAAATACATTAGAAATCATGTGTTTTTCAATTCTTTGTCTTCCTATTGATTGTTTGGGATATGAAACTTTCAATTGAGTAATTTTATGAATCAATCCAAATAAGTGAACGAAGCATATAATGGATTCTTGATATCTTACCGTTTTAATTATCGTATTTTCCAACAACCAAAAATTCATTTTTCTTTAAGTTTTCTTAAATCAAATCGCTTAATTAATATAGTTTGTTTATTTATCTCTAAAGCTACTTTGTCTACTAACGGTTTTAGCTTATTTTAGTCATCTCCTCGTGGATACGACCGCCCAATCTATTCTACATCGATCTCTTTATTTCGACAAGTTTGGCCGTAATCAGCTTGGTCATAGTAAGGTGTTGAATGGACCAACTCGAAACCCATGGATCTGACAAATTCTTTTATCTCCTGGCCGACCGACGAACATCAGTCCCCCGTCAGTGACAATAGTTTGAGGCAGGCCAAACCTATGTATGATTAAGTCCTTGATGAACTTCATTACTTCGGCCTGATTGGCCTGTTTAAGTGGCTTGACCTCTACCCATTTGGTAAAGTAGTGTGTTGCTACAATGATGTATCGGTGCTATTTGGATGATGATGGATTAATTTCTGCAATTATGTCTATGACTCAGCACCTGAAAGGCCATTGTTTAACAATCAGATTCCTCTCTTTGATGGGAATCCTCTGAACTACTTTGAAGAGTTGGCATTTCTCACATCATTTTGCCAAACACAATCTACCACCATTTTTGGCCAATAATAGCCATATCAGCGCAATAGCCATGCAGTTTGTGTCCGTTCTGATGAGCACCCCAAATCCCTTCATGCGCCTCCATCATGACTCTCATGGCATCATGTTGATCAACGCACAACAACAACACGCCGTCGTGGCCTTGTCTACATAACTGATCTCCCATTAAGACATAGTTGATGACCCTGAGCCTTGTCTGTCAAGATGTTTTATCGAGGATTAGCCAGATGTTTTTTGATCGGCTCTCTCAAGTCATCGGGATCCTGAAAAATACTTAGTACATCAAAATATTATCCCAATATAGAAATGAAGGGCAGTGCCGTCGCCTGACGACTATTTGAGATTCATTGACACCCTCAGGAAGATCAACACTTGTTGCTAACTGGGCCAAGCTATTGGCCTCACTATTATGTCCCCTTACGTAGCAAGTGACATCAGCAAATTCCAAAAGCAAAGAGACAGCAGTTAGGTAATATTTGTCGAGAATGGGATTTCGATATTTGTATGTATCTTGTATTTACCTTATAACTAACTGCGACTTTCCGATGTTACATACTTGACGTGCAGTTCCCTTAGCATTTCCAATCCAATTATTAAGGCTTTGTATTCGGCCTGATTATTGGTACATTCAAAGTCAAATTGGATTGACAATTTAGTTTTAACATCAGATGATGCAATCAAAACAATACATGCCCCACATAGTCTGTCTGTTCGTGACCCATCAAAAGCTAGTGTCCACGACTTGATTTCTACTGTCATCAAGTCCAATTCCTTCAGTACAGTCTGGTCTATATCGATGCATGGATGGTCAACCAAGAACTCAGCCAATAATTGCACTTGACAACTTTTTGAGGGACGTACTGCAATTGATACTCCATCAACTGGATGACCCATCGGCCGATCCTTCATCTCATAACAGGTTTAGCTATCATGTATTTAATAACATAAATGCTAGAGATAACTAACACTTTAACAGACAACATATAATGACGTAATTTCTTACATGAAAAGAACAATGCTAGGCTTACCTTCTCTATCGGGGCGTACCTATCATCTTTGTCTGACAGATGTCTTCTCAGGTAATATATGGCCCGTTCAAGTCCGTTTTCATCATCCTATGCCAAAAATCCATCGACGGTATCCTATGTGGCAGGTATGTACAATTTCAAAGGTTTTCCTTTGACGGGCGGCATCATCACAGGCGGCGTAGTCAGTTTATCCTTTATTTCTTGAAATGTCTGCTCATGTTCTGCCTACCAGCAGAATTCTTCCTTGTTTTTTAATTTCAACAATGATGAAAATACCTTTGTTCTCCCTGCCAAGTTTGATATAAACCTCCTCAAGAAGTTCACATTTCCAAGGAATTGTTGTATCTTTTTTTTGTGGATGGAGGCTTGGCTGTCAGGATGGCCTTTGATTTATCCTTGTCAATATCAATCCCTTTTCTATATGTACTAGAAAGCCAAGTGCAAAGACATATTTTAAAGGGTTAAGTTTTAATTTATGCTTCCTCATTAAATGTTCTTAAAAAATTGCAGATTTAATAACTATGTCATTGATGTAAATCTTGACGAAGTCATCGATAGGGGTGGACATTGGGTTCGGGTAACCCAAACCCGACCCGTCCCATTTTTAAAATGCCCGAACGGGACGAGTATTTTTTGGGTTTGGGTACCCGAACTTGAATACCCGTAATTTATTACGAAAATACGGGACGGGTTTGGGATTGGTCTCTCCAACCCTGAATATCCGAACCCACCTATATAATATTATTAATTATATAATTTATACACTTTACTAGTTTACTTGTATAACATTATCTAATAAATAAACTTTTTTTATTTTACCCTAATATTCCTTTTAAACCTTACATAAGTTTAGTAATTAATATTAAGTCAATCCTGAAAGTTAAAAACTCTCAATCTCTCGTAATCCCTTGTAAATTGTACGGCTCTTCCTCACCACCTCTTCTTCCACGGCACGGCACGGCACAAGCCACAAGGTAGTTATTTTTTGTTTTTGTTTTTCAAATTAAATCATACTCTACTAAATATGAAATTAGTTTAATGATCTACAAACTACTTCTTACTGTACGAAATTTGGGGCTCTTAGGGGTTAGGGGTAACTTTTTTCTTATCTTATGCATGGATTCTAGCGGAGGATTTTTTTGTTTAGTCCCTTGAATTTTGAATTAATTGTAAATTTGACCTTTGCAAAATGCAAGAGTATTTTTATTTTTTAGTGTGCTGTTTTGGTTTGAATATTGATTCACAAAATTTTGTAGTTACTTAATTGGTTACATGCAGTAGATATCTTTATGAAAGATGACCATGGAAAATGGTTTTGAACTTTTGATTTAGTGTTTCAAAAATCAAAGTTCTAAGAATAACTTCTTTTTCAAAATATAATTGTTAAATATTAATATTTTTTCAAATTTTAGATGTCAAGGTTGGATGAAAATGATGCAACTTCAGAATTTCTATCAACAACTCATTCTCCTGAGGCTACACAAAGAACGGGTACTCAAAATACTATGCCGAATGAAAATGAGTCAGCACCTATAGAGGTACCTCCTAACCTAGTAGCTGGTGGTGATAATGTGACTGAACCTTTGGCTTCACCCATGAATCAGAATAATTCATATGATGGAAATAAAAAAATAAAAAAAATTGATCATAGGTCGGAGCTTTGGGCACTTTGAGAAAGTGAAGGTTAACAATATTAAAAAGGGTAAATGCAATTATTGTGGGGCTCTAATATGTGCAAGCTCAAAAAGTGGAACTAATGGTCTTGGGAACCATCACACTGCTTTTGAAAAGAAACCCCATGAAGTGGCAACAAACCAAATGCGCCTAAACATGCAAAAAATCCCAAATGGTGATGGTTCTAATCTAATTTCTTCATGGAAATTCGATGAAGAAAAAGCTAGAAAAGCCATTTGCATTACTTTTTGCTCGATGAGCTTCCATTCATGCATGTTGAGAAATCAGGGTTTAGATATTTGAAGTATGTTGGTTTGTCCTATTTTTAAACTCCCATCAAGAAAGACGGTTGCAAGAGACATTTTTAAAATGTATTTAGATGAAAAAAAATCCTTCTCAAGGCATTTTTAAAAAGATCTTTTCAAAGGTTTTGCATTACAACTGATACATGAACTTCAATTCAGAAAATGAATTACATGTGTCTTACAGTTCATTTTATTGATAATGATTGGAAGTTGCAAAAGAAGATTTTGAATTTTTGCCCTATCAATAGCCATAAGGGGGAGAATATCGGGAGGGAAGTTGCAAAATACATTCATGAGTGGGGGATTGAGAATATTTTTACTGTGATTGTTGATAATGCATCATCAAATGATGGAGTTGTGGCTCATATAAAATCAAAAATGGCAACTTCTTGGCATACAATCATTCTAGGTAATGAATATGTGCATATGAGGTGCATTGCTCACATAATTAACCTAGTAGTGCAGGATGGTTTGAAGGGGGAAGAAGAACATAAGGCCATTAATTGCATTAGAGGGGCTGTTAGGTATATTAGGGGTTCTCCAGCAAGGTATCAATCGTTTAAAGAATGTGCTGAAGTTGAGAAACTAACAAATTGTTGAGCCTTGATGTATCTACTAGGTGGAATTCCACCTATTTGATGTTGGATGCTGCCACAAGCTTGGAGAGAGCATTTATATCCTATGATGATACTAATTCTAGTTTCAGAAGGAACCTTGAAAGAGCGTTAAATGCAGGTGCTTCGGATTATCATTGGGCTAGAGCTAGATTATTACTGAAATTTTTAGGCCACTTTTATGATCTTACTTTGAAAATTTCTGGTTCTTTATATGTGACAGCTAACATGGTTTTTCATGAAATTGGTGCTGTTCATTTGCTTCTAAGGCAATGGATGGAGAGTGATGATATTGAGCTGAAATTAATGGCAAAAAAGATGAAAGATAAATTTGATAAGTATTGGGGTTCGGTTGATAAGATGAACAAGCTTCTATATTATGATATAATTCTTGATCCTCGACATAAATTAGATTTTCTTGAGTGTTCTTTTAATATGATGTATGGTGATGGTAGTACTACGTGCGAAAATTTGAAGAGGGACGTCCGTAAGGGAACATATGATATGTTTGCTGAGTATAAAAGAAAATTTGATGGTGTTGGTTTGTCAAATACTTCATCAAACAGGTCTTCTTCTTTCTCTACTGCCTCAATCCCCTCACAACCTAATTCTGAAAAGAGATAAATAGTTTATTTGAAAAATGAGTACAAGAAAATGAAGAGTGGAAGTATGGGAGTACAAGTAAAGTCTGAATTAGAAAGATATTTGGCAGAAGAACAAGAGATTGAGGATGGTGATTCTTTTGATATTTTACTGTGGTGGAAATAAAATGCTCATAGGTTTCCAATTATGTCTAGAATAGCTCGAGATGTATTGGCAGTTCCAGTATCGACTGTTGCTTCTGAGGCTACATCTAGCACGGGAGGACGTGTTCTTGATGCGTTTAGGAGCACATTGTTACCTAGAACTGTTCAAGCTCTTGCGTGTACTCAAGATTGGCTCCGTGATCATACACATCCAATTTGCATTGAGGATGACCTTTGCGAAGTTGACAGATTAGAGAATGGTACTTATTATTTATAATTTACATTTAGACTTGTTTTTTGCTATAATCTGATTTATGTGGTTCATATTTCACGAGTTTCTTATGATTGTCCATATTTGGTTGTTTAGAATTTATACAGCTAAGTCTTGGTTCTAGTACGAGTATGGTTGAGGAACGATGCCTTGATTAATACATTGGTTGCTTGTAAGGTAATTTGGTTTATGCAGCAACATTTTATTCTTAATTCCCATATTTTTTTTCCTTTTTACTTTTGAATATAGATGTAAAATCCTAATTTATCAAGTATGTTCTTATTGCATTGCGGGAGATCATTACAATACATTTTCAACATCAAAGTTATTATTTGGTTTCAGTTTGTGAAGCACTTTGGATTTTTGGAAGTGGTGGAGTTGGTGAAGAGTCATTATATGATTTTAGAATTTTAGTTGTTTTAAAAATTTATAACTTTTGCGTAATTTAAGTGTGGGCTTGAATAAATTATTTTGGTATCAACTATAGATAGTATATGGTTTGAATTTTTTTTATTGATGCTCGATGTAGATCGTGTTTTATCATTAGCTCATTATATTATTTTAATTTTTGTTCGTATTTGGATATATTTGAAATAATCGTTATGATGACTTGATGATATGTTTTATGTATTAATGAATTAAAAAGTGATACGATTTAGCAAAAGGAAAATAACGAAATATAATTACGTAATATTGTATTATTTTGTTAGATGGATGAAGAATTAATGAATAAAAATAATATGGGACCCGTAATCCCATCCCGTCCCCTCCCGCAATAATTCGGGTACCCGAATTATTACGGGGCGGGTTTGGGATGAAAGGTGTCAATCCCGAAATTTAGTATACCCATATCTCTAACCCCAAACCCGTCCCAAACCCGCCCCGTGCCCACCCCTAGTCACCGATGTAAATCTTGATGAAATCGTCGATGTACTCACTGAAAATACAATTCATAGCTCGTTGATAAGTGGCCCCAATATCACTTTTCATTGGAAGGTGCCTGTTCCTCCTGGGCATTGAAAAGCCAACTTTGGCACGTCATCGAAGACCACGAATATCTGGTTATAACCTGCACTTCCATCAACGACAGTTAGAAACATATTGCCAGCAGCAGCATCAATCAACATGTCTACCATTGGCATTGGATATTCATCACCTGGGGATGCAAGATTTAAATTCCAAAAATCAATGCATATCCTGATCTTACAGTTCTTCTTCATAACGGGTACCACGTTGGCCACCCATTCTGGATATCGGGCCAATTCAATGAAGCTGACCTTTAATAACTTCTCGATCTCTTCCCTGATCAGCTGACAGACTTCCACTGACATCATCCTCAAGGGTTGTTTTTGAGGTAAGTATATTTCAAGTATTGGGATTATGTGTTCAACCAAGTCCCTACTTAAAACTGGTATTTCATCTTAGTTCCAAGCGAAAAAATCCTTAACTCGAGTTAATTTTTCTTTCTGGCCATCATCTAGCAAAGTGCTGATATAAGTTGGCCTAAGATCTTCTTCGGTACCTAGCTCAATTTCAATGACAGGATCTTGAACCCGAATTTTGATGTCATCAAGCTTGGCTGGTGTCGTTCCCAATTTCTCTAGTTGGATTTCCTTGCCATCTGTTATTGACATTTTTTCTTCAAAAATAATGTCACCTGTATATCACTCGGCCACATAAGCTCGAAATTTGCGGATTAAATCGGCGCATACTTCTTGCTCTGGCCGATGATGACAATTTTATCTAGTTCGAGTGGTTCGGCCTTAAAGGCCGATGAATCTTTACAATCGGAGTGATTCATGAGGACTGATTGTTTTCCTCATGCGGCCCTTCTTCCTTTACATTACAGGGCCGACTTAATTATTTAGTGAGACATGTCATCTCAAGTTGGGTCAGCTTCTTCCTCGATGTGACCTCTATTGGTCATCCATATTTATCCTGCCCAACGAATCGATATGGTCCCATGTCTTCCCAATAGTACGCCGCCTCGACGACATTAATCTTTGCAGTAAATGGCCTGTTGTAGGCCATTATAATTTCTGGTTCGGTGGCATCTCCCCAAATTAGCAAACATTGACGGAGGGAAGAAAGAATACACAATGTAAAGTGTATCCAATCCCTTCCTTAAGGCATTGTAGGATGTGGCAACATCCACCACAATAAAGGCTATTCTCGGACTTGTCTTCCCAATTTTTACCTCAACAGGCAAAATTCCTAAAGTGTCAGCCTTCCCACTTGTGAAGTTTCTCACAATCACCTTTGTTTCCTTGAGGACCTCACTTACCTTACCTAGTTTGTACATAGTGGCTGCTGGCATTACGTTGACAGCAACTCCATTATCAACCAACATTCTGTCGACTGGCTTTCCATCAATGTGTCTTGATATATACAATGGCCTAATGTGCCTGGCCATGAATGAGGGAGGTTTTTGGAAGATATTTTCCACCTTTTTATCCCAACCGGTCTCTTTCTCACCCCCCATCGATATGATTTCGAGTTCCTCTGGCATTTGCACTACTGGCATCCCTTCATCCCAGAATTCGTTAGTGAAATGTTCTAACTCATCATCATCGAAGTCGATGAGTTCAGAATCAACTGCATTACACTCCATCACTGCCGAGCTGGTGGACGACTAGCTAGTACTCACTTCTTTGACCTCTTTAACCTTTACCACGAAAGTTGGACCAAATTTGGCCTCGTCTTTCTTACCGTCGATTTCTTCATCAATCTTGGCAAATTTTGCCCTGATATCTTCTCCGTCCTCTTCCATTTCCAACTCTGGTACGGTGCCATACTTGGCTTTCCCAGGTGATTCCCATTTAAAAGTGGCCATCTGACAGGTGGCCTTGGCTTATTTGGTATTTAGTTTGATTGTCATTTCCACAGCTTGTGGCTTTTCTGACTGCTGTTTCATCGGGGCTTTGCCTTTGGCTATCTCAATCTCTTTCCTTCGGCGTAGAAAATGCCGATATTTAGTCCTAGTTATCTGATATGTTCTCTGATTTCCTGGGAACTTTAGGTGTCTTACATGCACCCATCTCCCCACCTGAGTGTTTGCGGGGGTGTAAACAGTTGGTGGCCTAGATGGCCCAGGTGATTCTATTCGTGTCGACAACCTATAAGCACTGTCTCGATCCCTGTGATTGCTTGCCGTCTTGACCTGCATGATTGGTGATATGTCAGGTGATCGGTCCCTGATCCTACGGCTACGACCAGTGTCCTCCTGAGATCGTAGAGGCATTTTAGGTGTGCCGTTGTCTCGACGTAGCTCAATTGTCGACGGCATTGCCTGTGATGGTATTACCTGTATTTGGCACTGGAGGTGGTGGCAATACCTGATAGGGGTATGTCCCATGTGCTGTGTTTGGCAAAGGCATGTATGGGCCATATATTCCTAAATTTATAAATAATGGCACTGTTGCTAAATCAGCTTGACATCTAGCGCATGAACCCATCGGTAAGTTTGTGAACGATGATACATAACGTTGTGTATCCTCCTTGTCACCTTGTCCTTCCGTCACATTTGTGGCCCCCACCATGTTTATCCCTACTTTGTTATGTTGAAATGGATTGGTGTCAACCGTCATCGACTTTGTGATCTTCCACTCTGGGGCGAACTTCAAGATGCTCTTGTCAAGATGGTCTTGTACCATCCATCTGAGTACAAGACATTCATTCTTAGAGTGAGTCCACACATCATGGTACTTACAGTATGTTTTACCTGCAATCTTCATCGCGGATGGCATCACATGATCCCACTTCAGCCTGAGTATTTTGTCGGCCAAAAGTTGGTCGAAAGTAGCTTCGGTCTTCGAGACATCAAATGAATAATGCCTCTCCCGATCTATTTTTTACTCTGCATCCCTTCTTACCAGATTGTTGGGTATTTTGATAGTTGGTTGGGGTTCATTAGGGTTTGCAAGAGCATGACAAACCGTATTCTTCGGGCAGACCACTTCGGCCAATCCAATTTCAATATTCGATTGCTCCGTTGGCCTGTTCATCGAGTCTTCACTGGAATCTGCCATGCCTACTTGATAAAAATTCTCTCTAGGCTGATGCCCATTTTCATCCCTTAATACTCTTTCATATCTGACCGCATGATCGGTCAATTTAAATAGGTCAACATGGTACTGTGCCATCATGATTTATCACAATTTGAAATGCATGCCATGGATGGCAATTTTTATGCATTCTTTCTCTGGTAGATGGATGACACAAAATCTCCTAGCCCTGATAAACTTCTTCATATAGTCCTCTACGGACTGTCCTGTTAACTGCTTCATATTAGACAACTCGATGACAGATACCTCGAGTGGCACTTGATAGTGATTCATGACAAATACTTTTTCCATGGATGGCCAGTCTGGGGCCGATCCGGGTTTCAAGTTGGCGTACTAATGGAACGCCATGCCCGTAAGGGAGTTTGTTCAACTTCAGTTCATTACTCAAGTTTCCACATTCGAGTGAAAATCGAGCCACAAGCTCAGTGGCTGACTGAGGTCCTTCTCCAGAAAACAAAGTGAAGTTGGGAGTCATGTAGTTCAATGGGAATGGCACCTGATCAATGTACTCTGGGTGAGGCTTGTTATACATCGATGCCCTATTCCCTTGTTTCCTCATAAACATCTTTTGAGCCTGATTAATGGCCAACAAATCATCCTTACCTTCTACGGCCCTATTTGCCCTATCATAGGACAATGAAACTCCCTGATACCTTTATGGACCATATCCCATGGTCTATGATCATTCTTCCTCCGACCTGTCCCCCGAGTCAGGGCCTTGGTATCTAGGTCATGAGATGCTTCCGTTCTTGTTGGGATTGCTATTTTGTCCATTAACACCAATATTTATAGGACTGCTCATCTCGTGATCCATTAACACCAATATTTACCGCGGGAGCTTTGCCTTCTCTGCATAATTTTTAAGCGGCCCAGTCCAGGCCTGCGCTTGTATCCCATTGGCTAGAGTATTGATGCTTTCAGCTAGCATGGCCATTTTCGATTCCAAACGTGTCAGAGACGTATTTAAAGTGTTGATGGCCTGAGTGTTAGCCTAACTAGCGACAGTGGCCGATCCCAGCATATTCTCAAACTTGTTGATCACCTTGGACCATTCTCCCTGTTTCGCTCCGAGGTCCCTTGTGAACTCCCAGACCTCTTCTGTCAATTTCTCCATCTTGTCCATTCTCTCCATTGATAACTGGACTGTGAACAGATTCTCCAGCACTAAGGAATGCGTAAGATCGGACTGTGTTCCTGTCAAACTAGATCATTTCTTTCGCGTTATAGGTGGAAACATCTGCCAACGGCAAAAGGTTAGGTGATTAGCATCAACTAATTGAATTTGGCAAAGGATTTTCAAGTCCCACCGGACGTGCCAAAATATTGTCTGCATAAAATTTTGTCTGGCTTGCCTCGATGTGCAATTGGCTCGATGTAAAATAAAGTGAGTGCGAGCGTGCCAATGTCTGTATGTGCAATTATAACAGTTCAAAATGGACATATAATTATTGATATGAATTATGGATTAATATCCTGACAAGGCTTGACTTCTAACCGACTGATTGTGGCAGAGTAGGCAAACACTACCCCTGATTCTTTTCCATGCCCGCCTGGCCGCAGGACTTCACAATTTATGATAATATTTCTTAAATGCCAAACTTGTGTAGCCAATTGATGGCCTACTCAAAACATCAATGAATTTGCAAACAAATCAGTTATCGAGTTAAATATCAAGCAATCTAACATATGTCTACTTAACTTTAAAATCTGAACTAACAGACTGACAACGTATCAATATAGACATTTTAAAATTACTTGATGTAAAACATACTCATTAATAAAATCAAGAGATGAAGGCTAAATACTTCCATATATTAAATAAACATAGAGTTGATGAATAAAGATACATGAAATCTTAGCCTCACATGTTTCCCCAATTTACAAATATGAAAGAGTATGCACAATTGTAAACAAACTCCTATGTTGGCATTTAGCTGCCAAACGAGCTAATGAATCTTTTAACTATTGATAAATTACTCCTTGATTGGCAGGAAACCTGCCAATTGAGCTGATATGTATATTGTGTACTTTGTTGTCATAAAAGTAACATTGACAGCAGGTAACTGCCATCAATGGATCGCCCTAACCAGTGGGTGGCCACCGGCAAGGGCATCTATCGAGCAGATGGCCACTCGACATATAGCTATCAAGCAGTGGCTACTTGATAACGAGCCCATCAAGCAGTTGGCTACCTGATGAGTTTATCATGTAAACACGTGGGTACTTACATGATGGTTGCAGCGTACTACTTGCTTGAAAGCTAGCAGTTGTCCTGAGGAACGTCTTCGCTGATGGTGGAAGCAGCTTTGCGGCGTACTTTGAGAGGCGGCGATGCTGGACTTCAAGCTGTCATGTCCCGCGGTTTGCTGAGAACTAACGATTGATTTCGAGGAGTTGGTATATGCTAACTGACTTATAGAAGCACCGTTGCTAGACTTCCTATGGGCATTGCGCCGGATTCAGTGTAGATTGAAAGAGTTGTTGATTGAGTTGTGTGTGTCTGCGCGTATGGCTATCTCCCTCTATTTATAATAACTTTCAAACTGATCAACCTCCACTACTTGGCAGTTATCTTCCTTACTTTTTTCCCACATTCAATTACAGACGTAGTTGGCAGTTTAATTTGAATTCTGCCCAATCTCTTAGTGTTTGTAACAAACTAGGAGATATTTAGGGAAGTACTTCTACTCTATTTCTTTGGCTGGATAACTCACGTAGGCCATTCATGCTTATCTTTTAATTGTAATTAATTACGTTGCCATTGGCCCAATCATTTACATGGGTCATAATAACTTATTCAATTTTGGGCCATTGCATTATAGTTAATTAAAATGGCCCGTACAACCACAAAAAACTTTTATGGGCCCTGAGACTTAGTTAATCAATCTGGGCATGCAATTTATATCACGGCCTTTTGTCGGCCCAACGTGTTCATCAATCCACTGTCGAGCCATTATTCCTCGACAATCCGAGGGTGATTTTTTAGATACAAACATCTATTCTTTTTTGTTCTTCAAATATAAAAATAGGCCTTTAGCCGGGGGATAGAATCCCAAAAGCAATTTCCCATCGACCATCGTACCACCTATGCTGATTGATGGACAATATATTATCTCTTGTTTGTTACAAATTAAACACAGTGGCAGTGTGGCACATATATAGGGGAAAATGCAAGATTTTCCCCCGTGTTATATTAAATATGTAAAAGAATTATCCCATGAAATGTTTATTGCGTCAAACTACCCTTGGATCGACATATTTCAATAAACTATTTTTAAAATACTTCAAGTTGACCTCAATAACTTCACGTAAATATTTTAAAAATGATTTCTTGAAATATGTCGATCTAAAACGGCCTATTTTTTACAAAATTGGTTGTTTTTTGTAGAGTTTTTAAAACACAAGGATATTTGGCAATAAAAAATTTACAGAGTAATTTTTTGCATGTTTAGCATAATACATCACGTAAAATAATTTTAAGAGAGTTTTAAGTGGTCTAGATTTAGCGGGAGGATAACTGTATTTACCGTTCGGGTAGATTTTAAAATTTGATCCAAATTTGTAAAAAGGATGATCTTAACAAAAAACAACGAAATCTATGTAAAAAAATTTAAGGTTTACTCTACTTAATTCTACCATATATAAGGTAATTTACGTACGTTAAGGTATACCGTACAAACCCAGAACCCCCTATGTTTTTAGAAATTACAAAAACACATCGTGACCAAACAGTGATTAGTTGAATTATGCCATTCTAAAACAATTAATTTATTTATTTATTGATTTTTAATTATTATCTTACTTTATTTAAAATTTAAATACGTATAACCAAAACACCACCTAATCTATTAAGGTGCCGTTTGGTTTAGCATATAAGGTCCAATTTATTAAATAGTGAGACTTTATTTGGTTTTTAGTTCTACAAATAAGAAAATCTGGGCAGCCCTAATTTGCCCGGATTTTGGTGGGCCAACCCCAATAAATGCCTCTAATCTCTCTATTACAATTAGGCCTCAACCCCTACAATTACATTATGGTGGAATAAGGAAATTATGAAATTACACATTTGTCCTCACTCTTCATTAAAGTATATATATAATACTTTAACATATTCCTTTCACATAAATTCAGAAATTAGACGGGAGAGGAGCACTACGATCGTTTTGGGGCTGAAGAAGAACCCTAGTCTTCTTACAACTCAACCCTATTGCAAAAATGTGATAATATATCTTTCATTTCCTCCTGCCTTTACTCCCCACCAACTAAGAGTTTTTTTTTGTTCAATGATTTTTTCCATGTCTAGCATCTCCCATACGAGATTTATTAGTGCACCTTTCTTCGGAATATTTTAATATCTGGAAGACAAGTCAATTATTTAATTAGATTTACTTATAATATCTGAAATTGTTTTGAAAAATGGGAAACAACAATTTGAAAAGAGGATTTTGATTGGGTTTCATAAGGGGCAAATTGCCTTTAACTTTATAGAAAAATTGATTTCGGTACGAAAATTATGAATCGTGTTAAAGGGGAAGTATGATATTTTAATTGAAATTGTAAGGACACAAATTGATATGAACATATTGGAAGAAAAATGTGGAGTAGTGGAATAGAGCTCTCTCCCAAGGAATGAAAAGTTTATATGATTTGGGACATGACTTGTGAATAAAAGAAAGGGTAAAAATGTCAAATTTGCATAATCATGTTTTTATCATGCAAATCAAACACTTAAATCCAAATAATAACTCAATTATAATTTGAGTAAAAATGTACAACCAAACACCACACTGTATAATTGTATTACATTATATTATTATGGAATAGCTAATCCCACCTTATTTAATTGGGAGAACCAAACGGCACCTTATTACATTGAACCTCAAGTTGACCGAGGGATAATTTTGGAAAAAAATTAAAAAAATTGGATTATATCATCAAATATTAACGTCGTAAGTGGTGACCTTATAAAAAAGTCATACCAAAAGGGGAGTTCTTGTATTATCCAAAAACATGGGGATAATATTTGTGATAAGTGTTTAACTCAAGGGATTCGTGTATATATCTATATATATATTTTTATTATTTATTTTTATAGTTATTATTATTATTATTATTTTATTATTATTATGCATATAAAAGTACGAGTTCAGAAAATAGACTTTCTTGAATTTTTTGTAAAGACTAATATACCCTTACTTAAATTTATAAATGGCAAAATAGAAAAATACTTGAAGAAGCATATTTCTATATAAGCACTATCACTTGAAAAAATATATCATCCTTTCCCTATCGAAATTTCAAAAGTCCATATCCAGCCATATAAAAACTAATTCCATGTAAATGTATAGGTTGATCAACACTAGCCACCAAATCGTGGCATTAGAATAAGGATTATTAGTACAGTGAATTAATGAAGATGATAGAAATAAATCTAAAAAAAAATTGTGTAATCGATGAAAATTCTGGTTAAATTTGTAAAAAATAGATGAAATTGATGATTGATGGAGTTCTTTTAATGGAATATCAGACCTATTAATAAAAAATTGTTGAAATCGAGAAACTTGATTAAAACATATGAGAATGATAAAAATTAGGTGAAATTGGTGAACATTTGTAAAGTTGGTAAAAAATGAATGAAGCTAGTAAAAAGGCGCCCATGAAATTGATAATACACACGGAATCGCATAACTTTGGATAGAATTCATGAAATCGTTAAAAATTAGTGAAATCAGTGAATCGGAGAACAAATATAAAGTCGGTAAAAATATGTGAAATCAAGAAATATGAGGTGAAATTGATGAAAAAATATGTAAATCAATGGAAAAACATGTGAAATAAGTAAAAATGAATGAAAACTATTAAAAAAAATTATAGGTTAACCGACAAAAAAAGGGTGAAACCGAAAAAATAAAAGAAACGAAAAATGGAAAAAATAATTAATGTGAGTTTAACGGATAAAAGAACGGGTAAATAAAATAAAAATATATATTAAAACAATTTAAAATGAATGAAATCGGTAAAAAGACATGTCAAACCCTTGAAAAATGGATTAAATATGTGAAAATTGGCTTAGGTATGTAAATAAATGCCTTTCAAAAGACATAATATTATTTCAAATTAAAAAAAAAACTAAATAATGTTCTTAAAATAGTGATTTTTAAATGAAAACCACTATAATAGAATGAACTAAATAATTTTATTATTATCTTATTTCAAAAAAAAATTTACAAGATCTTAAGAACAAATCAATCATCATTTTATATTTGATTACAATAATTTAATGTTATCATTTTTTATGAAATAATAATTAAATTGAATATTGGTCATTAATTTGTGCTATTTTATGGCATGACAAAGTTAATTTTACTATAATTTATAAAATTTATTTAAAATAGCATTTTTTGTGAAGACCAATATATCCTTACTTAAATTTTATTATATATGACAAAATAGAAAAATACTTGAAGAAGCATACTTCTATATAAACTATATCATAATTTCCCTATTGAAATTCCAAAAGTCCACATCCAACCATATAAAAATTAATTCCATGTAAATGCATAGGTTGATCAACACTAGCCACCAAATCATGGCATTAGAATATAGATTATTAGTATAGTGAATCAGTGAAGATGATAGAAATAAATCAAAAAAAAAATTGTGTAATCGATGAAAACTCTGATTAAATTTGTAAAAAATAGGTGAAATTGATGATACTCAAATTTTGATGGAGTTCTTTTAATGGAATATCGGATCTGTTAATAAAAATTTGTTGAAATCAAGAAACTCGATTAAAACATGTGAAAATGATAAAAACTAGGTGAAATTGGTTAACACTTGTAAAGTTGGTAAAAAATGAATGAAGCCAGTAAAAAGGTGCCCAGGAAATTGATAATACACACGGAATCTGATGGGGGCTATTTTATACCCCTTATAACACTCGGAGTGACTAGAAGATACTTGATCGACTCGACCAGGAAGCTCATTCGCTAATAGTCATTCGATCCGACCAGAGATATCTATTCTCAACGATCAGACTAAAATCCGAGTTCAAGAAGGATTGATACCCCGAGTCCTAGCAGGATTATGTTTCCTTGTATAGCTAGGGTTAATATCATATAAATACCTAGATCAACATTGTTTTACAAACAATATATTCATTAGAGCTTACGCCTACATATTTGGGCAATCTGATATTAATCTAATAGAAAAGCTTTTGCTATACTATATTCATTATTCATTGTTTCGTGTTCTTCATCTTCTTTACATATTGTTCTTCCTTGAGATTGATCCATCCGGAATAAAGTAACTAGGCCCTATAATCTCTATATAATTTTACCCATAAACCATTATTATTGATTTAATCAAACCCTACGAAAAATGGTTAAATCAGTTGGCGCCCACCGTGGGGCTAGGTTAATTATTCGATAGACATATGGCTCGCCGGAGGAAGAACGCTCGCAACGAGGCAAGACGCAACACGACGCATCCACCTATCACGTCGAACGACTTGCAGATCGATACGACGAATAACGATCCAATCATTAACGATGATGATAATCAACGAGAAAATAATCAACTGCCGAATCAAGAAGAACGCCAAGGGATCCATGTCCAAAATTCTCAAGGACAGCAAGAAATTGCCGCCAATACGGTACCATAAGCCCCCGTGGCTACTACAATCCCTGTCCCTTTGGCGGAAACACAAGAGAAATTAAGACAGATCGCAATGCTATTTAACTCACTATACCCAGGAGAACTGCTAGTTCCCGAGCATGTGCCCAGAGATCCTAGAGCGACTAGGGCAAACCCAGGTCAGAGAGTTCCGAGGCAGGTCAATCAGGTATCAGAACAAGCAGATAGCCCTATGAGCGAGCAGCGATCATTACACAGTCCACAAAGGAGCGATACGAAACCAACCGACGAGCGAATCCGGAGAAAAACGGATCGAACGAAGCTACAACCGACACGTCGAGGATCAAAGGAACATACCATAATTCCCGTCGATGATGACGTTGTTGATGCAATACCTAATCGACCAAAAACTGTCCGCGCCTCGGAGAGAGAAATCGAAAAGATGGTACAAGAACCCCTGGAACAATGTCTTTTGACTGTTCAAAATCCGTGGGCCAGGAGCACGGAGGTCTAGGAAAGCTTAGCAGCATGCTCTCCCTTTTGCAGGGAGATAAAAGAAGCTCAATCATTCGGGCAGGTTTTGGGACGACTACCGAGATATGACAGAACCACCGATTCTGACGATTACATATTCAGCTTTACGAACATAATGAATTTATATGCTCATTCAACAGAATACACCGCCAAACTGATGGTTACCACATTTAAAGGATTATCTTTGGATTGGTTAGGAAAACAACCCACCAATTCCATATTCAGTTTTTGTGAGTTATGCAACAAACTGACTCAACAATCTGCTAGCCAGAAAAGACAGAAACTGCCAATGAGCTACCTTGGAACCATTCATCAACAAGAAGGATAATCCTTGAGAAGCTGGTTGGGGAGGTTTAACGTGGAATTATTGAAAATTGATTCCCCGAATATTGACTACATAATCTCCATCCTTTTCGATCTCACCAAAAAACAGACAATTCGGGAATGCGCTAAGCAGAAAACAACCGAGAACTTTTGCGGATATTATGACTCTGACATTAAAATATATGACTCAAGAAGAGATGAACCCTTTCAAGGACAAGAATAGGAACAAAACCCCCATCTCCGGATCGAGGCGGCAAGACAAAGCTCCTGTTTCAAAACCCATGGATTACGATCGATCCTTCAAAAAAGGAAACATTTTTCAACGATTAGAGTATAATCGAAACGATCTGGACAAAAGACCTAATATCTATCCAAGATCAAGATCGGCCGAACTACCAAACCAGAATCGAATAAACCGGGTGGAATACCCCCGATTGATAGTTCCTATCGAAGAGATTCTGGTAGTACTTGAGAGGAACGATTGGATTCCACCAGCGAAAAGAATTGCACAACCAAAGCCAGGTGCTCGAAACTACAATCTATATTGTAGATATCATCAGGCCTATGGACATCGCACTGAAGATTGTTTTAACTTGAAGTAGGAAATCGAAAGGCTGATCGAACAAGGAAAGTTGGACGACTATCTTGAACGAAACAATCGCAAGAGAAACAGAAGCAGGAGTCCTCGAGTCAATAATCAGAGAAGAACCCCAGAAAGAAGATCCTCTAATAATGGTCTGCCACAAGAATTGAACAATGATCAAATCAATGGCACCATCCATACAATCTCCGGAGGACCGACGGGGGGAGACAATCGTAATGCTCGCCGTAGAACCGCGAGGTCAATTGAAGGAAATCTTAGACATCCGAAGGAAGTATGGATGCTGGAAAGCAAGCTGCCAAAAGAACAACTCATTAGTTTCAATGAGAATGAAGTACCAAGGAATATTGTATGGGATCTGAAGGAAGATAACCTGACTTCCCGATGGTAGTATCCCTCGAGATAGCAAACTACAATGTTAAAAGGATCTTAATCGATAATGGTAGCTTGGCGAACATCATATCTAAGGAAGTCCTAACACGGATGAACTTGGGAGAAATAACACTTCAAAAGGTAGCCACTCCTTTAGTGGAATTTGGAGGCTCAGAAAGAGTCCCCTATGGGACTATAAACTTGAGTGTCTCGTTGGGAAAGAGACCGCAGCGAGCAGTAAAAATGATAAAGTTCTTGGTCGTAGAAACTCCTTTTGCATACAATGCGATATTAGGACGACCTGCCCTCAACCTATTTTGCGTAGTAGTATCGACATACCATCTGAAGATAAAATTTCCGACAGATTCTGGGATCGTAGAAATAGTGAATGATCACTGTATGGTGTGGGATTGTTATAACACCTCCCTAACACTGGGAAACTGATCCAAATCATTTACCCCAGCTAAAAGGAAGCTCGAGGACGACATCGAAAGAGTTGAAGTCGAGATACCCAGCACTGACAGAATAGATCGAAAGGGAAAGGAGCCGGTCGATTTAACCATAAAACCACCAGAACACAAGGATATTATGCTCGTACAAGGAGATCCTTCGAAAACAACCAGGATCGGAACTGAACTCAGCCCGGAAGGTGAAGTAATGTTAATAAACTTTCTCAGGAATAATGTTGACATCTTCGCTTGGAGTGCGGACGACATTGAAGGCATTGACCCAAGAGTAATCACTCATTCTCTAAAAATAGATCCAATGGCAAAACCAGCAAGACAAAAGAAGAGGAATCATGGGCCGACAAAAGATAAAATAATCAAAGCAGAAGTTGAGAGGCTACTCAAAGCTAAACAAATTCGGGAAATACACTTCTCGGAATGGCTATGCAATGTTGTCTTAGTGGCTAAAGGGGATAAAAAGGATAATAATTGGAGGATGTGCAACGATTTCACCGACCTTAATAAATTATGTCCACGTGATCCTTACCCTCTCCCGAGGATCGACCTATTGGTCAACTCAACGGCAGGATTCACTATTTTTAGCATGATGGACGCCTTTCAAGGTTTCTATCAAATCTACATGAATGAGCGAGACCAAGAGAATACTGCTTTCATAAAAGAGCACGGAGTATATTGCTTTATTGTCATGCCATTCGGCCTAAGGAATGCTGGTGCCACTTACCAAAGACTAGTTAACTTAATGTTTATGGACCTGATCGGAGAAAAAATGGAAGTATACGTGGACGATATGTTGGTCAAAAGCATGAATGAAGTCGACCACTTAAAACACCTCGATCGATGCTTCTAGATATTGAGAAAATACCGCATGAAGCTTAATCCCACAAAATGTACTTTTGGGGTTAAATCCGGAAAGTTCTTGGGATATATGGTCCATCAACAAGGAATTGAAGCTAATCCCGAGAAGATTCGAGCCATAACAGAGATGAGACCACCTAAGACGATCTCCCAAGTGCAAAGCTTAGTAGAAAAAATTATCGCATTAAACAGATTCATATCCAAGTCAGCAGATAGAAATTTGCCCTTCTTTCAAACTTTACGGAAGGCAAAAAACTTTGTTTGGACTGAGGAGTGCGATCAAGCATTCAACCAACTAAAGGCATACTTAACTTCTTCTCCATTATTAGCCAAACCAACCGAAGGTGAACCGTTATACATTTACATATCTATCTCCACAGTTGCCATTAGTTCGGTATTGGTAAAGATAGAAGGCACTGAACATAAACATGTCTACTATCTAAGTAAATTACTACAATGAGTGGAGAAGAATTATTTGGAGATAGAAAAATTTGCTTTGGCCTTAGTGGTGGCAGCACGCAAACTCCGACCATACTTTTTCACCTATAAAATAGTTGTGCTTACAAACCAACCACTAAGACAAGTCTTGGCGAAGCCAGAAGCCTCTGGCAGATTGATTAAATGGGCGATCGAATTAGGACAATTCAAAATTGAATATAAACCACGAATCGCTATTAAGGCTCAAGTTCTGGCCGACTTCCTATTAGAAACTCCGACATCGATACAAGAACCTAACGACTCGACCGGTCGTGATAATGATATCTTAATTGTCAAAAATCACACCTAGTTAATGCATGTCGACGGTGCCTCGAGTAGAGAGGGAGGTGGAGCTGGAATTAATTTTACCGGGCCAAACAATGAAGATATAAACTATGCAATCACATTAGATTTCGTGGTAACTAACAATGAAGCTGAGTATGAAGCATTGATTGCAGGAATGGAAATGGCAATCAAAGCTAACATAAAAAGCCTCAAAGTGTTAACTGATTCAGAGTTGGTACAAAGACAAATTGACGGCCTATATCAAGCAAAGGAATTCAACATGATCAAGTACCTCGCCAAAGTAAAAGAACTGACTGGAAAATTCGAGAATTTCGAAATACAGAATGTTCCCCGTTCAGAAAATAAATGGGCTGATCAACTTTCTAGGTTCACGGGATCAAGAGATGGCCGAACAGAAAGAGTGATCAATTGGTTGATCTCGAATACCCCAACAATCGACACTGACGACACACCTGTCGCTGAGATGATGGAAATTGAAGTAGCAGAAAAGAACTGGATGACTCCAATGATGGATTACCTTCGGGAAGGATACCTGCCACCTAATCTAAATGAGGCTCGAAAAATAAAATATCGAGCACCAAGATACACGATGTTAGAGGGAAAACTTTATAGAAGATCGGTATCGGGAATTCTACTAAAATGCATTGCCGAACCGCAAACCAATGATGTACTTTGAGAGATACACAAAGGGGAGGCAGGGAACCACAGTGGAGTCAGGGCTCTAGCTTTGAAATGCCTTCGAACTGGATACTATTGACCTAACTTAAACAAGGATGCCATTGAATATGTGCAAAAATGTCATCATTGCCAAGTTCACGCTAATATAAGCCATCAACCAGCCGAAAAGATGCACCCGATACCTGTGTGCTGGCCATTTGATCAATGGGGAATAGACATTGTGGGACCTTTCCCAGTAGCCAGGTCAAAGAAAACTTATGTTCTAGTCGCTGTAGAATATTTCAGTAAATAGATTGAATGCATCGCTCTTTCTCGAATAACACAGTTTCAAGTAATTAATTTCCTGTGGAAATTTATAGTATGTCGATTTGGCATCCCACGAATCCTAATCTCTGACAATGGAACTCAATTCGCGGGAAAACAAGTGTTAGAATGGTGCTTTAAGTTGGGAATTCAACAGAACATTACCTCGGTAGGACACCCAAGAGCGAACGGACAAACTGAAGTAGCAAACCGTGAAATAGTGAAATCCTTGGAGAAAAGATTAGGGACAGCCAAAGGAAGATGGCTAGATGAACTCCCTGGAGTGCTTTGGGCGAATCGGACAACTGTCAAAGCCTCGACTGAAGAAACCACGTTCAGTTTGGTATACGGATCAGAGGTTGTGATTCCCGTCGAAACATTGGTTCTGACACCAAGGATCGATATGTATGATAGCGAGGAAAATGAAGAAGCTAGAAAGGACGATGTCGACTTGACAGAAGCCTTAAGAGAAAAAGTTGCAGTGCGTCTGCAGGTCGCCAAATCGAATATGGAAAAAGCCTACAACCAAAAAGTGCGTATACGAACCTTCAAAGAGGGGGACTTAGTACTAAAAAAGGTAGAGGTGTCCAAACACATCGGAAAATTGCAACAGAATTGGGATGGACCTTACATCGTCGTTGGTGTAGGAAAGAAAGGTTCATACAAAATTGCACACATGGACGGAACACCCCTACCAAGGACTTGGAACGCAGTCAACCTGAGAAGATATTATGGACGATGAATCTTACAAGTCATCCTTACCTTTTCTTTTCTTTATTATCTTAATTGTCATTTATTTCGTTAGTTCAAACATTTCGTACCGTTTGTTGCAATAAAAAGTTTTTGCTTAAAATTCTTCTGAAATATGTTCAATGGTTATGAGTTATTAGCCAAATCAAAGATTCAAAGGGTTAAAACCAATAATTGGTAAACAACCTATAAACAAGATCGAGTAAAGCCGACTTGCTCGGTATACACTCGTCAATCTCCAAAGCAAGGACTTCGAGGGGTTAAAACCAATTATTGGTAAAAAACCTAAGTACAAAATTGAGTAAAATCGATCCGCTCGATAAACACTCATCGATCTCCAAACGACGATTGAATGGGTTAAAACCAATTATTGGTAAAAAAAACCTAAGGACAAGATTGAGTAAAATCGATCCACTCGATAAACACTCATCGATCTCTAAACGACGATTAAATGGGTTAAAGCCAATTATTGGTAAAAAACCTAAGTACAAGATTGAGTAAAATCGATCCGCTCGATAAACACTCATCGATCTCCAAAAACGACGATTAAATAGGTTAAAGCCAATTATTGGTAAAAAACCTAAGTACAAAATTGAGTAAAATCGATCCACTCGATAAACACTCATCGATCTCCAAAAGCGACGATTAAATAGGTTAAAGCCAATCATTGGTAAAAAAACATAAGTACAAAATTGAGTAAAATTGATCCGTTCGATAAACACTCATCGATCTCCAAAAATGATGATTAAATAGGTTAAAGCTAATCATTGGTAAAAAAAACCTAAGTACAAAATTGAGTAAAATCGATCCGCTCGATAAACACTCATCGATCTCAAAAAACAACGATTAAATAGGTTAAATCCAGTTATTAGTAAAAACCTAAGTACAAAATTTCGATAAACACTCATCGATCTCCAAAAACAATGATTAAATAGGTTAAATCCAATTATTGGTAAAAAACCTAAGTACAAAATTGAGTAAAATCGATCCGCTCGATAAACACTCATCGATCTCAAAAAACGATGATTAAATAGGTTAAAGCCAATTATTGGTAAAAAACCTAAGTACAAAATTGAGTAAAATCGATCCGTTCGATAAACACTCATCGATCTCCAAAGCACAGATTGAGAAAATCAAAGCAAGAACAAGCATATGAAGACAAAAGATATAGAGAAATATAAAGTTTTATTCATCTGAGTACAAAGAACATTTTTCGATTTACATATCGTTACAAGTACAAAAGTGTGAAATCCTATTCAATAGATCGGAGCTTTTCACGACAATGTCCACGGAAACATCAATCTTCACCCTGGTACCTCGACGTTTTTCTTCAACCACCTAAGAAGCATGCTGCTCAGAATGGTCGGCTTCTCTAGTTCGATGGCCAGACTCTGAAGATCGATTCTCCCCTTAATCGGAACAGCCATTACAAGCCAGATATCGTGTAGCGGTCATTCAACAAAGACGAGCTCCTGCTTGAGAGATTGTTGCAGTTATTCGTCCGAAGCAGGATCTCGTGAGGACCGTCGCAAAAGTAAAAATTTACCAGCACACCCCGGCGGCCTATCACTTCGGAGGTAACATCCAAGAATAGGGATGCCTGGTAAGTATGAACCCTCCATGTGCTAACAAAATACCATGAACCCCAACCCCATGAAGACTAAGGCTGAGGCCACATGGGACCCGTCAGTACTAGGTAGGTCATTAATGGGACCTGTCAGTACAAGGCAAATGATGCTTGAGTTATTATGACATAATGGATCACGATAATGTGACTTTTTGAAAATTATGGGATCACTGGGCAAGATGAAACCTAAAAGAACTGACATCTCCATTTCGTACGGTATGAGCAGGTATGGGAAGAAACTACCTATCTATTTATAGAGAGATTTTAAATTAATCCTACGGTTGGATAAAAATTTGATCAAGGGACGAGAATGCGACTTTTGACTTCCCCTATATAATGCGAGTAAGTTGGAACGGTGCTAGGTTAGTCGATAAAGCTGCTCGATGAGAATGAGGTATCAAGGTCGAAACGACCAGCATGTGAAAATCCACACACGCTCAAGTTGATTTGGTGAGAGACAACTTAGAACTTTACTGAGAATACTCGACCGACGATCAACACTGAACAAAGGGGATAAATTAAGGAATGGGCATTTTCACCAAAAACGCCAGTTCTGCTCTTTCTCAATGGAGTTTACGAAATAGTTGATCGTTTTGAAGATTACTGGGAACCCAACTATATAGAATCCAGCTTTCCTATTAGAGTCCAAGAAATCTGACGAAAAAATGGTTCAAACAGTCGTCCATGCTAGGGCATACGGACAAGTCACTGACTTATATATCATAAGATTGCTTAAGGAGGTCTAAACAAGCTGGATCTAACT